>VZRQ01010869.1:1381392-1569400 GCA_013397975.1 Machaerirhynchus nigripectus
CTCGCCTCCTCCTCATTTCTGAGGCGCAGCTGCCGAGGAGCCGAGGGAGGGAAACCCCCGCCGTGGAGCGCCGGCGCGTCCCGCCCGGCGCGGCCGCCCAGCGCCCCGGCTCGCCCCGCTCCAGCCGCCAGGAACGCCCCGCTTCGCTCCTCAGGCAACATCTGCTACCGGCCCGCCCGCGCCCGGAGCGCCGCTCTGGGGGCTCCCCCGGGGGCTCCCCTCCCTCCGTCCCTGCCCACCGCCTCCTTATCTCCTCAGCCGCCCGCGCCTTCGCTTCTCGCTCGGTGCCGTGCAGGGGGCTGGCGAGGGCGGGCAGGCATCGCCGCCCGCCCGGCGGTGACATCACTCCCGCCCCAGCCCGCTCCTGAGCGCTGGGGGAGCGGCCGACACCGCTCCGGCCGGCTGCCTTCCCGGGAGAAACTGGGGGAAGGCAGCAGCGCTTTCACCGCGCCCGCACCCCACCGCCCCGTCTGATAAAGCCGTCATTTCAACGGACGCTTCCTTCCCGAAGTTACACCGAAACTTTACTTGTGTATTATTAAAAAAAAAGAAATCCCCCAAACTCGCCTAGTGTTTAGATTAGGTGTTGGAAAAGTCACACATTGCTCCACCTGACATGCAAAGGGAGACGTTCAGTCCAGTTTCGACTATTTTCAGTCTGGTCACTGGCTCTGAGGCAGGAGCTTGGGGTGGCGTTGGCTGACGGGGCAGCCACTCCTGAAGAACCCAGCTCCCGCTGAAAGAAACATTAAAATATTGCGAAAACCTAACTATATCTGAAAGACTTTTTTTTTTTTTTTCTTTTTTTCCCCCGTGGGATTTACAGCAGCCGAAAACCAGGCTATCAGCACCAAGGTTCCGGTTTGGGACATTTACATCTTTTAAATACAGTTCAACACTTTGCACCTACACTTCTAGCTCATAATCACAGAGCTGAAGGGCTGGGAGACTCACACGTAACTTGCCAACAGCACAGGAGGAGCTGCCATGACTGAGCAGCTCCACTCCAGAAGAAGCCATACCCCTAATGACCTGAGCTGCTTGTGTGACAGCAGCCATCAGTTATATGGACAATTCAGACCTCAGTTTAAGGACAACATATGGCACTTAGTGCTAAAACTTAACACAGGGCATTCACCACAATCAGCTTGAGCTTTCAGCATTAAGCAGCAAGCAGGATATACTGTATGCAAGAAATACAAACATACCACACCTCATGTTTTTTGATTTACTTGATAAACAGTCAGCTACATAGCAAAACACTAAGGTCATGAAAGACAAATTCTCTCTTCCTCCTCTCTGGTGAGCAGCCATATAACATTACAATTATGCCAAACAGATAATCACCTCTGGATTCTCCAGCAGAGAATACATTACAATGGTAAAGATGTGAAAAGAATTTTAGATGTTTTTTGATAAAAGGTCCTATCGTCACCCATAACAACCAAAACCAGAGAGATCCTTGCTGAATTCAGGAAGTGCTGCATGATTTTATAGGGGAAGTGTATAAGTGAAATTGGTCTGTATTTGTTCAACAGCAAAATTATTTTAACAGTTTAAAAATAGTTTACCATTTTTCACTGTTTCTCCTGAAGACTTTTGTGTGACAGATAAGTCACTTTCAAAATGCAACTCTTAAAAGAATTGTCATAGTTGCTTATATTTCCTTTGCTTTTCAACACAGATCTTAACTGTAGTAAATCCCACGGAAGATTTTAGTATCTTGTTATAGGGTTTGTAAACAGCACACGGGATATGCAACATTTAGCTCAAAAAGAAACTTAAACTTCTGATTATGCTTTCAACATTACTTGCCTTCAAAGCAAAAATCAGAGGACAGACACCCTCTACACAACTAACAAGACATGTAGATGTGGCATTTAGGGACATGGTTAAAGGTGGACTTTGCAGTGCTGAGTTAACATTGGACTTGATGTTCTTAAAGGTCTTTCCCAACCTAAACAATTCTGTGGTTCTATAACATAAGCCAATTAAAATCTTAGTTCAAGCTCATTGGCAGGAATGTGCAGGCTACCTAAGAATTCCCATAAAGTCCAATTAGAAGGCAACCTCTAACAACTATGTCTACTTTTATTCAAAAAATAAAAGCAAAAATCAAATGAACCACATACTCATGAAAGCTGTAACAGTGCCATGGTGGTTCTACTAAGAAGAATGACTTAATGACAGTACAAAGAAACTTTTGTGAAAAAGTTTCAAAAAAGTAAAATAATTAAACTTGGGGTTCTTCCTCTATTTCAGAAAGAAACTATCTGCAAATGCTTCTCCAACTGCAAACATTCTAGCACTGTGCAGTTACTCAAACCCATAGTGCTTGGTTCAGTCCATTTGCACAATTCTTTTTTGTTTTGCTTTTGAAGAATGGTGGCAGACTCACCATACCTTAACAAACCTAATTTACTGAAATTTCCTTTCGGGACTAATCTACACATTGCATACAGTCTTTGGGGTAAAAAGTGTCTTACAAAGCTAAATGAATTAGTATTTTTTTGTGTGTGTTTTATATTCATTGAGATAAATTCTTCATCTGATTATACTCTTCCTGAAGTGAAGTAAGAGTCATGGTTCTGCTTTGAAATGAACTGCTCTGAAGATTTTCATTTACAGGAAGCAAATTTTATAACTGCATTATAAATAAATATAGTTTAACACTGACGGCAACTACTTACAATTTAACACTGATGGCAACTACTTTCAATTTAACACTATGTACTGACTGGAATAAGTACATTACAAAAAAGAAATATAAATAAAACAAGTATGCATATGTATTTTAAATAAATATATATCTAATACAACTCAAAGCCAGTTTATTTTTTAAAAAGCATTATGCATTTTAATGTCATGCCAAGAAGATGCACACAGCTCTAATTCTTTGTACATAAAAATTGGTTAAACCACAAAAACCACCTCTGGCCCATTACACGAGCTCCTTCCCTGAAGAGAGCGAAGATTTCATGTTAATACGTCTGTACCAAAGAACAACTCTTTTACTTTAGTCTTGAGGAATTGAAGTTGACTGTAGTTGACCACAGGAGCTAAAGATATAAGGAGCCAGACAGTGGTTTTGTGGCCACAGCCACATTTTCAGGTCGTGTGTGTTTGCGTACGTGCACAAACATGTGAGCAAACACAACCACACCACGAGTGGAGCAGGATCTGTGGGAGCCAGTCTCCCTGCAGTTTGCTGCCTCAGGTAGAACTGCTCTCTGGAAGAGCGAAGAGTATAAACAGATTACTTACTGTAATTTTGACATGCCCCAGTAGCACTGACACCAAGTATTAGGAGAGTTGATCCCTATCCTCCTGCTATCAGTATCCCTTCACTAACTACACTCTCAGTAAAATTTCCCATTCTGGTCTCCCTATTTCCTTTCTTCAAAGGCTCCTCACTCTGCTGTTTCCTTTCTGCACTTACTTTTCACTTATTTAAACAACCCCTTAACTTTTTCATCATTCTTCACCTCCTGTTTAATGGCATTGTGTTTTTAATCATAAGCAAAAGCACGGCCTCAAATAGCTGCTTCAAGCAAAACACATTTCTAAGCTTATAAATATCTAATATAAATACAATCCCAGAGTAGACTTCTGGATATAAACATGCTGCTATCACTGTTCTTTATGTCTCTCCAGGATTTTTTGGCCTTCTTACCAGTAATAAAATAAAATAAGCTCTTGTGTTTCAGGGACACTCTCACCCCACAGGTCTGCACTGGTCTCTCACTCCCAAACTGTTCAATTGCTGTGTTGTGTCCAGCGCCCTGATGAACTATAGCACTGAGACAACACACAGGGAACTGGATTCTCCTACCATCTGCTCATCAGGTTCTAACACTCCAAAAGCATTTTTCTTTATAATAAAATACATATTTATATATATGCAAATCTTGGTATAAAATACGTATTAACACAGACCTGAAGCTGCACCTAATGTTTGAAAATGTAAGAGAGTGGTGAAATTAGAGATCTCAAACTGGCTACAACTGAAGTCCTGTACAACCAGTGTAAGCAGGAGCATTCACAGCAACAGGAGCTGTTGCTATTTTCCAATATGCAAAGTGTTTTACTAACCGTATACAAAGAAAAGCCATTTGTTTCTCTTTTAAATTGAGATAGACTTGTTAGCATAGACTGGCCTACAATTTTAATCCTTCCAGCCTAATGGAATCTCCTCATAATGTAACTATTTGTTCAAGATTTTTGTCTCTATTTATGCATTCTCAAAGATCATCAAAACTCACAGTAACTTCCATTTGAAATTCCCAGATGGAAGTTTTCTGGTTTAATTTTTCTTTCTAATATGGTTTAAACAAGCAAAATGCACCCTCTATTGGGCCAGCCATGTAATGACTCTTTTCCAAGGTCATCAAAATTTAACCACATGGCTTATCAAATCCTGTTATGAAGGTTTGGCTTTATTATTAAGTGTCAACTAATGTACAGGTCATACAAACATTTGAATCAATATTATATTGGAATTTTCATTCCAAAGCAGCGCAGAATATTAAGTGCTACTATACAGCCATTAGGAGATTTATTATCTTTTGCAAACACTACTTACAACTATAAATCTTTCTGGTGAGCACTGGAAATTCATTTATTGTAACTAAACCAAGCAAATATCTGTACTTATTTCTGCAGCAAAGCTCAATTAACACTCACTGTCACTGCAAAACATTTCTTTGAGCTGCACATGGATTGCTAGCTGGCATATTAAAAAAATGCTACACACAGAAGCTCTGGAGTGTATTTTGGATAAGGATGTTACAGCAAACTCCCAATATGATAGGGGGATTATTTTGCCTGTTTTCTTTTTATTAGGATGTTTCTAGGTAAGGGTGGAATTCAGTGAGGTAAAATTGGCTAGTGTATCAGAACAGAAAATGGCAAAAGGTAACATCTTAAATATGCTGAAGCCTATACCCAGGTGAAAAAAACCTAAACTACTCAGATGAGCAAAGTGAATGTGGGCTGGTATGTGAACACTGGAGTCTAAAATTCACGTCGCTGCGAAGACAGAAGTTGTGTAATACACGGACATCAAATGGAGACAATATGCAGTTTCTCAAAAACAGAAAGGCAGACGGATTACAGGAGGTAACAAGATAGTGAAGAGAGGTAAAGAGGGAGTTGGGGTGCATGAACTGGGAGCTGAGATGCAAAACTCCTAATGTCTGCCAAGCCGTAGCAAAGGAAAGCTTCTCTGGAGCATAAGACCCCCATTTAAAACAGATAAAAATAATACAGGCAGAACAGACTGCTGTGAAACAAGACTCCTCTAAGGTCTGCACTTAACCAGTCCCGTTCACTGTGATGTTCAACAAAATGGTATTGTGGTAAAATACTCTATAATAGAAAGAAAGCAATCTTCCTACCTTGAATGTACTCAGCTGCTGATTAATAGCCTCTGTTTCCATTCCAACAGGACCTTGTGACTCTTCATGTTCTTCAGCTCTCCCAAGCAGAGTGGAAAATTCTTTTAGCTTACTGTAAAACTCCTCAACACGGCAAACAGTACCATCCACTTGATCTTCCCTGGCTTTTGCTCTGTCTAGTAGTTTATTGCACTGTTTATTTAGAGCTTCCAAGTCTCTCTTTATACCAACAAGATCAGGAGAAGCTTCAGCTTCTGTGGCTAGCATAATTTTACAGTTTTTATTAGCATTTTCATTATTCATAATAAGATCCTCCAACTTTTTCATGAAATGTTTTATGTCCTCTCTCTGTGATTGCAGTACCTTGAGATCTCTCCCCACTGGAGCCATGCTATCAAGTTCATCATCAAACTCTGCAAACTGAGAGAACATCTCTCGGATGCTGTTTTGGAAATGGCCAATTCCCTGAAGTTTGGTCTCTAGGAATGAGCACCTATCCTCAACTTGCTGCTTCACTGCAGTGTATTCTTGCTCCAAAGATTCAGCTTGGAGCAAAAGGTCAGAAACACCTGCTGAATCAGAAGCTTCTACCACCAGGTCTTGGGCAAGCTTTTTTGCTAAATCAACATGAGGCTTTAAAGCTTGCAAGGCTTTCTGCTGGGCCTGCATCATTGTCAGGTGTTTGTTACTGAATGACTGAGGTCCAAGTGAGTCATAAGCTTCCAGGTGCTCTTTGGCACTTTTAAGCTGTCTTTCAGTTTCCCTGGATGATTCCTGAAACTCTTTCAGTCTTTGTGCCATATTTTCCAAGCACTCTCTCTTCTTATGTAACTGTTCTGTAACCACTTTCACATTCTGATTCAGCACCTTCGTTTCTTCTTGAACAATTTCTTTATCTGTTTGACTTGCATTGAGCAAACTTTCAGCAGAATTATTTAATAGTTCCACCATCCCATGGTGTTTATCCAGGTCCTTCTGCCATGCCCTCACCTGAACAATAGAATCCTCTATTTCTACAGGGTTTATGCCAACTTTTAATTCACACAGGTTGCTTTGGCACTTCTCTATCCATGGCTGTAGATTTTCTACATGCTGCTTGTATTTGAGGGCTTTCTCCAGACAATCTGCTAATTTATCTTCCCTTTCTTTTACCTGTTTATTCATTTCATCCCAGTTATTTCTGAGTATGGCAATTTGGGATTGTAATTCTGCTTTGTCAGCTCCTTGAGTCTTCTGTAAGATACTTTCTCCTTCTGCAACAATTCTTTCATATGAACTAATCTGATCGGTCATTGTCTTCTTAAAATCTTTCTGTTCTTCAATTAGTGATTGCAAGGCATCAAGTTTGGCTGACACAGGACGAGCCTGGTTCAGCTCTTCTTTCTTTTTGCTTAGCCAGGCCTGGAAGTCCTTAGACATTTGCTGGAACTGATGAGAAGTGGCATACGCTGACTGAAGCTGCTGAACATGGTTATCTACAAAGGAGAAGGTAGCACAGAGGTTCATTATCAGAACCTGCTAGCATTCAGTGAAAAAAATAATAACTAATATTGATTCTGTTATGCATGATCATTAATTTAAAGAAAGCCAGTCTTCAGTATATGGTGTTTTGACTGGCAGACCCTTGCAAGGGGCAGACTCATTCCTGTAATACAGCAAACCACTGAAGGCAGTAGACATGAATCAAATGAGATGAGCTTATCCAGTCTGTGGATATCTACATGGATCCCATTCAGGCACATTTTGGCAGAAAAAACACACAATTGTGCTTCATGGTACTATGAACTGTAAGCACAGGGAATATTAAGTGGCATAACCTCATAGAGTCTAAATTATGGCCTACAGGCAATACATGTTCCTAAGGAGATTCTCTGAAGTTCCTTGTGACCAGAGGAAATAAAAAACCTAAAACAGAGGCTGCTAGGGAGAAGTATAATATCACTTGCAATGTATTACTTGCTCAGTTCTGTTGTTCACAAGGTAAGGGAAGGCTGCAGACTACCAGCCCCCTTCTGTCACAGGCAGTTTTGTACAATTACCACTGTGTTTCACTAAGCCATTAACTGATATTCGCCTAGAAATTATCATTTTGGCTTATACTCTGCCCCTATGAAGTTGAGTAGCTTGATGAACAGCATCCTCTTTTGGTATTCTAATTCAGTGAAGACGCACCTGAAGGAAGACGTGACAAAAACAGCCTTGCTATTTTACTCCAAATTCTCTTCCAAACTATTTATTCACTAGAAATCCCAAGCATTGTTCTTACCTTTTCAAGGTATGGGGATTCTTCTAAATTTTAATGTACAGCTGTTTGGGGGTTGGACTGGATAGTGAGCTGGCACCAGACTCAGCTCACTCAACACCTCTGTCATGAAGTTTTGCCTTACTTCATGCCTTAGTTACTATTTTTCTTTAAACAAATACTAACCTGATTTTTGCTCAATATCTTTAAATGATTTTAAGATGCCGTCTAACTGTCTTGTAAGTTCTGCTTTCAAATACTCTTCCCCAACCAGTGCTGACAGCTCTTCACAAAGAGCTTGTGCTGCATTTATATTCTTCATTTCCTGTTCTATTTCCTTCTTCATTTCTTTAGCAATTTCCAGCTGTTGTTTCACAGCATCAGGTTGTGTACTCACAGCCAGACTGCTGCTCAGTTTACTATCCAAGGCACTTAGCTTATCAGACAGACTTCGGAGTAAACTTTGATACTCTGTGCTTTTCACAATGGCTTGGTCAATTCGGTCACATCTCTTCTTCAGCTGGTTCGTCAGACTGTCCCACTTTTGTGCCACAGCTGCCAGTTGCTCTTTTACAATTTCATGTGAGGGCGGATGTTCACCAGGTCTCTCCAGAATCCCTTCCCCAGCCATAGTTAACTGCTCATATTGTGGCTTTCTGGTGTCGAACTCCTTCAGCAGAATCTGGGAAAAAAGGAGAATTTTAAAAATAATTTACTTCATGAAAAAAAAAAAGTGCTTCTGACAAAAAGTCATGTAGAATTTGTTGTAGCAAAGCTCTCTTATTTAGTATATCTGAGTTTAAATGCCAGTGAAATAAATGTGCCTTCTACATAGGTTTTTTTCCTTCTACATGTGTTTTTTCCAAGTATTTACACCAAAGAAACAGAAAAAAATAAGGTGAATTTACACATCATCTAATGGAAATTCAACCAGGAGATACAAGTAAACAATGAATTATGTTAATACTACAGTGATTAAGTAAGCACACCAAGCAAAGTAAGTGCTGTGCAGTTTCAAGTAGTGTCTTCTTTCCTAGACAGTTTTGATATTTGTCTTAAGATAGAACTTCAAAGAAGGTGTATTCTGACATAACATTGCAATGTATTATTAGAGAACAGAGACTATTTGGCTAATTCACAAAATGAATGTGTAGTGTAAGACCTTTAAAGTTTATATCACTGGTTCTCAATTTTTTTTTTTTTGACAGTAAGTCACAGTGCTTGCTAAAGAAGGGACAAATATAATGGTTTTACTTTACAGAACATTCCAAACCCTTTCTTTTCAAGTCAATTAGGTTGAACTTTTAAGGACTGTTAAGTGATACATGATAGTCTTATGCCATCTGTTTAGACTTCTGAAGCACTTACAAACCAATAATGAGTCATAGTATTTCACAGAGTATTAGAACACAGTTCATGTTTTAAATACGTCATTTTAAATAATACTGATATGAAAGCTTTAATATCACTTTAAAAAAAAAATTCCCATCAGTTTAGAATAACTGGCAGCATTAGAAATGTTTGAAATTATACTTTCTACCTTCTGCAACATCATCTGATTTCAGATTTAGTCTCTTTTGTCTGCAGTTCGCTGTGTTGCTGTCAGTAAATTACTCCACTTTTTCACTATACTCTTTCTTCTGTCTTTGACACTCTTGGCCCTGTATCTATCCACAATACTGCATTTCACTTGCCTTCATAGTTTTGTTAGCTACTGGCACAGTCAAGGGAATAAAATCTCAAAAAGCTAATTCTAACCACAGACTGTATATGAGGAATGACAGTAAAATGTCAAATTAATAAAATTCAAAGGGACATTTTCATCCCACTACAGAGAAACCACAGTATGGTCAAAACAAGAAGATGTATCAGAGGGTCAATGTCTCCTCAACATTTTTCTTTACCTGTTCTGATCTCTTCTCACTCTTACGATAATTATTTCTTATAATTACTGTAGTCAAGTATGACGTAGCAGATCCCTAAAGATAAATAAATCTAATGGCTTATACTAACCATGCTCTATTCTTTTTGCTAATACCATAAAGGCAGAAGAAACTTAACTCAATAATGTGTGTTGGCACTACTCACCTGAACCTGCTGCTTTTGTGTATTCAGCATATTAGGATCAATTGATAATGGTCCCAGCACACTGACCATTAGCTCCTTTTCTACAAGCCAGTGCTTTAGCTGAGCTTCTGCTGTCTGGAACTGGGTCAGGTAATTTGAAGACTGCTCCAGTTTTCGTTGTCTCTCCGATGTAACTTGATTGAGCTCTTTCCATTTGGAATCTAACAATGACAATGTTAACATATTGCATGCATGTTCTAGCAGATGGATTGTGAGACAGTGGACTATATATGAAACATAAACAGAGCTCTCTCATAAGGCTTCTTGCTGATTAACTCCAGATGCCTTATTGCAGTGACTCTGCAAATAACATCTTCTAAAAGTCAGACCCACATACACTTGGATGACAGTCAGCCACGTGTGGAATTTTTAGAGCAGTGAATATACAACATCTAATAAAATTGGATTAGAATATTACTAAACTAAATACCCCCAAATTTAGGTTTTGGTCTCAAATGACATAGAAGGCAAAGGGTTGTACTCGGTCATAACTCAGGTGGCTGATCTAGATAGACAAATCTCCCTGCTTACTCAGTAAAAAAGTCCCATACATTTTCAAGGGTGATCAGAAGCCCAAAATTAGACTTCAACTCTGAAGAGCCCTCTGAAAAAGCCTAACTCTTTCAAATGTCTGTATCATTCATCTAAAACCATTCATCTAAAACAATTAAACCACATACCTAAGGATGGGCAGTGAAAATACTTCTGCGCATAGGTATTTCAAAAGCACTGTATGAGCTTAGGTTCACACCTATGCCAGTCTGTGGTCTTTTCCACTATAGTAAGTGGCTTCCAGAGCAGCCTTTGAGATTTAGTCTTGTAACTTCCCCCTTCCTCTCTGTGATACTGTCAGTGCTTGCTCAGTCAGCTCTGGTATTTTGCTAACTCTCCCTGTGCCTGATTTTCATCCCTGTTTTTTACAGTGCCTTTGCTGCTTCACAGTCCTCTGCTAATTTTGTATTAATCCACTTTCAACACTACTAAAGGTCTGTTGGAGACCTTACCTGCTACTTAAACTTTCCACAGTTTCACTTACAAGCAGGACAGACTGGAAAAACTCAGATTCAAAATTGCTGTTTGTGTAGCGATGGAAATGCCTATCACTATGAAACAAGATTGACATACAATGCTATTGACCTATAATTTATTTAAAATATGACTAACATAAAAAAAATTTAAGAGCTCATGACAATTAGGTGCTGCAATATCTCAAAATCTATTTCCCAAACATGGTCATTTTCTTTTTTTTATTGTTTTGGTTTGTTGGGTTTTTTTGGAAAAATTTATACAATCAGTTTTAGAAAACAGCAAAAAACCAGCAAACCCACCAAAAAAAATGCCAAAAGCCACTAGTTCCTGGGAAAAAAAAAGCATGCAGAAGAGCACTAGCAACAACTCAAACCATTCTTTACATCAAATTAGAATCAGCTTAATTTGTTATGTTTTGTAAGAAAAACAAAACGTATATCTGGAGCAGTAACTGGCCAGTCAAGTTTTAGCTGCACACCGTTTGAAAAAGATAAAGCCTCTCAAACAGGGAGTCAAGCTATAGCCTCTGCACTAATACAAATTCAAAGGCCGTGGACATCACTGGAATTACTTCAGGTCTACACTCTTCCAAAGGGAGTTATTCCCACAGAATTTAAGAGGTAAGAGGAAACAAGGTATTAAAAATACGAGTTATTGCTAATAAATTAAAAAACTCATAATAAAACAACTTCCAAATCAGTCTGAGCTATAATACAGCTTTATTGAAGTACCTATTTTATCCAAGGTTTGTCTCCACTTAGGTGCCTCAGGAGAGTCAGGGTTCTTCTCCAACAGCTCTGTAACTTTGTCCTTTAGTTCCTGCACTTTATTTGCACTTTGCTTTAATTCAGTTTCAAAAAGCTGAAAATTTAGGTGACAAAATAAATAAATTAGAGAATAAAGAAGAATGGTAAAGTCTGCAGTCCATAATACTGAGGTGCCAAACATGAAGATAAAAAATAAATATCTAGCCTGTATATACTACTTTCCTGCTATGAATCTCAAAACACATTGTAATGATGTAAGTTGCTAGTCAATTTTTTTTGGAAGAGAGAACCTGAGAGCTATAAACTATATTAATAATTATTGCTTAATTTGAACAAGTGACAGAACTAGAATAATTCGGATAAATAAGATTTACTATGTCCCATCATAGTCACATATACTTGGAATCTATTTGTGTACAGAAGGCAAAGTGACTAATGCAAAGTACAGTTCACACTAGAAATAACCCAGCTAGCAGTGACAGAGAGGAGTGTGGTGTGGCCTCATTTGCCTCCACAGAGGGTCTGCTATCACAGACAAACTATTTCTTATAGATCCCCTAAACCCATAGTTTAAAGAGAATCAGAGTTTTAAGTGTAGACCTAACAGAAGATTTAGATACCCCAGCAAATCCTAATGAATGCTGTTCTTGTAGACAAAAGTGAAACTTCTTTTATGCCTGGAAAAGGGCTCTTATGTGAATGTTCTTAAGTAACAAAGCTTGCCTCATGGAGCTGCTTTTTAATTATCCAAAACCTGCAAAAAATAAACACTGAACAAACTGTACTTGATTTAACACTTCTAGTAAAAGGTCCAACTGCATCAGATGACACTTGCCTGAGCACTCACTCAGTTTTCCAACTATTTGTAAATACTTTGCTATTACTACACTGCAGGTTAGATGATCATGTTAGCTTTGCACATTCTCTGTTAAGAAAAAAGAGCTGGTTTTCTTCCACACTTAGTCTGAATTTTAGGATTGAATGTTATCCAACTCTGAGGAAGTTGGTAGCTGGTCAAGTTAATTTTTAAGGGTGACCCGCCAAATATAAAAGAAACTCAGTTAAATCAAAATCTGTCTTTGTTTATAGACAATCACAAGCAAGAAAAGAATTTTCCCTATCCATTACGTTTCCCTTTACAGATGAACCTTACATGTGTAAATATTGTCCTTCATTGCTAGGGAGGCATATGTCTCCAATGCTGAAACAGGACAGAAGCTTACTGCTGATTCAGTGGTTTTCTCATATCAGTTATAAAGGGGGAAGGAGGCTGTTGTGCAGCTATATAACTTAACAAGCATGACAGGGCTGCTGAAGAGAAACACTGCCTTGGAAGAGGCATAAGCCGCTGCAGCTGCAGAGACCGGGAGGTCTGTGGAGCGTCAGTGAACCAGCAGCTGCAGAAACAGCTTTTGGACAGATACAGCCCTTCAGATATTACAAGTAATCTATTATATACCTCTAAACCACTAAGATCAAAAAAGTTTCTTGCATAATCAGTATAGTCCCACCTTTTCAAACTGTTAACCGAAATTATTATTTTCTGACCCGCAAAAACTCATTCTCTCTGACACAGTGCTCCTTTACTCCACTGACACAGTTTGCCAGATTTGCTCTAAGCCTGACTAATATGCTTAGTAGGATCATTTAAATACTCTCTGCAACATTAAGCTAGGCTGAGATACCAGTTATTTCACAGCATCTGCCTAACAACTACATGAAAAAGTATTTCTCTGAAAGCACAAAGTACCTTATGTTGCTCTACTTGGGCTTTAACCGCTTCACTATCTGTTGGAGCAGCTTCCCAGTCTGATGCAGTTTTGTCCATTTTTTGCAACCAGTGCATCATTGAGGCTGATTCTTCCTGAATATTTTGCATTTTTGAAAGCATACTTTCTAGTTCTGAAGTCTTTTCATTCAATAAAACTCCCAAATCTTCATAGCTGTGGTTTACATTGGACATAGCTTGTTGAACAGCTGTCAGTTCTGTAACGAGAGGTGCATGAAGACTGTTAGAAGTTACAAGCCCTTGAAACAATACTGCATGGATTCTAAACAGAGTTACACCAGCTAATAGTCCCCCAATAAGTAGTCATTGAATATGTTAAGAGTTATTTCCAATCCACTCTAAATGTGGCATCACTACCTCTGAATGAGCTAATCTAAGTTCCTATTTGCAAGAGCTTCTTACTTCACAGAAATCATTATTTCAATACATACAAGTGCACAAACACATTTCAATCTTCCTACCCATTGCTATTTTAGTATTTTAAGTAACAATTCTGTGATCAAAAGTTGAATATACTGGACTACATTTCAGCTACCAGAAAGTCCTTAAATAAAAATTCCTTGGTTTCTACAAAGAGTTGGTCACAGTGATATGTATATTTTTATATACACATATTTGTATATATGCATGTTGTGAATGCTGACGGCTGTTAAAGTTTCAAACCCCATAGAAAGGTATTTCTCAAAAGTCATGTCATATATTAAAATAGCCATCCCTGTATACATTTATAAAAGTATATATTGATTCAGAAAACAAGGCCAGATTTGGTTGGTCTTCAAAGAAAATAATGAGGTAGGTATTGTTATAATTACTTGTAATATCATGCCCTAGTCAATGTAGTTGTCTTATGTGATGGTGATGTGAAATTTCAGTCTAATAATGACTGCTATTTAGAGGCAGATTTACATACAACCTTTAAAAAATGCATCCATATTCAACAGCAATTGGCAAGCAACATTTCTTTATCACATGCTGACATTTTTACTGACCTTTATTTTTCAAGAAATCCTGAGTTCCTGGAGCTCCTCCTTCACCATTTAATATTGTGCCACCTGTGGAACAAAAGAGATGAAGCCTCTTACTTATCTGGGCCTTTTCCCACCAAAACCCTAGCGCTGCATTTCCTCTTCAAAACAGCATGATCTGTAGCTGCCATTCCAACATCAAGAAAGATGCTCCAGCCAGCCAGTACCATAAGTGGTATCACATACACACAGCAGTTGGGTGTGTACATGCATGCACTTAGAAGGGTGCACATATATAGGATGTAAAAGCAGTCCTACTAAGTAACTGACCAGCCCCAAAGGTTTATGCCCTAGCTATGAGGCCTATTAACATCCACACTGCTAACATCACTTCCTTCCTCTCCCCAGAAGGACCCTGTAACTGAGGACACAGTTTTACCCAGCCATGATGAGTATGGCCTGGGAGAGAACTAGCTGGCAAATGATGCAGCTGAGGAGAGCACTAAACATTAAACAGCAAAGAGACCTAGAGTGGTCATTGCAGACACCACAACCAAAGGCACTGCTTACTTAGGGCACCTTTACCCAACAGGGAAGTGGTTGAGATTCCATTCCTGGAGGTATTTAAAACACATGTATGCTGGGGACATGGTTTACTGCTGGATTTGGTAGTGCTGTACCTCATGATCTTAAAACGTCTTTTCCAACTTAAAATGACTCTGTGGTTTATCAGCATTGTAACTCTGCACAGAAAGCTCTAGATACCAACTGGATTAATCCCTCCCTAGCTTGTCATAAGCAAGACTCCATGACAGGAATTGCAACATGGCACTCTTACTGTTACACCTCAAGTCCTTACTGCCACTCGGAGGCAGCCACTCACCAAGGCAGCCTTACCAATTAAACATAATATCAGAGCCTCTGAAACCAGAGCTAATGGGCTTTGTGAAATGGAGTCAGACCAAAGAGCAGGGCCACGTGATCACACTGCAGAGAACTGCAAGGAGACTCACTTCCCACTCTCCTGCACATATGTATTCCCAGATGAGCAATTAACAGAGGAAGATTAATGGTTGCCTTGGAAAAGGCTATGCATCCACCCCCCAGTACCAGCTGGACAGTGAGGACCACATTAGTGGCAGCTGGAGGATGGCAAGAGAAAACAAACCAGATAAGAGGAGTCACAGGCTCCAGCCAGAGTCTTGTAGATCTTCACGCTCTATTAGCTGGACTCTGGTATTTATAACTGTGATAAAGTGATGCACAGTACAGCTCTTGTCAAGCAGGGCAAACGTTCTGGTCTGGAGGATTATAGCTGCTTTTATGTGATAGCTATTTAACTATTTTTCTAACTGGATGTATAGGAGTAGAAAAAGAGGCAGAGGAATGAGCACAAATACATCATAGAAGATTCCAAAATGTTCTTTGAAAGATTTTTATTTAAAGTTGAAAAAAAAAAACAAACCCAAAACAAGAGGCAGCTGTTACAAAGAGATATAAGAAAGAAAGTGTTCTACTTTTGCCCAATAGGTATCCTCTGTCAGTCCCCAACCTCCCAGTCATTTGCAGATGACCAATGAAGGCCAACACACTTGAATTTATTTCCAGACCTAGTCAGTTCAAGAATTGACTGAAAATGTGCTTATGGCCATTAAAAGGCCCAACATCCTTGAACTATGTCTGGAATGATACTTGGCAGAATTACTGGTTTCAGGAAAGCAAATTAATATTTAACACTAGAGTAAAAAATAATAATAGAAATAGACTTGCTATCTTTAAATTATGATTACCAGTAAAATAGAATTTAGCTGAATGTCCAGACAGAAAACACATTTCAGCCCAGGAAAATCATGCTGGGATGCAAAGTTGATTTCCTTCTGCGCTGTTGCTTCAACTAAAACACTGACTAATAATAATTATATGATATCATATTAGGATGAGTAGGTTTACCTAGGCTCACTTTTTACATAAACCATCTCCTCATTAACCTTCTAACAAAAACTCCACGACTCTGCAAACCTGTCTGTGTTTGCTTGACGTCACAGAATAGTCTTTTGGCCATTAAGTATCTCTGTGCAGGTACATCAGTGTTTGCAAAACAAGGTTTGTATTTCTCCTGCTTGCAGAAGACTTGATGGATATATGAAGCCCCAAACACTGATCAGGATAAGTCAATTTCTCATTATCAGAAGTTTTCTGGGATGAAGTGAAGGTAACTGTGATACTGTCATTTTATTCACTATGTGGTAATTACATAACATCTCTAGGACACATTAATCACTTACATCAGAGCACTTTTACATTACTTTGGCAGAGTAAAACAATGAGAATGCATGCTGAATTACTACAGCAGCTAGACAGTTTAAATGAGAATCACAGGAAAAAATGGTCAAAAGAGACATGGCTAAATGTTTTCTCACAAGCCATAATACTCAGAATGTTAATCCAAGTGTAAAAGAATTTTACTTTTTGTCTTAAAGGTTTTAAACATTCCTGCAATGTTAGGCTTACCTGATTATACAAAAGCATACCTGATTTGGCAACTGCTCTCAGTTTTGCAGGAGAAGTCACAGCAGTGATTAGGTTACACAGCAAAGTTCCTCTGCTATTCATTTTCTGCAGTTCAGGTGCCTTTAATGTCCATTCATCTTTTAAATTCTGGTTAAGAAAGTAATTTGTTCATTACAAAACTGACTTCAGACTTAAGAGACTTAGCGTACAGAAAGGAACAACTTTGCTACTTGGGAATCTGCTGCAACACATACAAAGCAAATGGGAATGTAAATGCAGACTGCAAGTCCCCTAGTCCCAATTATTGTGACTGTTTATATCTTAGGTCTGTATTTCAATATTAGTAATAGATTCCTTATTTCCTTCAGCCAGATTTCACTTCTCCTGCAATGGCTTACCAATGTATCTTCCAAAGGTTTCTTTAACTCCTCTGTATTCAGAGAGGGCTGTGCTGCTGGAATTCGTTCTGTTGTCTCTTTTATCCATTTCTTTAATGATTCTACGAGGAGCTCAAACGTATCCATTTCTTTCTGACAAGATGATACATCCTCTTCTCTAGACAATTAAAGACAAAGGAATGACAGTATTCCTTCTAAAAATTAAACTAACAAATATTATCAGTCTGGTATTACTATTCCTAAATTCAAAGTGTCAAAAAGCCAATTTTATGGATACAAGTAGAATGTGCAAAATCTAGTCTTACTGTAAAGGTAACTTCTATGGAATCTCTTACAATTTCTCCAGTTTTCCTTTGCAGACTGATGCCAAATTGTACTCTAAAGTAATATGCACAAGCAGCAATTTACGTTCTATCAGAGAAAGGGAGAAGTAGGGCTTTCTTAAAATTGCCAAGAATCATGTGTGTGTCACAAAATTTGAAAAATTATTTATCTTTATGGCCCTTTTGAGAGCTCTTGAGCCAGACAAACTACAGAGGCATTTTCAAAGGGAATCTTTTTCTTTCTATTAAAAACCCCTCAGTCTGGTTAACTGCCATATCTTAAGATTGCATGCAAAAGGATAGCAGTAATCACAACATTCACACTGTGTTATTAGCCAAAGTGGAAACATTTTGATTATTCGAATTACTTTTCAAATTTGATTATTCTACTTACTTTTCCTTTATCGTCTCCTCTACCTCCTTGAATTTCTTTGACAAAGCATTTACTTTTTCTAATACCAGTGCTTTGTCTCCAGGAAGAGCATGGAATGAAAGTTCTTCAAGGAGCTTCTTCAAAACTTCCAGATCCTTCTTGTGTTGTGCCAATTCTACACTAGCTTCCTGCAAAATAGGATTTCATTCTTCATATTAGACTTTACAATCACTTGTTCAAAATTAAACTCTTGATTTTAGCTAACCAACCAAAGCTGGGAAAAAACATGCCCTGTTTCTTATTCAATCACTTAGATGAGTTAGACTAAGAATGCGCAACATATACAAATTGAATGCTACAGTACCTGCATGTATTGAGACACTTCACTAACATCCTTTCTTGGTGCCTCTGTCTCGCTGAGTGCCTGGTTTTTCTCATCTAGAAATGACTGAAGTTTTTCTGACAGACCTTCAAATAACTCCACTTTAGTCTTCAATTCCTCCATTTTCACAAGCTTCTCTCTATGCTTGTTACTTGCTTCAGAAAACCGTCCTGCGAGTTCGCTCATTTTAGCTTGCAGTGTGGATGCAGTGGATGGATCTGCTGTTTCCATGAACTTCTTCACTTTTTCATTCATAGTGTTTATACTGCTCTGGCGACCCGCAATGTCTTGTTCTAGCATCTGAAACATACACAAACCAGTCTGTATTACCTGCAACTACATTTTAAGAAGTGAAATTCGTCTACCACATAAAGCAACAAATCAGTACAGCTAGACCATCAGTGTACTCGATTTCAGCTACAAAAATCCTTACGTGCAGTTTCACTTCACACAACAGTCCTCTTTAGTAAGTATTTTGAATCCATTAAAGGTGCCAACCTAAGATTTTTATTCTTTCTTGAAATCTGCATTGTCAAACAAATGTTTCTTCTTTCAAAGAATGCTACTTACAATGCTTTTACTAATAATATCCTGAATAGCAGCAGAATTCAAAGGCACTTGATCTTTTTCTTTAAGGCTCTTTTCAACTCCTTCCATCCAATCCAGCATTTCATCCAAACCATCCTGCACACTTAGGGATCGTGTCAGAGTTACTTGAAGCTTCTCATTCCTTTCATTCACGGATTTGGATAAATTGTCGTATCTTTCCACAATATCATCTGATAAAAAGAAAATGTATTTCAATTTTTTTCCTCCAGCCAAACTAAGCTTTTAGCTCACTTCACCAGTTCTCACCAGCTGAGTCAAAAATTGCTATGTCAGAATGAAGAAAAAAAAAGTCAGCATTAGTCAGTAAAAACATGGAAGCAAAGACCAAAACTTCGAACAGACCCAAGAAACACAACAGACAAGGGAAATAAGGGAGTAGCATACAGCTGTAGTTGCCCAGCATTAGAAGCTGGTTTCCATGTAGCTCTAGCTTAAGACAGCTGTTGACTGTTTCCAAGAAATAAAATAGCAGAGTATTAAGACAGGTCTTCTACAATTATGTTTCTTATGTTATTGTGAGACCTGAGAGGTTCTTCCAGATGGTTCATTAGACATCCAATACTTTCAAGACAACTCTCTGAAAGTTACAAGCTCCATGTACCTCCTACAGAGTTTTATCACCAACTCCAAAGAGTCAAGCCACAGTTGTCTTATTTTGTTGCCCTGCAAGTTGTTAATGGGATTGCATGAAGAGACAGTTGTGTAACACACAGAGAGCGCCTTCAAACTTTAGACAGTGATGAATGTCATGCTGTGCTACTTCTCACAACTGATAGGAAAAAGTTTAAAGTGTAGGTGGTAAGGGTTTGTTAGTCACAAGTTTTTTTGGCTCATGTGAAAGGAGGTCAAGGGCTGCCCCATGGAAGACACAGATGGTTCCAGCCAACTCCAGCTGACCCTTCACAGGGCACAGCTGAGCTCCTCAGCCAGACTGGTGGTGCTGCTAGAAATGTATTTCAGAAAAGGGAAAACACTGCATGGGACTGAGAAATGAGGGAAAAGAAAGTATGAAAACAGCGCTGCAGACATGAAGGTCAGAAAAGAAATAGGGAGACCAGATGCTCCAGGTGCTGGAGCAGAGATTCCCTTGAAGCCTGTGGAGGATGGAGGAGCAGATAACCACACTGCAGCATGCAGAGGACCCCATGGTAGAGGAGGTGGATATTTCCTGAAGGAAATGCAGCCTATATCCACACTGGAACAATATTAGCATGAAAGATTTCAGCTGGCAGAGAGGTCCCTCACTGGAGCAGGGGAAATGTGTGAGGAGGAAGCAGCAGCAGAGAAATTACGGACTGACCACAACCATCCATTTCTCATCCACACTCCACTGTTTGGCAGGGAGGAAGTGGGAGTAGTTGGGAAGGAAGGAAGGAGTGATGGCAAGCCTGGAAAAAAGAGTGGGGTGGAGGGTAGTTTTGCTGTGATTTGTCTTCATTTCTCATTTCCCAAACCTGTTTTATTTGGCAATAAATCAAAGTTAATTTTTGCCAAATCAAGTCTATTTTGTCCATGCCCAGTAAACGGTAAGTGATCTCCCTGTCTTTATCTCACCCCATAGGCTTTTCCATCTCAATTTTTACTCCCATCCACTTGAGCAAGGGGAATGAGAGAGAAGGTGGGTGGGCATCTGGCAGCCAGCCAAAGTCAACCCCTTCATAGGCAGTTTCTTAAAGTTGGAAGGAAATAATTCCTAAGCTAAGCAAACTTCAAATAACTGCTTTTAAACAGGTTCCTTGGAGTCATGTTTCTCTGGAGAATTTATGGTGCTCAGCAAATCACTACCTCTGATTGGCAAGCCCTATTTCTGTAAAAAGAAAAAATGAAATGGCAGTGAAAAGCATATGGATCAATGTAGGAGAGAGACCAACAATAAAGTTACTGTGTTGTAATGACTTATGAGTCAACAAAACATGGACTTGGACAGTGACACAAGAATGTGGAAGCTCTATAATTTTTCTCTTCCAGAACCTGCATGCAGACACAAGTGATAAAAAGAGGTATTAAAAAAAGCAAGTATTTTACCCAGTGTTTTCTGAATCTCATCTTTGTCTGGTGTCAGCTCTCCCCTTGTGTCCAATAACACTTCAGCAGCTTTTTTCAGTTTTTCTACAGCAATTTGGTGGTTAGACACTTGTCCCTGAAGAACCTGTAAAATTCCACTATTATCAGTTATGATTTTCAGTACAGTTGATATTTACATGAGCAAGGCTTGAGATACGTCACAGAACCTAAACTTAGTGCTGGGAACAAACTAACTCAATTTGTGACCTCTCCTTAAGAAAAATCCTGACTGGTGATTATGGCTGCTGTTAACCTTGCCCCTTGTTTTAGTTCATTCACTGTCTTTTTTACCTTATGTTTCAGAATACTTGTCTGACTCAACTTATTTCTTGCAAGTAACTTCAAATGTGTCTTTTTTTAAATTGTTTCTAGAGACCACTTGTACAGACTACATTATAAACATATTTTTCAACTCAGCATCTAAGAACAATTCAGAGGCAAAAGCGTACAATCAACAGCAGCAGTTACACATTCACCACCAGTGGTATGGACAAAGGACCAGGCTGATATTGTAGCGTAAACAGGAATAGCTTGAAACAAGATTATTGCCTTCACAGTCAGGAACCCCTGAAGCAGTGTGGCTGAATTTTGCCTAGGTTTGTCCATCTAACCAAGGAACACATGTTCAGAGACTAGCCCAGCCGTGATTTGCTCCAGAGACAACAACGACAATAAGGCTGAATCTCTCTAGTGTGCAAGAGTACTTTAGGGTAAATGATCTTTAAATAGTTTCAGGCCTCTGTGCTAGTGTTTGTTTTGATTCACTTGAACTTTATACAAGTCCAAAGTGAAGGGATGTCTCATTTATTTTTTGATATTCATTGATACTCAATGAATATATGAATCAAAAGGTAATCCTATGTGCCCTGCCAGCACAAAGAAGTCGTGTCAGTGCATTCAGCACTGGTACCCAGAGCACAAGAGTGTGCCAGAGCACAGTACATCATCGTGCTGACCCATTTGACACAATGAATCTCAGAGAGACCTGAAGAGGCTTAGGCTAGTACTTGTGCAGAAAGAAGAAGAATAAAAAAGAAACAACAAAAAAAGGAAAAAAAAAAAAAAGATGTACCAGAAAACCTTGTATGCTAACAGAAGGCAAGCAAGCTGATGCCAGAGGCAGTGAAGAATATTCTGAAGAACAGTTAATCCCCATAAAAAGATTAGACCTCACCATGCTGCCAAGGTCTGTGTCTAGCTGGATTATCAGCTGCATGTGTTGGCTACAAGGGACAGCTTTAACTTGCAACACCTGACTTCCTCAAAATACTCTTTGTTTTGCTTTCATTAATTGGCTTTCTTTCTTCAGCCTCCTGTTTTTTCTCTTCCTTTGAATCTTTTGACATTTTGTACCCTCTCCCTTCTTCCCAGCTTATAGTCATTGAGTGTTCTTTTGTGTGGCAAGTAATCCATGTAGACATTTCATAAAAAGAACCCTAGTACTCACTCCATTTGTATTACTTCCATGAAAATTTGCATTATAGAGAATATAATTTATTTTGGCATAAGGAACAAAAAGTTTAAATGAAGCTTCAAGTTGTAATTGGTTTTATTCCTCCTCTTCTTGTGCTTGGAAGCACAAATGCACCTAAAACATTCAATTGTTAGGAGTTCACAATTTACACTTTTAGTTTTGTTGTTTTAAACATGGCTGTGATTTGACTCCTTTTGCTGTCATGCACCAAAGTGTTGGGCATCTCCAGTGGCCAATTTGAAACATACCACAGGTAAAGGTAACTGCTGCTCAGGCTGATGTAAGGGAAATGGTTAAAGCTGTACTTTCCAAAAGCTACTGACTATCATTTTTTCAATAGTAAATGTGTCTGACCTGCACTGATACTTCACCAAGCACAGACAAAACAGTGAGGAAGTGCCTGACCATGGTCTTGCTCACTAAAAAACAAATAATCTTGCATTCTATTTATAGTATAGGTGATTGAATGTGTTTATGAAAATATAACAAACAGTTCAAAGATGATAGACTGTATGAAACTTTATATAACTCACCTTATACTTCTAAAGCCTTCTCCAAATTTACACTTTATACAGGTAGCCACAATTTTACCTTTGCAAGCACTATCACTAACTTGTCTGAGCGATACTCAGATTTTCATAAAGTCATGAGTTACATCCTCAGTGGGGAAAAAATAAAAAATACCGTTTTTCTATGCAGCACAAATTATGTTAAATTCACTCTCTGGTGGGCATATAGCACTGGGTGCAACTGAAACAGGCAAACAGACTACTCACATCACCTGGTATGATCCCTTTCATAATGAATAACACGGAAATGTGAACAGAAAAAAAATCAAGAGTCACAGACAACAATCAAATGGACTTCTCTATCTGGAACCCTATCCAAGCCTCATTCTGATAGCAAGCCATAAACACTAAATCCTTTCTTAGTTCAAAAACTTTCCAGATTTCACCCTATCATATGCTAAGTGATAGAAAACACATCTTGCTTTCACCACTGCTAATGGCATCCTGGTACCCCATTTTTTTCACCCAGTGCTTTTCGGATATTGCTCTCGACAGCCAAATTTCAGAACCATAGAAGCTGTATGCCCACATGCAAGGCAAGAATTTGGCCTGTGGCCACTTGGATTATATCATCCTGTTTTTCAGACAAAAATCAGTTCCTTTTAGGACAAAAGTACTGCTGCATTTTAAAGCTTTTCACCTTGGTTTCTTCGAGTTGTCTTTGGAGATTTTTGGGATCCACTGCAATTGGCTCTGATAGTTGTTTGTTCACAGCTATTTCAGAGGCCTGGAGACCTGACAGAAGTCCGGATGAGGCATCTTCATAATGCTGGTATTTATCCACCAGATCTTTAAGGTTATTTCCAAGGATGCTACACTAAAAGAGTAGAAAAGAAACAAGCCAATACACAGGCATTAAACTGTGCTGCATACCAATCTCAAAGTCATACATTTCTTCCTGTAATACTGCATCATTTTTTCCTGCCATCATTTCACTGTCTAACTGATTTCTGAACTAAGACATGACAGCTGGACAGGCTATGCAGGTCTTACCAGTTTATGCTCCTAAAGGATGATTTAGGATAAAATAACTGATGCAGGTAGGAAACCGGAATCTTATTTGCTGTACCAGAATAGGAAAAGCTTCAAGAATAATTTTTGATTCACCAATAGAAAGATTGTTTATCAGAACACTGGCACCAAAATGTAGAAAGCTAATGGAAAGTAGAAATGTAGAAAGCCAGTGGAAGATAGATTTTTTTTTTAAACCAGAAGATACGTGTATGTTCATTAAAATACAGACAGTGGAGTACTGTTTTCATAACTACCTTACCTGCTCAGTGAACCCAAAGTGATATGGTTGGGTGTTGAACATATGCTTTGTTTTATTCACTTAAAAATGTCATCTGAACAAGATCCTATTAGTCCTAGATGTTAGGATGCCCCAAAATGTTTACAGTGAATTGTCACATAAGAAAGTCAGTGAAACTCTTTCAGACTTTCTGAAGATGGTTTCACAAGCAAAATCTGATTGTATCAAGTCATAATATTTATAAATAGCTACATTAAATATTTATATTCTGAACCTTCCAGACACTGTATGGTACTTGGTCTCCATCTGGTGGGCAGACATAGAACATTCATATTTATATAATGAGTTTATATAAAGAGAACTGACTTAAAGATTCCTTCAACATATAAGCCTATGAAATCATGTCTCACACATGTGCAAATACATATATATAAAAGTAAAAGCAATCTAAGTACTTATTAAAAGCAAGAAGCTTTTACAAAAGGCAAAAAACATGACTACAAATTCATTTACAACTCAGAAGATCTCACTAATTTTGGACAATCTCACTTTTTAGAATTCTGTCCTTAAAGAGACAAAAGGTCTATTTTGTTCTGCGTATTTATTGTCAAATATTTAAAGCATGTCTATTATAACTCTGCTAAATGTATTTATGGAAAGGATGGAATTTGGAAAATTGACAAATCAAGCTGCTGGCATGGGATTTTTGTGTGCTTAAAAATAAGCTCTGAAAATTTTGTTATGAAATGTTTACATTCACACTCAAATTAATTCAACAAACCAACTGGAGGTAATCTAACGTGTGAATACAATTGTCAATTTACCTTCCCTCTTCATACCAGTGAGGTGGGAAATGGAAAATGTGCTTCTGTAAATGAAGAGCTGCCTTGACAAACCCAGAAAACAAGTTTCACACTGCTTTTTTAATCCTGCAAACACATGTCTTTATAGAATTCACATTTCTGAGCATGAAAACCTTAAAGAGATTAAAATTTAAAAAGATGGCCACTGTTGCAGACCAACACTGTACCAGTGGGCATTAAAGCTTTACTAAGGAGTTTGAACCTATGACCTTAGAAAATTATGAAATAACACATTCAAAGGCTACTGATAGCAACTCTCTCTTCAATGGTTCAATTAATAATTATCTCAGAAGTTTACAGTTCTGGAATATTATCAATATTGAACAACACTTTTGGTTTTTTGAAAACAGCTGGAAAATTGGCATGTGAGACTAGCTGGTGATGTTTGTCTAGTTCTATCAGACAGATTCCATACGTGAACCTGGCACAGAGAGCTAGATTATCTTCCCTCTCTAAGGTACATGGAGGATTTTGCACTGCTAATTACTCATTAGTTAGACACTAATCTGAGATTGTTAAGGATAAAATGTTTACTTGGTAGAGTAGTGGAAAAGAATTGCTGTCCTCAAATCACTAAGTTCTTTCATGCCTAGTGCTGACAACAAAGGTCACATTGGGACAAACTATTTCAGGATACAAATTAAAATTAAAACTTCACCTGTTATTTTTGGCATAGTCTCTCTCTTTTTACACTCATTTAATTAGTAGGGAGCCAAGTAAATAAGCAGTTATGGGAAATATTGCCAAGTAACATAAAGAAACATTATACATCTTAAAGTATTACAATTTCTTTCCACCCCAAAACATTGCTCAGGATATTCTGAGCTGCCACAGTCTCAGAGGTTGTTCAAGGCTGGAAAGAAAAAAGAAGAACTCTGGTCTCATTTCTTCCCTTATACCACAAAGTAGAAAGTATCTTCCATTCAGACCTTTAAAAGTCTGACACTTGACTAAAGCAGATCTGCTAGAAAACCATCTTGTTCTGTTATCTAACTTCAAGAAACAAAGAAATTACAACTTTCCCACAGTGTTTGTTTCATCAGCTCATGTCTACAGAAATTGCTAAATCAATTACAATAGTCATTCCTATTCAGTATAAATAAAACTTACCTTAGTATAGAGAGATTTGAAGCGATCTGAAGCTCTATCCAGTTTATTTTGCACTTCAGCATATGTAGCTGAAGTATCGATACCATCTTTGTCAACCTTCACACCATCTCTTTTGCTACATGACCTCGCAGCATCCAAAACTCTTTGCCCAGAAATTGTAATATAGCGTAAATCACCTTTGTGAGATATAACATCTTCTGAAAAACTCTTCTGCCTTTTCAGTTTGACCATAATACCACTGAAGTCAGAAGCCCCTGCCTCCAAATTGTCAAGTTCTTGTTCTGCCTGCTGCAGCCAGGTTTCAAATTCACTATAGTCTGCATCGAATTTCTCCAGTTCTTCTCTTAGAGAATGGGTCAATTTCATTTTTCGTTCTGATTCGGCCAAAGCAGTCTCATACTGAGCCTTCAGCTCTTTCATGTTCCTTTGCATCTTGTCTTTTTCTTCAGGGCTCAGGTAGTGCCCTTGTTTCTCAAGCAGTGCCTGAGCAGACTGAGTTGCTACTATGATAGCCTGCTGCTGTGAAATAATTTTCTCATGTTGAGCCTACAAATAAAAGAAGAATAAATTACAACCAGCATCTTCTCACATGGTTCCTTAGAAAAGGACATGTAAAACAATCAAAATTATAAAAGACTTTTCTAATTTTCTTCTTATTTATTTAAAAACCCCACATTTCCTCAGTAATTTAGGTGAAAGTGTCACCATGACTTGGTCATCATATTTCTGTGCAGCTAAAAAATTTTACAAAACATTCAGTGGTAATTTTTGCCAGATGTACAAGCCATAACCATATGGAAAAGTTCAAATGTGACTGCAACTTCAGCAGTACCTGGATGTATATATCACACAAGCATTTTCCCCTGTACTTCCAAAAGACAACTCTGTAGAGCAAAACCAGACACTATCAATCTCTTTAACTTTTTTCCTAATAAAACTAATTTGCTTATTACTTAGTATTTATGGTAGTGTGCTTAGTGTAACTAAAATTTTCCTATTTCTCTGTCTCAAAATGGGATTTAATAAATAAAACATTCAAAGGTAGGCAGCTTTCCAAATCAAAACTCCATGTCCCATTACTTACATTGTAGCTATCATTACAGAGCAGAATTAAAGGAGTGAAAGCATCAAACATAGTACAGATACTTTCTTCTTACACTCAGTGAATGAAAATTATTACTTGGGTTTTTAAATTTTATTTTTCAGAATCAAGAGCCGCGATTCTTATCAAATATAGTTAGTCATAAAACAGGTCCAGCTGACATTAAAAATCAAGACATAATCTGTGCACAAAAAATTTTTCAATCCCTAAGAAAAATATAAGTCCAGGAACTACTACTGTATTTCAAATGAAAGACATATTTCAAATACATTCTTTCAAAAAATTCTTCATTCTTGAAGGTCTTCTATTCCCATGAAAAATAGCTATGTAAAAAAACCAGTATGTTTTTCTTCCATGAGTACAGTGGCCAATTATTCTGTGGGCACTAGGTGCAGAAATGAACTGTCAAAAAAGTAGAAGTGAAAATATCATGTACGCAAGACCCAATAATCTTATTTTCTTAAGTTGCTTTTGGGGCTTTGGTTTTGAGTTTCTTTAATAAAAAAGGAAATCCAAAATACTATCAGCTACAAGAATAATAATTTTCTTTAAGGTGTCCATCAACTCACACCTAAAGGTTCTTGGTTTCTCAGCATTAAGTCAACAAACACCATAAAACTGAGCTCTTATTATTTTAAATGCTTCCAATTATCTTACCAGGAAAATCTATTTTTTAAACGCTGCACTTTAATTTTATGTAACTCACCTTTCTGAAGCATTCAAACACTGCTTTGCCCATGAGTTAAAGTTGTAGGGAATGAAAACTATGTATCAGTTAACTATTATTTGCAGCAATTTGCAATCAGTATTCACAGGGGATTAAAGGAGGATGCATCATCTGGGTATCACAAAGACTTTTGAAAAAGTCACATAAAGGGTATAAATTTATATTGCCATGTTTTGCATTTTATTTGCCTGCATCGATTCCTCACTACAAAAAATAATACTCACAACAAAGATTCGACATTTACCTAGTAGAATGTGTCCTTTCTCTTATTCTGCATGAAACAACTACAGTAACAGTAAAAAAGTGACAAATGTGCAATACATTCTAACTATTGAAATTCCTATCACTGTGTGTTACTGTCTTCCTAGTGCCTGTTCCAAAACCTGTGACAGAAAGGATGCGATTGAGTTCACTTATGTTGAATAAGGAGTGATACACTTGGCACCTAAATGTTGAATAAACCCAGTAACAATACCTTGACTTTCTGATACTGCTGGTTCAGATTATCATCTGTGCTCTTTACTAGTCCGTCCACCTGAGTTTCAATGTCTTGCTGCATTTCCAGCAGATTACCATTGACATCATCCTCCTCTCCTTCCAAAACTTTCATATCTCCTTCTTCAAAGTGTGTTCCATTCTGTTCTATCACTTGCTTAAACTTCCGGCCATGCTCCGCTTCTTTATCCACATTTGATAACCAATCCAAAAGATTTTCTATTGTATTTTTACTTTCTTCCAGCTGTTCTATGGCTGCAACCTACATTGAAATTGCAGAATTTCAATTTAGATATCTTCTTTAAGGATCACAAAATATCAAATAAATATACAAATAAACCATTTAAATCACAATAACATGAAAGAAAAATTTTTATTAATATAGAGGTTGCTGTTTATTTTATAAGAGAATAAACCAACAGTTTATTAGTTACCCAAATGAAATATGATATTAACCTCTCCACAGTTTATCAATATGTACTGGGTTTGCTTGGACAGGTTTTGGAATCGGGGGGGCTGCAGGGGTGGCTTCTCTGAGAAGCTGCCAGAAGCTTCCTTCACATCTGACAGACCCAATGCCAGCCAGCTGCAACATGGACCCACCACTTTCTAAGGCCAAGCCCATCAGCAATGGCCGTAGCAACTCTGGGACCATATAGTAAAAGGGTAAAAAAACACGCATGAAAAACAGCAGCCTGAAGAGAGGGGTGAGAAAATGTGAGAGAAACAGCCCTGCAGACACCAAGGTCAGTGCAGAAGGAGGGGCAGGAGGTGCTTCAGGTGCCACAGCTGAGATTCCCCTGCAGCCCACGGGGCAGACCCTGGTGAGGCAGCTGTGCCCCTGCAGCCCACAGAGAACCACAACGGTGCAGAGATCCACCTACAGCCCCAGGAGGACCCCACTCCAGAGCATGTGGATGACCAAAGGAGGCTGTGACTCTGTGGGAACCCCACACTCAAGCAGGCTCATGGCTGAACTTGTGCCCATGGGGTCATTCCACATAATGGAACAGTGTGCCTGAAGGACTGCACCCAGTGGAAGGGATGACGCTGGAGCCCACGGGAAGGACTCATACTGGAGAAGTTCATGGAGGACTGTCTCCTGTGTGAGGGACCCCATACTGGAGCACAGGAAGAGTGTGAGGAGTCCTCCCCTTGAGGAGGAAGGAGTGGCAGAGACAATGTATGATGAACTGATGATGAACTGATGATGAACTGATGATGAACTGATGATGAACTGACCACAACCCACATTCCCCATCCCCCTGCACCAGTGGTGGGAATGAGGGAGAGAACTCCAGAGCTGACTTCAGGAACAAGGGAGAGGTGGAGGGAAGGTATCTTTAAGATTTAGTTTTTATTTCTCATTATCCTATTCTGATTTGATTGGTAATAAATTAATTTCCCCAAGTCAAGCCTATTTTGCTCGTGACAGCAACTGTGACTGATGTCTCCCTGCCCTCATCTCAACTCACAAGCTTTCATTAAATTTTCTCTCCCCTGTCCAGCTGAGGAAGGAAGTAATGAAATGGCTTTTTGGCCAACCCACCACACAACAGTAAGTTGCACGACTAACACTGTTAAGACATGAAAAAGGTTTGAATAAAGGTATGTAATGGTTGCCTAAAAACCTTTTCTGTTTCCTGCTTAATTGCTGTTGTCATAGCTTTATCCAGTTCTTTTTTGGACTCTTCTGCCTTCTGGCTAAGGAGCAAACACTTTGTCTTAGCTTCATTCAGTTTCTGTTCCAGAATAGTCTTGTCTTCTTGTGACAACTTTTCTCCATTCTCCTTCAAGAAGGTTTCAGTATTTTTCACAATCTCTGCCAGTGTCTGGGCACTTGTTCTCATGTCTTTTTGTATCTCCTTTTGAGAAAAAAGAAAGCAAATAGGAGCAAGTAAATTATTCATGAGATCTATCCAATTAACTTAATTGGAACTATCTCTCTTCTAGGGGTAAGCACCACACTGGTCCTTTCCAACTGCACATGATACATTACTACATGGCAAACAATTATTAAAATGAAAGACACCAACATCTGACAACGTTCTTGCAGCTCAATCTGTCTTTTTAATTTTTTTTTAATTGCAAATCTGTTTGCTTACTGTCCGATTCAGACTGAGGCCACTTTTTTCCCTTTGTTTAACAGTTCAAATACTGCATTTCCACATATGCAGAAGAACATAGATCTTATTTTTTAGAAATCAAGAGTTAAGTAAATCTGCTATACTGCAGTTAGTAAAGTGAGTCTCCTGACAAATTCTGGTCCATTTCTATCCTAACAGAAAGCTGCTGAAAATAAGGCAACTGAATAGAAGTCAGAAAATTGTAATCATCTTTCCCGGGTGAAAGTTTTCCCATATTTCTTGGATTTGTTCAGCCCAGAAATGGCATACAAATATTTTTTTCTTCAGTTGTAATCAGTCATAACATTTCAGTCTCTCAAGAATGTTTGTATCCATTGAATTTCATAGAGAACAGATATTTAGTTCTAATTTACCCAAAGCAGTTTTCCTAGTCTGCCTCCCAATTATCTGAGAGGAGCTCTAATTCAACGATTACACTATTGAATACGTTCACCCATTTACTGAAACAGTGACATTTTTCACCTTTTTATGCAGTGTAACAATCTTGGAGCTGCAAGACAGAACATTTGGTTCTCATTCTAGACTAAAGATTTTGCAGCAATTACAGAATACAGCAGCCAAAACTGCAGCTCATTTTAACACTTCAGCAAGTACATTAGAAAGATTTTCCTGGGGACCCTGTATCAAGAAAAGGACTCTGTATCTGACCCCTCTGTGCTCCCTTTCAAACAGCACACTGAGGATGAAAGCTCTGACTTGATCTATACAAGACCATTTTTAACCCCCATTCCCTCCTAAAACACACTTTTTCAATCCCAACTCCAAGAAATCAGTCAGAAAATAAATAGTCTGTATGACTGACTGACTATAAGAACAACTTTGATGAACTAGATGTATTACTTCAAAGGTAAGTAAAGCAAGGCAAGATGAATAAGGAAATTTCTCCTTTTACAGATTACTAAACCTGACTTTGAGCTCTACAGTATAGTAAACTAGTACTAGGAGAGAGGAAGAAGAGTACCAAGTCCCTCAGTCCTTTAACTATCATAAACTCAATATCATTCAGGACAGAGCGAAAGTTTATTGATGACTGGATACAGATAAGAGCAAGGAAAGCAAACTAACAGAAAGGGGTTTGCTACCTGAGGACACAAGAGATTGCAAGAAACACTAATAAGAAACAGAATTCAAAACTAATCAAGAGTGAGACAATAGAACGCCTCAGGCAAGAGAAAACCTTGCAGCAAAATTTTTCAAAGTACTGTGAACAGGAATAAATACTTCCTGATACCAGTTAAAAAGCTGGCTAAATTATTTTATCATAATAAACATGTGTGATTTTATCACATTCAACAGGAACAATCTTAAGCTAATATATTAACAAAATTCATGCCTGCTTCAAGAGTGCTTCTTGAAATGTGTAGCACATATTCCCTATTTTAGTGTCTCCTCGTTTGGAAGTTTCTATTCTCCCACTGGCATATACTGGAGTGCATTCACAGGCAGCAGTTTAAATGCACACCACTAAGCCTTTACTTGTGGTAGGTCAAACAAATCTATTTTACTCTCCTCTCACATGACAAGCCTTGTTACTCAACAAAAGAGTCTAGTCACTCTCCTCTGCACTCAGTCTTCTTTAACTTCTCTGACTGGAATAGTGCATACCTCCTGTTTGGTCTGGTATTGTTCCAGCTCAGCCTTGCTGTCTCCAATAACAAGAGACTCTCGCTGTCCAATGAGTCGATTTTCAGTCTGTGTAAGCAAATCACAGATTTCCTGCAGCTTCTCTTTGCATTCCTGCTGCCGTTCAGCCACATCCTATATTAGAGCCAAGTACAGTTGACCAATAAGACAAAAAGTCCTCACTTCAGGAACCAACACTCTAACAGACATTAGAAATCTCTGAACATCAATATTGCAAAGCAATAATTTTAAAAGTATGCTGTAAACATGATAGCAGTGGTACAAAGAGCAAGATGAACATACAGAAGTTATGGATAAACCTCAAATATGTTGTAAGTAAAAGAGACCATGTTTGATGGAATTGCCCAATAGAAGTCTGGCCATGCACATATGAGAAGGATGAAATCTCCAAACAACAGGAGTGAAAATCCAGTCTCTTAACCGCTTGAAACCTGTGATAAACACTATTAATTCTGAAAAAAAGGACATCAAAACAGAGGTTAGTTGTGAATGTGAGTTAGCTCTTTTTGGTAGGCATAATATGTTACCTGAATAGAAACTGTGGACTTTTGAAGCAGTAGAAAAGAAAAAAACATGCAAGCTCATTACTGTTATAAAGTCCTAGAAAACTTATCTGTGCCTTTCATATACTCAATTTTATGCTTGTTTCACACAATATAGTAGAAAGAAATGTTCTTGGAATGGCAAAATAATACAAAGTCTTCAGAATACAAAAGAAAGCACTTTTAATTTTTAATTACATGTAAACCAGGGGCTGAGGTGGTAATCCTGAGTCTTAACAGTGCTGCTTAGAGAGAAGAGGAGGTGCTATTATGCTGCAGCTCTCATCAGCTTCTTTTGACTCTACAAAGGCTGCTTACGCTTGCCAGCTGCAGCCGTGCCAGCTGAAGAAGTAACTGGCCCAACCTGACTCACAGTTTTCCCAGTGCCCACGCCTAGAACTGCAAGTATCTTGGCTGATTTACTCATATGATTGTCCCCCTAACCCATCTCAGTCAAAACAATCCATGGTTCATGGATTTAAACAAATCTGGTTCTTGGACAATAAAGATCTAGAAAAAAGGCCACATAAGCAGATGACCTGGCAAATTAAAGGAAAAGAAAATCTTCAGCAAGACCAAAGTGTTATGCAATGGTGTGATAGCAAATTCAGTGATCAATAGAGCTCATATCAATTACTGATGTAGCTGCTCAAGAAACAACACTTGTGAGAAACCTCAAGTCAACTTCTCTCATTGCTAGAAAGAGCAGACCTGTGTCTGCCCATAATTTAATATACTTTTTCTGTGAGTTTCCTCAGTTTCCTACCAAGGAAAGACAAAAATTCACCAAACTTGATCAATACCAACTTTGGAGAGCTATGAATGTATCTTCAGTAAAAAGGGAAATGATAGAAATATGCTCAGTATTGCATGCTGGTATTAAAATTCCTCCTCCATGGACAGAAACATTCAGCACACGTTTATACAGAAAAGCAAACCTTCTGATCACCCAGCTCTTGTACTGCCTGTAACTGAGTCTCTAAATTTTCCACTTGAGAAGTTATTGCTTCCTGTGCTTCCTGAAAAGATTTCTGGGTGGCATTTAAGAGCCTCAGCAGCTGTTTGCTCTGATTAGGAGAAAGATCTTCAGCATGTTCAGAAATGAAGAACTGAACATCAAATGCAGTGGACTCCAGTTGCATTTTCTTACAGATGAGCTCTGCAGCACTGTTCTGTAAACGAAGTGAAGGGAATTACTAGCAACAAAGAAAAACTGAGTACCAATAAACCAGAAGTATCCCTACCATCTCTTCTTAGCCCCTATTCCAAAATGCTTTTGGTAGACAGTTCAGCCATGGAAAATCAAAACTCAGAATCATTCTGACACATTCAGGTATGACATTAGAGCTTGTGCATGGTTTGCCTCAGGACAGCTTTTACCCAAGCAATAAAAAACGCACATCTCTATTTCTTTGCTCTCTCGTGGATACCTGAAAACTGACTGACCTTCAACTCTAAAAGCCTTATGGCAGGTTAGGTGTAACGTTTTTAGGTTCTAGGTCTGACGATACAGAAATGTCAGAATATTTACTTGAAATCATTCCTATTCTTAACTCTACAGCAAGAATGTCACCATTTCTAGCCATGTGGCAAATTCTGCCAATAGCTACATACTGTGGAGTCCCTATGACCATACCCTGTCTCTGGAACTCTACTTAAGCACATTAAAACAACTAAAATAATTTTTATTATTCATACATATGGAAGCACATGAACTTTACTAAAAATTTTATCTGCTTTGTTTTCCACTACTCATTTTATGGAGTGTGTAATGAAGAGATTTTTTTATCTTTTCCCCTCTTGTGTTCTCACATATAATTGATATGGAAGGCAATTAAACTTCAGTAAAGATTCTGAACCCAATGCATGAAGATCCAATTTTAATCACTAAAATATTTGTATTATAAATTAGATTTCTAAAAGGCTCAGTTTTATTGCAACAAATGTAAGTAGAACCGATAGCTTTCTCAGTAATCCTAACTTTATCAAAGTCTTTTTGCAAGTGAAAAAGCAAATCAACAAGGTTTTATTACTGGATTATCAAGTAGTTGTCTTCTTAAGTAATTACTTCCAGTCATCCCTTTGAGCAATAGAGGTTATTGGGAAGGAATAAAAAACCTAGCTAACAATTAATAATGAGCAACATTTGCCAGAAGCATCAACACCTGCCATAAAGAGCACTTACTTTAAACAGCTGTAAACTTTTCTTCATCTCTTCTATATCATTAGTATTCTTTGTGAAGTCATGCATGATTTTACTGTTCTCTGTGATCCAGTCTGAAAATCTGTGCAGTTGGTTTAAAAGTTGCTGGTGTAATCCTGCAAGCTTAGACTAGAAAGGGAAGTTGTATATTTATTTATGCTCCTGGAGTCTCGTCACATTTTCTACCATATTAAATTGAATGATACATGTATCTTTATACTAAGATGAAATAAAGAAAAGCAAAATTCCTTCTTTTAGCCCAATTACCTTGAAGAAAATCAAGGTAAAAACATATACTGATAAAAACATACCATTTCCAAGTCAACAGCGCTGACTATTTGTTTTGCTCGTTTTGAAGATCTATCACAGACCACCAAAAATGCTTCCTGCAAAGAGTCATAGCTCATCTTTAGCTCTTTAAGTTTCTCTTCCGGAATATCTCTGTTACAAGACTTTAAGAATTCTTCTGCCAAGTTCATGTCCTTTTTTAGGATAATTGCACAGGTAGCCAGTCCTGATTCAAATGACTACAAAGAGAATATACATAAAATGCATGAAGTTATTAAGAAAGACATTTAAATCTGAATTGCTTTAACTACATTTTAAATGTCTCTTTTTAAATCTAATGGCTATTCCTAGCACCCATCACTGAAGTACAAGCATAAAGAACACTTCACTTACCTCTAGCTGTTCCAGTTCAGCTTTTAGTATTTCCAGGCTGTTACTAATAGGCTGCTGTTTATCTAGGTGGTTTTTCATATCTTGAAGCACTGCCAAATGTTCTTGCATTTTCTCTGTTAATTTTAAACATTGCTGTACTCCATCAGACTGAAAACAAGTTTTAAAAATTAAAAAATATTTTCCAAACCAACTTGAAAATAAGCAATAAAAGTCCTTGGGTTTATTATGATTTATTTTAAATTTATAATCTAAGTTTTCAACCATTTTTCCAGTTCAGTTATTCTCTCCAGCACTTGGAAAGATCCATGCAATTCCTTTAACACTGAGCACATATCACTGTTGTTACTTACCATGCTAGGGGGGGTGTCTCCCACAACTGCTTCTTTTGTTTTGGAAACAGGCTCAGTAAAGACTTTGGACAGGCTGTCTGTCTTCCCATGCTCCTGATCGCTTTTCCAAGTAGTGGTTGTGTTATCTGCCAATGCTTTCCCTTCATCAGTTTCTGATCCAAGTTCTGATTGTTCTGTTGAGGAAAGAGAATAAAGCCCATCTCCTTTGCCTTTACCCTCATGTTCTGTGGTGGTACCAGCAACCTGTGAGCTCGTAAGCAAACCATTTATCAGCTCCTCTAACTTGGTTGTACTTTCATCTCCAGGTGAGATTTGAAAAATTTCCAGAAGTTCAGAGGTAGCAAGCTTGGGAACAGGAGCTTTCATGTCTGTTTCACTCTTCCTTTTATCTGGATCAGCTGTCTTTTGCTTGCAGGATTCCTGCTTCAGAATATCATGAAGAAGATCAGGACTTCTGCAATCAGGCCAAAGCAGTGAAGGAGCATCACTGTCCTTGGGCTCTGTACACAGCGTGTTAACGATTAATGCAGTTCTAACAGCACTGCTTATTTGCTTCAGATTTGACCCACTAGACATTTCACTTGCAAGCTGGGTGCTTCTAACCATTTTAAGTAAATTTTGCATTAAAGTTCTGGTATCAGAGTAACTTAGGGGTTCACCTTCCTGCTTGGAGTAAACATGTCCCATTTTCAATTTCCTCTGTAATATATGCTGTAAGTTTTCCATTAGTGTGTCAGACACATCTGCTGATTGTGAAACACCTTCCTTTACTTGAAAATCTTTGCAGGGTCCCATTTCTTTTTGCAATGACTCCATGGACATATGCTTTTTGAAACCATTTCCAAGGGAGGAAGTCTCACTGACCGTGACATTTTCTCCCTTTGTGTTTTTCAGCATCTCATGTTCGTTCTGGGCACCATAATTCAAGTTATCCCCCATGCTACTCAGAATCGCAGAAGAAACATCAGTGGTATGGGCATGTCTCCCAGCAGGTAGAAAGTCACTTCCATCCCCTAATTCTTTGGCATCATCAATACTTCCTAAAGCATCTGGTTTTATGGGAGAGATTTCACTATCATTGCCGCTTTTGTTTTCTGGAATGTCTTTAAGAACATTGTCAGCATTTTGACACTCAAGTCTCCCTGTTTCTTTAGTTATGCTAATCTCCTTTGGTTTCACTGTATCAGGTGGGGGAAAAGAGTAAGTGTTAAATTCACTTGAATGCATTTCTTCTGCATTAAGCAGAAAATCCTTTTCATTCTGTATACCCTTTTCCCCTCTTTCCATGTTCTCAAAACAGAATTCAGCTTTATCGAGTTCTGAATGGCCACCTTCTTTTATGCATGTTGTATGTTGTTTTAAAGAAGCCGAAATGCTAACATCTCTCTTAAATTCAAGTGATTTTGCACCTTGAATGTCAAGAAAAGCTTGATCAACATTTACTTTTTCTTTATTTCCAACAGGAGTTTCTCTATCAGCTTTAATTACTGCTGCATCAAATATTGCCCCAAGGTTTTCCATCTGAATGGGACTGTTACTTAGCCCCATAACATCACCTTCCTCCATAATATTTACCCTATTTTTATCTTCTGTAAGAATTTCAAAACCTCTTTCTATTTGACCATGTTTCCAACTGGTGACTGGATGTACTGGGTCACTAAGTGAACTATTATCACTCACACAAGGGATATCCGTAAGGATTTTATCGTCCATTTGGGATGAACTTTCCTTTCGTTGTTCCAGATAATTTAGTATTTTTTCCTCTCTCTGTCTTTGCCCATGATTTGAATCTAACACTGGCACAGTGTTACTGTCTTTATTCACGCTATCAGTAAAGCATTCTGAGAGAAGCAAATTTGTCCAAGTACTTTTGTCAACATCAGTAGCTTGCTGTAGGTAGGCTGTCACACTGATGTCAGATTTCAGAGTATCATCAAGAAGCTGAGAACCTGGAACCCTAAACTCTGTTTCATTATTCTCTTCACTCTTAGTGGACATCCATTTAGTGTCAAAGGTGTTTTCAGACCAAATAGGCTCAGTAGTATCCTGTGACATGTGTTCACTTTTTACACAAGTCCCATATTCATCTTTTGTTTCCTGCTGTCTGTCTTCTTCACTTGTACATGAAAGACCAACACATCTTTCCTCAGAAACATTTGACACTGATTCACATTTTACTGAGCATAGTTTTCCATTTTCATGGTCAGACTGGAGTTGCAAAGTATATCCTGTCTTGTGGCCTGAAGAATAGCAGCAGTCATCAATATTCTGATTATTTTCATTGCTCCTTTCTACATCTTCTACAGAAATTAACAGCTGGTCACCTTTACTTATACGCTGATGATGTGAATAAAAAATATCTATTTCCTCGTCACTGTGAGAATCAGTGTCAGAGTCATCATAGCTATCATAATCCTCCTCATAATCTTCGCCCTCCTGTGTACCTTCAGATTCCTCCTCACACAGGTCACCTTCTGCTTTCATTTCAACTTCCTCATTCCTGTCTTGTACAGCCGCTTCACACACATTCCATAAATAGCTCATGGTTCCTTCCTTTCTTCCTCCACTCTCAACAGTAACTGGTAACTCTTGCTCCTTCTCTCCAAAAGTCCCTATTCTTTCCCTTTCCTCAGGGATTTTTTCCATGGCATTTGCACAAGCTATAGTTATGCTCTCAGGTTGCCCTTTCACATTTGCATGAATATTCTCTCCAGCATTAGCTGCAAGTTCTTGAAAAGAGCTGGTCTCTTCTCTTAGGGTCATTCGTCCACCTCTCTCCTCCAGAAAACCTAATGGAACTGATCTTCCAGCCAGTTGTGGCTCTGGTGTATCACCATCCCCCAAATGCAAGGTGTCAAACCCCTCATCACCTTCAGAAGTGTCAGAGGAATCATCGTCATCATCAATTTGTGGAGTATCATAGACATCGCTGTCATCATCATCACCCTGAGGTGTTTCATAGGCATCATCACCATCATCCAACTGAGAGCTGTCCTCTTCAGAGGCCACCTCACCACATTCATGCTGCAAGCAGTTACTCTCAAGCTGTGGGATGCCATCATCCCCATCTATTGATGAGTCAGAACTACTGTCACATGGCACTAACTTGTGGAATACAAGATCACTTTCTTCTGCTGTCAGCCTTTGTGCTGTGCTGTTGCTGTCCCGCACAGGTGGCCCATCGTGTATGACAGTATCACCACCCAATGAAGGCCTGTGGTGCATGTCAACGCTGTCTTCTAGACACAGTTTATTCCGAAAACCAGTACAATCCTCCAGGGATGGCCTTCTGTGTACACAAAGACAGTCCTCTAGGGATGGACCCCCATATTCCTGTAGAGGTTGCTCAGCGTACCCATTGTCTTCAAACCTCAGTGTGACACCACACTGACTAACCACTTCTTCTGGAAGTCTGTATTCAGTGTCTGCACTGACAGACGAACCAAGACTTCTCTGAAAATTACCTTTCTTGCTGCTATCCAGTACTATTCTGCTACTGTCAGCTTGAAATATGTGAGGCCCATATTCTGTGCACCTTTCCAACTCCCTCCATGTTTCATTATCTGACAAATCATTCACACTCAAGGAATTTTGTAACGTTTTATCATTCCTGTTTTCATTACCCAGACTGTCTCCCACACAAATCTCTTCTTTTGCTGTTTCTGAAATAAGACTTGTATTTGAGTCATTTGGAAGGCATCCTTCAATGTTTCCTGAATTTGTCTGCTGATCGTTATGGTTACAGAGTTCTGTCCACTCAGAAACCTCCAAAAAACCTCTGATTTCATTTCTCGTCATGGAATTTTGAGTGCTGGTTACTATGTTTCTGAGTTCTGAAGGGATAGTTAAAATCTCCTGTGTATATTCTGACTGCTCACTACCAAGAGTATTGCAAACATCTGGCCTGCACACATTGAGATCTTCTTGTGAAGATACGTAATTCCTAAAATCATCAAATTGATTTACTTTCCTATTACAAGAATTCTCAGCACCCAAAAGATCACCCTGAACACTGTCTGCTGACTTTAGGTTAATTCCTTTTGAGCTTACATATTTGTTACTAAGCTCTGTTTCTGACACACCAGCATTGCACCCAGCACTATCACCTTCCAGCAACATACTGATGACTTCTTGCAGTTGTCCATCATATAACAAAAGTCTCCCTCCAGTATTTGCATCCATATAACTATTTACCATCAGGTAAGACACGAATAGTTTCTTAGCTTGATCTAAATTATGACATACAGGGCCTTCTGTGCCAGAATCTTCATGTTCCTCCTCACAGTCATGAAATACAGATGGCAGAAATTCGTAAGTCGATAACCATTTTGCAGCATTTTTACAATGGGACTTTAATTCTCCTACATTGGGCATTTTATCTGGTAAAGTCACATTGGTCAAAACAGATACAGTATTACTGTCTATTATCCCTGATTCTGCAGCCTTGTCAAGACTGATTATTTCACAAGTTTCTGGAATGTAAAGTGCAGCTATTTTCTTTCTATCATTCAGTATTTTGAACGCCAGCTCATTTGTAATCATATCTTGGTGCAAAGAAGTTGATACGGGGAATATTTCACCAGTCTGAGGCCAAATTAGTCCCACAAAGCCTCTCTGTGCTTCTAACACCAGCAGAGCACTGGTAGATGATATTAAGTTGCATTGTACAGCCTCATCCACAGTCAGGCGTTGTTCTGAATTTTGGCAAAGGATTCCACCAGTCTGAACCTGATGCGTGAGGATCCCACAAGCAGTGTCCTGATCTATCATCCCTTGTCTCATGGCTTCTTCCACAGTCATTCGTTTCCCTGAGTCAGGGTCAATTATACCTCCAGACATTAACTGAGCACCCAGCAGCCTGAACATTGTTTCCCTGTCAATGAGCCCTTCATGGGCTGCCCTCAAAATAGTTACCCTCCTTCCACATTTGAACAAAATTTTCCCTTTTTCTTGCGGTTTCACAGGTAGGAGTCTTAACCCTGATGCTTCATGTATTATGCTTCTATGAACCATCTGTTCAAGGGAAATTTTCTCAGCACAGTTGGGGTCTATGAGATCTTTACATGTGTCTTGTCTTTCCAGGAGTTTTGCATATAATGTTGGAGAAACCAGGTTTTTCTGGAAAGCATTCTGCAAAGACAGCTTTTCTCCAGTAGATGGCAAAATCAAATACCCACTTGAAAGCTGATTCTCAAGAATTTTAACAGCCAGAGGTTCTGAAATTAGACCTTGTTCTAAAGCTGAAACAACTGGAATATTTGCTAATGATGATTCTGACATAAGCTTCTTTGCATTACTTAATTCTTGCAGCTGCAACACAATCTGCTCGTCAATTAAGGCATGACCTTTAGCTTCTTCCAAATCATAACACACTCCTAACTCTGGAGAAATTATTCCAGAAAGAATCAGCTGATTCTCGAGCAATCTAATTCCGGTGTCATAGTCAAGGAAACCTCTTAAAATAGACTGAAAGACTGAAAGGACTTCTCCAGTTGCTTGGTCAACGACACCAGCAATGACTTTATCCACCTAAAAGGGAATATAAAAGAAAAGCTATCAGTATTTTTGGACAGTATATTTTAAATCTTCTTTTGATTCTGAATGCATGATAAACATAAAAACATGTACTTACCAGGCCTGGAGGAATGTTGTGAATGTTAGCAGCTCAAATGCGCAAGTGATCTATGTCAGTCACTCAACAGCACACGATGTGATAAAAGATTTAAAACCAACATGCATCTGTGAATTGAAAACCTATGCTTTTTACACATAAATAGGGTTAGTGAAAGACAATAGAAGAAATGATTGCAGAGAGAGCAAATAGAATATATACCTGAAAGGCATGTTTTCATGCTATAAATGTCTGTGAAAGGTTAGAATACTTGGAAACTGTGTGTGATTCAACACAACCATGCTATTCATGTTTACAGCATACAGCATTTCTGTATATACACTCAACAACGTGGAATCAGATACTCTAGCACCAAATATTGCATTTAGTTTGCATGGAAAGCCTGAAAGTTTGGCAACGTTATCTGAACTCATTACACAGACTCTGCTTCTATATGTATATGAGAACACTTGCTTACAAGATAATTTTTGAGAACTCCATATTTAAGACTAATATCCATTAACAATACATTAATAATGTCTCAGAACTCATTTTATTATGTCCTCCCGTTTTCATACCCAGAAAAATTTTAAGAAAAATGGGAAGTAGATCTCTTCCAGGACATTTCTGAGTGATATATGGGAGAGCTTAACATGTTATTTTACGATGTCATTTTTGCAGCAGAAACGCAGACTTATCTAGCAGTCAAAGAATGGCTTTTAAGAGAAGAGTTAAAAGATGAATGAATTGCTTATCTTTCTTCATGCAAGGCACACATTATTAAGACTCTTCACAAAAGAAGACTGATGAATAGAATGCTCATGTGCACAAGTAAGGTCACATACAGTATTTCACAGCAAATACACAACACCTTCAGTCAATTAAATATAAAGTTCCTTCCACACACTGTTAATTGCAGCTTCTTCTTCTGCTCATCATGTTTGAAAACCATGCAGTAAATCTCAAGAGAGACTGAAATTTAAGTTTCAATCTTGTTACCTTTTCTTCCATCTTCTCATCACCCAGATGAGCTTCCTGCAGCTGCTTCAAAGCTTCGTTGGATAACAAGCTGTAGCTCTCCTGGAGGGATCTAACCTGCTTTTCCATTTCATGTCTCTCTTCGTCTGTCATTCTGTTATGAAAAAAAAAATGGAAGAAGGAGGTAATTTTTAACTTGTTGGGAGTCATCTGCCTACCTTTACTTAAAAATGAGGAGCAGAAATTAGTACAAGTAGTCTGGAAAAAAACCAGCCTAATTACAAAGATGTTCGAGAAAGCTACAATGTGATTGCAGTTATTCAGGAAAAGAAGCATTTAACCTTTGCATGGGCCTTTGTCTACTGATTACCCATGAAGACAGGTAACATAATCAGCAAGGAGTCATGAGATATCTCAGCAATTTAGTATCTTAAAACGATCTGTTTTCAGACACAGATAAAACAATCTTGTGACATGTAGTTAAAGTACATTATTAACTCATTACAAATTTGGTAATTATTTTGACTTCTAATGAAAATTTAAATATCTAATATTTTTAAGCTGATCAGAGGTATATAAACCAAGTCAAATTCTTGAAACAAACAAAATTGCATCAAGCTTCATCAAATGGGAAGACAAAAAAAACCCCCAAACTGTACATGAAATGCAATTAGAATGATAAGATGAGGATCTGATTTCTGTTAAGGCAAACAGTATGTATTGATTCAATTAATTTACATTATTTGAAAAATAAAAAATGGCCTACTTGTCACTGTGCTTAGCTAAAAATGACTGAGTAGTCTGCAGAGCTTCAGCTATTTGTTCTTTCTTGGTTGACATTTCATGAAGGGAAATCTGAAAAATAAATAACCTGTGTTCAAGACCTCATTATGTACATAAAAACAAACAAACAAACAAACAAACAAAACTGTATTTGTATCTGGGGCTAATCTCAGTGATACATGAGCTTGATTTTTTTTAAATACTGGCTATCCTTAGAGCAATATTATTTATAGGAATTGTATCATTAACATATGGGTAAGTCATTGTGGTATGCCTTTTGATTAGGTAACTGGTTTTAGAAAACTATTGGGCAAAACAAATAGAATATTTCAAAATGTTATTTGATGGAAAAATAACCAATCATTTAAAATCACTTATTATTACTGACATAGTTTACAGCAGCTTTATAAAAGTTGTGTACGATGGTCATGTTCAAAAAGTTGCTCACCAAAATGATAACAAATTTTTGAAAAAACAAATCAGAAGACCAGACGCCTTCATGAAATTCAGTAACAGAGACAAATACAACATGAGACACTTTGAAAAAATGAATTACTAATTAATATTTTCCACACTATCAATTCTGTGTCATCCCTACTAAAGGACTTGTTCTGGTAGAGGAACTTGTGGGAATTTAATCTTCTAACTTTCCTGAGAAACTCCCTGCAGTCTCTCCAAAGAAAAGCACCCATTTTGGATAAATAAAGGCAAATTATCGAAAGGGAGTTCTGAAAGCTGGAGATATTTTCAACATAGGTGCTAGATCTCAAGCAAGGTGCTTGGGCTCTTCATTCAACTGGGTTTGGACACAATCAAGTCTGTCCTTGTATGCATTGTATTCAAGGGCCCAAACAGTCTCCCTTTGCAATCACCACCAGCAAGCCACAATCTCACCACTTGTGCTGCTTGCACAGGAACCAAGAGAACCACTGCACGCCCTACGCAAGAAGATGATATGAGCAGGCTGAAGTACCAGATGGGGTCATGAGATCCACTTCACTCAGGGAACCAGTGTCACTGTGGCTGCTGTGTGCACCCTGTCACTACTGGCATCAGCTTCTCTTCCCAGTACCTGACTACACCCCACAGCCACCCCAATCCTCAGTGTGATATGTACTTCAGCTGACATTAGCTATCAAATCACCAGTTTTCACACGTTTCTACACAACTCGTCAAGGCACCATTGCTAGTCAGTGGAGACACAAACCCTGAAACACCTCTGAAAGGTGCAGCTACCTCATCAGGCCATTTCACAAGGGAAACAAAGACCCTCAGCAAACACCTGTCTCCCACAGGATGCCAAGACAGCCAACTCACAGGTTACTCACTGGAGGCTCAGGCTGGACAGGGGAGATGACACCCACAGTTGCCGTGGAAGGTGTCCTAAGGACTTGAGTGCTGGCCCAGCACTGATAAAGGTTTGCAGTGTTGTCATTAACAAGGGCAGAATAGGACCAGCACTGAATGATCAGTGACTGAATCAGCAAATCCTGATCCTAACTGCTACTAATTTACCAATCAGTATGTTCAAATCAATACAAGCTTATTTCCTCCTGTAGCTCAGAGCTAGCACAGGTCCTCTCTGAACAAGCTATGAGCTGAACAGTGGTCATCAGGACTGCCAACCTTCCCAACAGCAAGCTGGATTTATGCACATGCTGTTCCAGTGACTCTGCCACCAGAATGCACCACCAAAATAAAAATACAGGAACAGGCTACCAAGAGGGCCAAAATCATGTTTGCATGATGACACACCCAGCCCTCTACTGAGGGATCTGGACAAGACACTGCTGTGTCCCTCTGCTGCTCAGTGTGCAGGTAGACCTTCACCTACTGAAACCTTTCTAGGTGTAACTAAGCTATTTCATGGGGCAAGCCCAGCAGAGGAGGTCCTAGAAATGACAGGAAACTTTACAGATGGAAATTTATGGTCAGAGTTACAACTGTACACAGTGACAATGTCCTGCTAAATACAAAGGCATCAAGATGGGCCATTCCAACAGCCTGTGGACTAGTGATAACAAAGAGGCCTCAGTCAACAGCTGCTGTACTTCAGAGGACAACAGTTTTGACTACCCCTTAAGAGGATCCCTCAGATTAACTTTTCAAAAGCAAATAAATAGAAATTCAGCCCTCAGGCTCCTCCTACCAACTTTCTCCCTCCTGGTGCCTAAAATGCCGTCCTGACAGGATGCACTCTCCCTCTTCAAAGGCTGAGAAATGGTGTGCAGGGTCTAGTTTCTCTAAACTGATATTTTGCAGTGTCAGAATATGTCCTATGCTAGGTCTGTAGAAAGCAGTGGGAGCTTATTCTTGAGTAATGTGCTTGTGTACCTAAACATTGATGTTTATTTACCCAACTCTCTACTCACAATCAAATGTGAAATTATGTCCTGAGGAAAATGTGGATGGTGATTTGTAGGGGGAAAAAAAAGCGTTTATGGATTATTTTGGCATTTTAATCCATGCAAAAACCTAAAAAGAAGAAGTGGTGCTTTATTAAAGACATCTGTGTACCTGCTGCTTAGGTAAATCTGTCTTTTCAGCCTTTTCTCCTTCTTCTTTGCTGAGTGTCTTGCTGAGGTTTGACACCCATTTCAGTAAATCTCCAGCTTTCTCAACATGTTCCTTCTTTTCCTCTTCCATTGATTTCTGATGAGTGCCATGAATTGTAAAAAAACATGTAAATGTAAATTGTTGAAATACGTAACATTAGTGTCCATAGAAACACAATTCTACCACAATGGCATTATTATCACCACATAAACATAAAATGATTTCTTTTTATTTACCACCACATGCATTACTATGACACTTTGATGTAGGAACAAAAATGCCACATAATTATAGACATTAACAAAATAATACCTCAAGTGATTTGTAATTATGATAAAGGTGCTTATTCATACACACATACAATCATTATAAAATGATTGATAGCAAGAAAAAGCATAGCTTCCCAGCCATTACTCAGCAGATAAAATCTAATAAACATTTGCATATAAACTATCTTTGAATTGCTGCCTTTGCATTACCCTCAGGTAAGGATATGTACAACCAGCATAGCGTAACAGTATTTTGCAAATTATGCACATGGATTACCAAATTACAACTAGGAAGAATACATTGCTTTTATGTCTACAGAAACAAGAAAAATAAAAGTAAAATACTGAGACATTTAATCGTTTTCTGCACAGGAAAACATAGTCTTTTTCATATAAATACAATCTGTTAGGCGGACATTTATCAATACTGAGAAAACATGCTTAAGACCTTCCATGTATCACAAGTAGAAATGAAAACATTTTATTTCAAAGGATTTTTTAAAAATTGGGTGTGTAATTGTAATTGACTATTAGAGCAGAAAACAATTTAAAAAAAAAAACAAACCTGAAATGAAAGAAAAACTCAGGACAGGATACACCACTTTTTGGTGTAAACAACCCACTAAAATTAATGAAATTCCAGTGTGAGAGAAAGTACTGATGCATGTGTGCTTACTGCACTGCATATTTAATTCTTGTATATTTCATTGCCACTCTTGTAAAACACATGGTATCTCCAAACTGATTTGTAATTTTAAGTAACAGGTCACATGAAATACTGCACTGTGTTCACTCACAAAATGGGCAATCCCTTTCAACCTTTAATGTAAGAATATGATTCTTGTCTCACCTAAATCTGTCCACTTTGCACTAATACTAACTTCACCAACCTCAGTATAATTTCTCATTTACACTACCTACATGTAAGGTAATGACAGACAAGGCCTGCCAGTAAAGACTGAACACACAGATTGCATTTTGAAATTATGAATCTGCCTATCTCTAAATTTCAGTTTTGCAAATTAGTAATATCTAATTTCAGTTTCAGTGGTTTATGCTAATTAGTTGTTCATAATAATTAGTTTTACAGCCACTAATTAATGCTAGAAAACACCATTTATGATTTTCCATAAAGGCCATCACAGATCTTTTCCTTAGCTTTAACAGGTTTTGAAGCAGAGCCCAAAATGAGTACTTATTATCTTTCGTCCACTATGAATTGTAGTAAAGACTGGAAATTCCTGTTCTCATGGGCTGAGCTGCTTCCAACAACCGCAGCCCAGTGTGGCAATCAAAAACAGCTCTATCTAAAGCTTCTTTGTAGGTGATCTTCTTCTTAGTTTTGGGGCATGTTAAAACTTTATTGTGCAATTTTTCATCCTTCATCTTTGTAGCTGTGATAGCATCAATAATACCACTCTTAATTGCATCTTCAATTGTTAATCTGGAATGAGATTTTGGATCTATCAAGCCACCAGTCAAGTACTGATACTCCAGGCAGCGCATGCCCATTTCTTTGTCTATGGCACTTAAATGCACAGCTTCAACAGCTGACATAATAGTGTTCCTTACAGGATGAATGATCCCAGTAAAGATCAGCTCACACTGCTGGATTTGCTTGGCACAACCATCATCAATTAACTCCCTTTGCAAAGCTTCTGAAACACTGTACTTTTTTCCTGTAAATGGATCAATTATACCTCCTGTACTAACCTGAGCTTCAAGACATCGGAGGGCAGTAACTCTATCTACCAAATTTTTGCGTGAGGCTTTCAAGACTGGAATTCTTTCATTGGTTTCAGAAAGCCAGAACCCTGCAATAGGACTGTTTAAATCCTTATTTGGCTGTGAACTGCTAACTAAAATATCACCGAACTCATTAACTGTGATTAAGCCCTCCTTGTACTTGTTGACTAATGCTCTGGCAATTCTACCCTGATTTAAGGTCTCCTCAATATTAAACTGTACACCTGTTTTAAGATCTGTAAGCAAAAGAAAAGAATTGCCATCAGAGTCAAAACATGTAGACTCCTTCCAGTCAAATTCCTGTTTCGAAAGCTCAAGATATGTAGCTTTATCAATATAATTTTTTTGATAAGCCTCATATGAAGTCATTTCCGTTCCTGTGTCAACATTTACTACAGAAGTTTTATGACTTTTCTCTGCTGATGGGCTGCTTATTTTCCTTTCACCAACTGGAAACAGAAAGCATTTACTGCTTATGCTGAACAAACACATTTTCAGCAAATCGCAGTAGTACATAGCTTTCCTGTTATTTGGATTGTGGAAACACTTTGTATTACTTGAAGGTTCATGTAAAAATTTTAAAATGGTGTTATTAAGCAAGCCAAGTTGCACAGCAGCTTCTGGAGGTACACGAACACTTCTCACAGGATCAATAACCCCCCCACTTGCAATTTGAGCTTCAAGGATATTTTTACCTTTTTGTCTTTCTAAAAGTTGAGCTTCCACAGCCTGAAACACAGACAGCACCTTCCCAGAACAGCAATAACCCAAAACAGCTTTCTCTGCCTCAAGCAGTCTACCCTTGAATTCACTGTCTGCAAGCCCTCTAACCACTGAATCATCAACAGAGAATTTCTGACCTGTTGAGGGATCAATAATAAAACCAGTAGCTGCTTGGGCCTCTAAAAATGCTAATGCCAGTGCTTTTCCTATGATTTTTCTCTTTGCTGCTAAAGCAAAAGAGACTATCTCCTTGCTGGATTCAAGGTACAGCCCAGCTATAGCTGTAGGTTTAGTTAAAAATTTTTCTAGGCTTTTTTGAACCTCATCAATAGTTTTCTGCCCTGAAATGAGCTGCTCAACAGTGAGCCTGTCTAAAAGTTTAACTTCAGTCAACTGTCTGGCAGTTACATCATGTCGGAGACCTTGAAATTTAATAGTATCATACTCCTCTGTAAAATATTCCAGTTGAGTAGCATCATCACCAGTTCTCAAAACCTCTTCTCCTAAGAAAGAGCTCGTCTCTGCAAAGTCTTCTTTCCTAAACCCTTCGGAAGTTTTGTATCCCTGAAACATTCTCTCTTCATTACCAAAAGTCTTGTCATTTTCTTGGTTTAATGTTGTGACTTCAACATGCATGTCATAGTGCTTGTTCTTCACTATCTGTAAATAGGAAGTTTTTGACACAGTGAGAAATACAACTGCAGACTATGCTGTACATAATTCACTCCTAAATCCACCACCAGAGAAACCAAAGGGAGAACTTGAATGCAAGTCAGAAAGGAGAACTGCAACTAGAATTGGCGAGCAGAGATATATAGAGAGCTTGAGTTTTGAAGTGCATTTGTCATTTCAAATATTTATTCAATAACAGGAATATGACTAGACTAAACATCAGTAACTGTTTGTTCCTACATGAGCTTACTGCTGTTAATCAAAGCTTACTTTGACCAATAATGATACAACAGTGTATGTGAATTCCTATTTCCAATACAAACGTTTAAAATAGTCTTTCTTAGACATTAACTAACATGGTAGTAAGGTCTAACACAACAGCAAACTTTTTGTATTATGTAAGACAGAAGGGGTTCCCTTCACCAAGGTAGAACACAGGAAATAGTAAACAGAATAGTCATAAAGCATAACTAAAACCAACCAACCAACCAACCAACCAACCAGACTAGTAAAAAGCAGCATTAGGAAGGCAAATCCTCACAAAATGTAGTGTGTACCTCCAAGGGATGCAGTTTTACGACTCCTAATTCATGTTTTGTGTCTTCTCCATGTCTAATGGTTTGTCTGGAACTGTGTAGGTTCCTGTTTCTCAATGTGTCCCTTTCAGATGTTCCAGAGATTTGGCTTGCTTTATCAAAAGTTATCTGGAACTGTGTACTCATCTGTGAAACAAACTCTGTAAAAGACTGGGAACAAGAATCTTCTAATGATTGGTTTATGCTTGACATCTGAAACTGTACCTCTCTCGGTACTGTATCATCGGCACTCACATACAATGTGTTTTCTTCTATTTGATCAGATTTAAAACCTGATCTCTCCTGTTTCTGCCTTAACAAAGGTGAGCTTGGTTTTGTATGTGGAGGAAGCTGCTCAAATTCTTTAGCTGCAGTCTCACTCAGGTAATTGAAATCATTCCCTCTTCTCTCACAGCTCAATTTAAATCCAGAATCTTGGAGCTTATTATTTTGCTGAACTTCATTTTGAAATGAAAGAAACCTGTGTTCACTCTCCCTGACCTGCAAATCCATCTTCTGTTTCAAGCCCTCAACCATGCGCTTCTGCACTTCCAATTCTTCCTCGAGTTTCCTGCACTTCTGGTGATAGTCCATTTCAGCCTGCTTCCCTTGCTGCAGTTGCTCGTGACATTTTTTAAGCCTTTCTTGCAGATCTTCCATTTGCCTCTTGTACAACATTATGTTTTCCTCAGCCATATGCTTTTCTTGCTGAAGAGCAACACATTCTAGTTTTATACCAGAAATGTCCTTTTCTGTGATACTATGGGATTCCAGTAATTTTTCCACTTTTTTCCTAAATTCCTCTGCAGAATGTTTAAACTTAATGGATTCTTCCTGAAACAAAATCATCTTCTTGCGCGCCATCTGTTCATCCAGAGTTTTCTGATGGAGTTCATCCTGCAATTTTTTTAATTTGCTACTTAGTTCTTGTATATGAGCTTGCTGTAGCGCTATCTTCTGCTCACTCATTCTCTTTTCCATCGTTAGAGCATTCATCTGAACATTTAAATTTTTAACCTCCCTGTCAATGCTAAGGGTGGAAGCATTTTGTTTATCACATTTTCGTTTATATTCACTAGCTAAGTCTTTTGTTTTTGCAAGATCAACTTCTAGGTTTTTGATTTTACATATGAATTCTTGCTCAATTATTGTTTGTTTGTGCAATTGTTCATTTGTTGTACGCAATTGTTCTTTGAAACCATCTGCTAGGGCTTTTAATGCATCATTTTTCCTCTGAATATTTTGTTTTTCCAAAGCCATCTTCTCTGATTCAGACTGAATTTGCTTCATCAGTAGTTTTGTTTCAGTATTCCATTTATTAAGCTCTTCTATCTGTTGTTTCAATGTTTCTGACACCTGATTGCTTTTGGTTAACTCATTCTTCAGCATCTGAATTTCATGCTGGTTTTCTTTCTCTACTTTTGTTTTTTCAAGCAACTGTTCTTTAATTTTGTTATACTGGTCTTGGAGATTATTTGCTTCTCCTTTGCATGACTGTGTTCTGTGTTCAGCTGCCAGCTTCTCTCTTTGAAGAGAACTGATTTGTGAATTTAAATGTTTGATAGTGATTTCAGTTTTTGTCTGGGATCTGGTTAATTCCTCTACTTCTCTTTTTAGCTGTGTCTTTTCTTGCTGAACAGATTTCAGCTCCTCCTGATAGTTCATCTTAATTTTCTTAAGATCCATATTTTCTTGCATCACCTCTTCAGCTTTACCTGTGGTTCTCTGTAGCTGCCTTTCCAGTTCTTTTAACTGCTGCAAATATCTCTGCTCTGCTTGGTCTTTTTCCTCCAACTTAATTTTTAGGCATTTAAGTTCATTGTTGACTTTATCTAGTTTTTCTTTTATTAAACGGCACTTTTCTTCTGTTGATGATTTTTGAAGCTCAACTTCATTCAGTTCATACTTCAGGTCTTTAATAGTTTTATCAGCTTTTTTGTTAGCAAGGGTCAGCTCATCTATCTTTTGTTTAAGCTCTTCTACTTTTCTGGCTTCTAGTTTCTTCTGGAAACTTGTAATTTCAGAACCAATCCTACACCGGCTGCCTTGCCCAGCTGTGAAAGTTGGCAGGGAAGTTTCTCTAGTTACAGAGTATGTGCCCTCAGCAATCTTCCTTCTGGATTCAGTTCTCTCTCCTTCTTGCAGCTTTATTTCTGATAGGTTTCCTTTAAAGTCAAGATCTTGTTCCATTTGCTTGATGAGCTTCATAAGTTTCTCTTCTCCATCTGTTTTTTTCTTCAGTTCCTGCATCAAAGTTTTTTTTTGTTTCTCTAAATCATGAAGATTAGTATCTTTTCTTCTTAGAAGCTCTTCAAGGTTTCTTCTGGTAAAGGTGCTTTCTTCTATTTGATTTCGAAAAGCACGGAGGTTTTCTTCCAGTATACTTCTTTGAGTCTCTGCCTGAAAAATGAACTGCCTTACACACTCCAACTCCTGCTCTGCATCTGCTTTCTCTTTCTCAATGCTTTCTAGGTCCATACGACACTGCTTTGCCTCTTGCTCAGCCTTGGTCTTCTGAAGACAGATCTCTTCCATGTCCTTTTGCTGCTTCTTCCGCTCTTTTTCTGCAGCTTCTCTCACTTTAGGGAGCTCCTGTTCCACTTGGATTTTTTGTTTCTTCATATTCTCCAATGTCTCCTCAAGTGTTTTTACCTTTCCCATGAGTTTTTTATTCTCAGCAACTGTGCTATTTTGCTGTGCCATTAGATCTGAATATGCCTGACGTGTGGATGCTTCCTTATTCTTTAAAATCTGTAAAAGAAAAAGGTAAGTTGGAACGCACTTTTTGTAATACAGCATGTGGAATGTATTAGGCTCTTAGAAAAGCAGAAGGGAAAATACTTACTCATGTATATATGGTATGTCCAGAAAGCAGGACGAGCAGTTCCCACCACCATCACCTTCTCTTGAAGGCTTCAGGAAGTTACATTAGCCAAATATGAAACCCTTGACAAAGACATCCACAAAGCGAAGAAGCCTCTCACTCCAGTCAGATGCCTCTTAGCAGAAAGCAACATCAAACAGCTTGCATAGGCCTTCTCTCCAAACAAATAGGTAGAGCAAACAATGAGCCAAATACAGTCTGCAAGAGTTCCCAAGGAGAGAGTGGCCTACCATTTCTCGATCAGTTCAGCAGGTGCTGGAAGAAGGATTGAAGCTTGCAAGCACAAATGACACAATAAAAGTTTGGAAATCCCCTCCAAGAAAAGAAACAGTATCTAGCGTGAGAGCCAAGATGCAGCAGCTCCAGAAGGAGAAGCATCCAAACCCCAGTACAGATGTGCTCCATAGTGTACTCCCCAGTCCCAATGCCTCCACTGGCTCAGCTGGGGAACTAGTAAGAGCACAGCTGTTCTGCAGCATAGACACAGAAGTGTAAACATGGTAATTAGAAAATCCTAATGCAAACCAGTTGGCTAGCAGTCTCCATATACTGGCAGATCCAGAGCAAGTCTTTTAAGGAAGATGTGTAACCACCAGTAATAATATGGTTGAAACTATACATACCTTGTCTTCATTAGCACTGCTGCGGTGCCAAGTTACCAAATGTGAGCTAACATGAAGTAAGAACACACCTATATTCATCCCTATGATCATACAAACAGGGCACGAAGGGTAACGACAGCAACGTTTTCAAACAACCAAACTGTTGGGTTACTTAAAATTTACCAGATTTACTTGATTTCTCATATGATATCTGAGACATTTCCTAGAGGGCTAATGCAAAGGCAGCTTCTTCAGTTCCTGTCCGTATTTCCCTGTATTGTAATTTTGAACAGCCCCCAATAGAAACAAAACATTTAAATTGATTTATCAGATCTCTTATACTCACAAAAACACAAAATCTAATGTATTGTGCTTGAAAAAGAAGACCTAAAAATATAGATACAGTCACAAACTGTATCTTCTTAGATTTCATTTTTCTAATCAACATGCTGAGCATCAGTTGGGTGGAGAAAAGGATGGCAAATATTAACACAAAATAAACATAAATATTAATTTCTAAGAACTTAAAAAATTTAAGCATCTCAAAATGCATAGTAATTGATGCATAATTAGCATATTCATTGTTTAAATTATGTTCAATCAATCTTAAATCACTTGACCTTGATGTATTCTGCGATTCAACTGTTGATTTGCATTGATTTAGAATCATTCTTAGATTAACTCTTTCATTTGCATTGCATAAAATCTGCGGTACCTTAATAATAGTTGTGCTCCTTTTCTCTTCCTTATCTTTGTCTCTTTTTTTTTCCTTTTCTTTTTTTTCAAATGAGGCTTTTATGCCTACTTTTTCACCGAACGTTTTCTGGAGTCCAGTGGTTTTTTGAGTGACATTTGTGCTATTACCCTCATCTCTACTCTCTACTTCTGAAACTAGCAATAAATCTTTACATTTCTGACCCTGTTCTAGCCTGTCTTCTCCACTCTGCTTCTTCCCACTTCTATTTATGTTGTGCAAACCATAGATGTTACCCTGTGGCATTTTCTTCAAGCTTACTTTCTCACTGTGACTCAAAAGCTTTTTTGCTAGTTCATGTTCTGATAATGGAAAATAATGCTCTCCTCCAGAAAAAATTCCTGATAGACCTAAATTTGCATTTAAATCACCAGCATTTCCTAACAATTCTGTACCTAAATGTTGATCATTCTGCACATGTGACACATGAAACTCCAAAGGATAAGATTCAGAGACTTTTGCTGCACAGTGACTCTCTGAAATATTTCCTGAAGAAACAGCCCACATTTCTTGCACTGTATTCTTGGCTTCCTTTGAATTTAAATTTGATTTTTCTAGGATTTCATTTTCTGCTAGGCAATAACCTTCATCCAGTGATGCTTTCTGCAGTTTGTCAGCATCCCTTTCAACATGACAATAAACACTTGGATTGCTCATAGATTGCAAATTTAACTTCATTTTTTCACTTTCATTGTGCACTCTCAGCTCTCTGAAAGAGGATGCAACTTCCTCTAAAGATGTTGCATCCCCTGCGCCTGAAAAAGAATCACCTTTTTCACCACACACTTGAAACTCTCTGTGTTCAGATTTTAAAGTATTATGGCTTTTGCCCTCTCTAGAACAATGCTCTTTACACTCACATTCAAAATGAATTCCCTGTGAAAAATGTTGCTGTTCGTAAGGGCTGATACCCAGGGCCTGCTTCCCAGTTTTTGGACTAACTTGAGCTTTCTTTGTTGTTAGCTCAAAATCAGTTTCTGATTGCATCTTAAATTCTTCCTTTGTTGAAACATCACTCCCTGCCTTTCTTGAATTTTTTTTTCCTGTGGTTTTGTGCATAATTTCCACTTCAGGCAACTTCTTTAATATTCCTTCTGTTTTCTGTCTCTCTCCATTAGCAATCTGCTCATTTAACATTTCACCAGGATCACTGTTCACACTCACACAGATTTCAGTTGAAACAAAACAATCTTTCCTGACATTTTTTTCTTCTTTATTTTGATTACCAAAACCCATTAAACTCTCCTGCTCTGAATGTAGCTTACTGTCTCTGTTGCCACGAATGCTACTTTCTTGACCACTGAAATTTAGACGTTGCTTTAAGATTCTATCAGTTTTGACTGTATCAAATCTGTCTACATTTAATTTTCTTCTGTTCACTTCCAATTTATTTTCCGTGCATTCAGGTTTACTGGAAGACTTCTGGTTTTGCAAATATTCCACATCCAACATGCTTTCATTAGGTTTCTTTTCCTCTCTCAATTCAAGAGCTTCATTACTTCCCAAATGTTGAAAGACTTCAGCTGACTTCACAGGTTGCTGGAGCTGATTCTCTTCTGGTAAACTCTGAGCACGACAGCACATGGATTAAACTGAGATATGATGGAAAGTATCTTATTTTTTCCTTATTCTCTGCTTTCTTAATGCCATTATTGAGAGTCAGGAAGAAAGACTGGCATAAAAGAAAATCTTGGAACAATCACAGATTTCAGAGGTCTGTGAAGAATTTTTCTTCCCAGAAGAAAAAAAACCTCATTACTCTTTTGAAAAAGATTATTCTTTTTCTGATTTGGTACCCTGATTAAAAAGAAAAAAACCCATTATATTATTTTGAGACTGGAAACCTGCTTAGGTTATCTTCAAAGAAGCTACCAAAGATTTAGAAGGCTGACAGGAGGTAGAGGAGGAAGGAAGATGGGGGGTACTTGATTTCAAAAAAAGCAATCTTGGAGACTCAGAGCAGACTGAAACTCAAAACATTTTGAAATATTCCACTTGTTCTTGAAGAATATTAAGTCTATCGACATTCACAGATTTCTTGATCCTTGTTCTTTGACTGACTTTTTATCCTTGATGCCATTAGCATGATTAGTCATACTAAATCCTCAGTTATAATGGCTACTTATCAACAAACATTATGTGTTTCCATCAGTTTGCTCCACCACTTGATGATGCCCAAAGACTCAGGCTGTTGTGAGTGTTGGTTCAGAGGTATTCAATAGCAAGAAAAGCCAATAAAGACAAAACCAGCACCAGAATTATATAGCATTCATTTAAGAACTTTTTTTTCTGTAACAGTAACATTAAAATTTATACCCATATGGTAGTGTTCTCCAATTTTATCCAATGTATGTAGTTTATACTAAAACAATGTAGTCCTTAAAGAATGACTATATAATCTCTTTCTGAAAGACAGTTTTCAAAAGAAAGTGAAAAACTTAGACCGTTGTTTTTTCTCAATTATTTGGAAGGTTTGCTCTGCAGCAAGCATGTATTTTGAGTAATTTGTCTGCCTAATTTCACTAACCTGCTTTTGCTAGTAAGATCCAGCTCTAAGCATAAATAAAATGCTGTTTGACCCCAAGGAATCAATAGAGTAGAAAGGCAGAAGGAAAAAATGAATGGGTCAATCTAACTTCAGAAAATAAGATGGCATCTCATCTCCCTGTTGATAGAACTTCCTTGTATGTTGTTAAGTGGACTAGAATGCATTCTATGGAATACTAAAAAGCCTACATAGGGTATACACGATGAGTTTGCCTTCATCTTAATGTCTGCTTTTATCCAAAAGATCAAGTCCTAGGGTATTAAAATTGAAAGTATTAGTATTTAAATTTAAACTACATCTCCATCAGAATTTAACGGATCATATGATCTTTCCAGGTGGAAGAACTGGTAAAATGTATGGATGGTACAGGATTTTGCTTATCTGAATGGTAACAGTGTTAACACTGCTACATTTCTGTGTAATGTGCACTACATAAGGAATTTTAGTTTTCCACATCTGCTGGTAACTTTGTGAATTATCCCAAAGCTCTTTGTATCGCTCTTTGTTTGCCTAGATGTTCTTTTTGCTTGGTTGACTGCCAGAGAATGACCTACCTCTTCCTCTTCCAGTCTTTTCAAAGAATCACCTGCAAACTTAATGTATTGGGTCATCAAGGTCACTAAGGCAGTGTACCGAGTCCGTAGATCCATGAACTGGAGAGAAACAAAAAGGGGATGGGGAGTAGGTGTCATAGAGGTAAAGCACTCCCATTGAGCTTCAAAGAAGTGATCGACACTACTCTAGAACCTATCCTGATTTTGATTTCGAAATTATGATTGTGGAATCAAAAATTCTACTTATGATTCCAAAGTTCAATGCTGTCAACACGGTGCACTTGAACAAATATATCCTAAGGATCTATGAAGAGAACCATAAGGAGAAGAAACAGAAGACAATGTTTTGACTTCACAGTCACTTGATTCTTCCCCCTGTAAGAAAAGGTTTTAAGAGGGGCAAGCCGTGCTTGTCACTATTCTCTAACAGATATCAGGGAGACTGATTTATCTTTCTCACCCAAATGAGGCTGATCTGCCTTAGAATCTATCAAAGTGTCCTGATCTGGTAGGTTTTACTATGGTCAAGATGAACTTCTGTTTGCTGGGATCAAGATCCAGTCCAGAGGTAGTGCTAAACAGTTTTACTGAGGCATAAATCTCAAAGAGCTTTTTATAATTTGGGTTACTTTTTTTAATCAGCTGCATTATACTGTCTTGTTACCAAAATGCAGCATAAGGAACAAGAGAATATTTGTTATATCATGTATCTATAGAGGAAAAAAACCCAATCTTTCTTAGATTACCATATTTAATCAGTAATAAATCCAAAACTGTATTATTGTGCTTATTCTGTTTTAAGCAAAGACTCACATTTTCCTGTCATAAGAAACCCATTTACCTCTTGAATAATGAAGTCTGATGAGCTTTGCATTCTTCGGCGCTTTACTGGAGATTTTTGTTGGGAGTCAACCATAGCTCTGTAGGTCATGGTCTGCAACTCATAGTCCTGTAAAAGAGAAAATACACAAAATCACTGGCATTAAACATGATACTGACACTAAAAAAACAGGATCATAAGTGTAATGTTATTGTTACCTTCACAGCAGCTGAGTATTGTTCTGAATACTTCTGGCATTCATCCATTTTGCTTTGTTTCATTTCAATCTCAGAAACCAGCATCTGTAAAATATGAATGTACATTTTCACCTTAAAAAGTTACTTTTATTACTATTAAAATTAACATTTCTCCTTTATCTAACAGTATCTAATATAAATAAATGTTTCACTAACATCTACTTTGTCTAACATCAAATATGCTCCTATCCACATGTGTACAAGTAATTATGCTCAAGCCTGTGTCCTCAGCTTTATCTGTACTGTAGGTTTACAGTACAGAAGTAGTGAAAAAACCTGCCAGGTTTAATAGTTGGTGAATGAACTTAAAACAAAATCAGGAATATATCCTTTCATGCATATAATTTATTATCCTGTCTATTTAAACTACATTTCTTTCTTGCAGGAGACAGATGTAGAGTTCTGCTTCCATGAAAATATTTCTACATGCATAAATTAAAAAAGCAGCACTGAATATAAAATTATGTGATAAGGCAAGTCCAGAATTGTTAAGGTTTTGATGTTCTTGCACACCTCGAGGACCAAACAATCTGGTCTATAAAATGACTACAGTCAGGGAGTGATATATTCATGGCTGCATTATAAACACCAAATCATAAAATCTGGTGATTAGTTGGAGTTTTATAGTAAGGGCTGATGGATATAAGCCCCTCCTATTAATAAACAAGATTGAGATCACTGATACTGTAATTCTTTGGTCAGTGCTTACAGCAGTGCTTTCCCACGATGACATCCCTTTCATACCTTATGTTGGTTCAATTGTTTAGCCAATGCTTTGCTATTTTCAGGATGTATTTCTTGAATCTTTCGCTGAGTATCCTCCACTTGTTGAATCCAAGTGTCCAAAGAATTGTAAGTATCTTTATAATACTTCAGAGATTTATTAATGCCTTCTAAGTCACGCAACCTGATTTTATTTTAGAAGACAAATCAAAGGGGAGAAGATGATTATTAAAGACAAAAAATACAATAAGGCAAATACAGCTTTAAAGGCTTCAAATGCCTTAGCTCTGCTACAGTTCACAGTATAAACATACTAAAATAACACTAATTCAACAGCAAATTCACTTCTCAAACACCAGGGCTCCCAGCTTGCTGATGCCTTTCTATTTGTCATAAAGGACATCCAGGAGAGATCCTACTACACAAACAACTCTATATATCCCTCATTAGTGTGTTCCACTGCTACTCCACGAGCATAGGAAACCCCAAGAAAGAGGGAGGGCTCTGCTACAGCAATCAGTTCTGTTACAGGAAGTGAGAGTATGTCAAATGCAACCTATGAATCGAGAAGGAGTGTGCCGTGCTGGAGTCAAGTAGTAGTTCACCATACTCTCCATGCCTCCCACAACACAGCAGGGGTTACACTAAAACTAAAGCCTGTAAATATGCTAATGCACAAAAGTAATTAAACATGTACATCTAATTTTAAATCATGTTTTTGACCTAAAAAGAGAGTTCTTTGTATTTCTTTAAAGTAATTTCCACACTGAGGGAAATACTGACAGTTTTTCTTTCATGATCCTTGTACTGTTACTTATTGTGGTGTGATTTTGGTCATTTCTCTGTGCAGAGCCAGGAGTAAGACTTGATGATCCTTTTGGGATCCTTCCAATTCAGGATATGCTATGATTCTACTTAAAAGATCATATAAATCTGACCACTCAACACTGCAGAATAAACATAATAATTAAACGACCTTTTACAGTTAGACTTGGAATGAATGCTTTGAATTGCTCTAGTGTTGTTCTTAAGATGCCAAAAGGAGACTTAAAAAAGAGCAAGCAAAGAAAATTCTATTGCTCAGGTTTCATACTTAAGCATGTTTTAAAGTTAATAACCATGAAAAAGAGAAAGGATCACGATAATTGAAGCCAATATTTGTGCATACATTTGTTCTAATGATCATCAGTGTCAAGCTGGTAGGAAGAAGCTAGGAGAATATTTGCAGAATGCAGCTTGGTTACAGCTCTATGCTGCAGTTACCACAATCTGTCCTATTTACACCAGAAGCCACTATGTATTAGGAGTCATTTTTCAGCATATTCTGTTCAGGATACATCCTGGGAGGAGAGCATGTGGTTCATGCTTACTGTCTTGAAGAAATAAGACACTTCAGTGCCTCATAAAACTACTGTTTAATCATTTAAACTATGCCAAACTAGCAACTGACGAAAAATCAGAGGTGGAACTTAAGTCAGCCATTCTGCAGCCAGGTTTAAATGAGTTTCCTTTTGCTCATCTTCCTTCTAACTTCCAGCAAAGTTAAACAGACACAACTAAACTAGTTAATTACAGGAGAATAATTTCAATATTGCACCTGAATGTATATTCACCCCTTAAAAAGGGAGGACAAAAATGTGACAGGTCGTTGTGTGAACTTTTACATCAACAGCACTATCGTCAATGCTCTTGTTCAGGCTTTTTATAATGACAAACTAAAGTACATTTTAAAGGAAATAGATTCAGACTGTACAGTACAGAATTCCTCAACTTTCCCATAGTTTTTCCTCCAGTCTCCTTTACATACAGGAAACAGAACTGTGGAGACTGAAGAAAAAAGCATTTCCAGGGATGCCATGTATGGACCTCTCCTTCAGAAATACGGGTAGGTGTGTCTGCTGTATCTGCACATCTGTGTAGGCATGTGCACTTGAGCAACATTTTTCAGTATCAGCTGGACAGTAAGGGGCTGAATTTAGAGCACTTTCTCTACTGGATATTTAAAAATATAAAAGACACTTCACCAAGAAGTCATTGCACCAAAATTATCACAGAAGTCAATGGAAGCTAAGAACTTCCAGACTTAACACTTAAGTAATTAAAAGCAAATTAACATGAACCCAATCTTAAGTGATGAATCAGCTCATCAGTTTAGCCCATCAGAACTAATTACGTGGAAAACCAGATGGTATTTTATAGGACTGCCCGCCATTTCTGCAGGTTTTTTCTTTTTAAAGAAAAAAGACAACTTATCTCTACTGTGAATCAGTAAGTTTCTGTATCTTGTTCATCTTGTGGAGCTTAATAGTCACAGACATTTCCAGTGGAAAAGTAAGGCAATGTTGTCAGCTGCACAGTAAAGGTCTTCATCCCAGTATATTCCAAAAACAGTTCAGAAAACTACTCAGACCTGTTTCAACATTCCTTTCTGTTTGTTTTTTCTCAGAATAGTAAAAAAAAAAAGTATAAAACAAAAACAGATTATAATAAAAAGTCATACAAACCTATTTTCAATTTGAGAATGAACATTTTGCCACCTCTCAGCCAATTGATCAACTTTTTCTTTATGCCAGTCAAAGTCAAGATCACGTTCCTTGTGCATTTTAAACATCTGATCACTGATCATCTTTGCCTTCTGCAGTTCATCCTCTAAGGCATGGAATGTTTGTCTTTTCTCATCTACTTCAGATCTCCATTGCTAGTAGGTGATAAAAAGAAAGTTGTAAATAACTCCTTCATTATTACATGATTTTATAAATTAGTATTTTACATGAATAAACTGTGTAAATGAAACAATCAAAAATGTTTCAATTAATATTTTACTTCTGCTTGCTGAAATACTCAAGTGGCACCAGAATGGGTCTGAAGCAATAAACTGCAAAATAATTCTAAGTAACAGCAATCCCCACAACACACAGATCAAAACACGGACATTAAATGAACACACCTTATAAACTACAGCTTTCAAAAAAAATTATTAGGCAGATCCCAATCATTCTATCTAGCAAAAAAGCATTACTCATAATTTGCAATATCAAAATGAGTTATCTACAACAAACAAAAAATGCATTTCTCAAAGATATCTGCCAGACTTCCCAAGAAACACTGATTAGTACACCACAGTGGTAGCAAGAATGTTACTGTGGTCAAATTTACATAACATAAATATATGTTTATGTTACCTTAAGTATATGGTACCTTTGAAGAGAAAAGGAAATCTTACTGCAGCATTAACAAGTGCCACTTTTAGAAGTTCAGTTACTTTAACGCAATTTGCAACAGCAGGAACACGCTTTCAAACTATCCAAGTCCTAATGCTCTAAAGCTGCCTCTATTTTCTGAAATGTCAATCTTAATACCTCCTAAAACTAAATACACAAGCCAATGTTTGATACACTACAGAGTGTAGCATAACCAAATCAGGTGTTACAAGACAGATAGTTTTTGTCTTATTTTTTTGATTTGCCCGTGAAAAGTCATCAGCCAGCTCTTACCTTTAACGTACCCATCAGATTTTCAATATTGTTTTTGTCAGCTGTTACTGCCTCTTCTTCACACAACTTAGTTTCATAGTGTTTTACCAACGATTCTGCTGTTTGGGTGTTCGTCAACACCAAATTTATAGTTTTTAATCTGAAAAACAGTGACTCCCTGTTAACTGAACCATTAATACCAACACTCAACACACTTGTGGTTTTCAGCCTTTTCATATCACAGGGTACCCCCTTTATACAATGTTAAAATGTTAACTCCCTTTTCCTTGATCAGTATTATTCATACTAATAGTTTTAATTTAATAAAAAACTGTAAACTAAAACGTGTAATGGAAGACAGCCTAGTACACACTTATCTATGAAAAGATATCATAAGATATATCAAAAGATATATCATAGTATATCTATATATACTATGATACATACTTATCTATGAAAATGGAAGACATGGAGTAAACTTGGTTCATGTTTTGAATAACAACATTGAGCTCAGAACGTAGAGTAGGGACTGAAGGTGAACCAGCAGCTTGACTGAAAAACTCTTCACATTTATCCGTGATGACTCCCAAGTCATCCTTTAGTCGATCCAGTTCTTTCTTTAGTTTCTGTAAAATGAAAGATGATTGACAGAGCTTTCATACTACATCAACCTGATATATATTCTGCATATCACTACAAGTACAGGTCTGCCCTCCTTTGCTTCTTTGACGTGGACAACATTGAAAAAAATTAAAGAGAAGTGTGTAATAGGGAAACTAACAGAGTTGCCATTGATCAGTATCTTTTTTCTCACAACCACAGGCTAAATATTTGACTCCTCTTTTCAAAGTACACTGCAAACCTTCCTGGCTTACACTTAGAAGTCTGGATATATTTGTTTTGTAATGAAACTTTTCCTAGGTAAAACAGATTTTCGCAAAGGCTCACCTCTTGCTCTGAAATCCTAAGCACATTTTCATGTACATCATCCCTTTCCATTGGCGTCCGGATCTGCCGGATTAACCGCTCCTCACAACTCTCCAGTCGTAGCCTGATATTTCTGACTTCAGAGATGTACAGATTGTAAATAGATTCTTCCTGCTCCTCTGTTGAAAGAATTAAGGCACGTGTTAGCCAGCAGACTCATCATGTCATTTTCATCATAACTTCTCACACTTTTACATAAAGTCGTTGCTCTACAGGTCTTTTCATGACTGGCCAAAATGCCATGAGTTTCCACTGAAATTTTGGTTATAAGGCAAATTTTAGGAACTCTTAATTTTTTTTTTTATTAAATCATCTCCTCACACAGAAAAATTACTGTCTGTCATCATTCGGCACAAGCAAAGGCATTACCTCTACGGAGATATTGCTGAACTCAGTGGTATCAGGCACATTAAATCCTCTCTTTCAGGTGCACAGGGTATCACGTCTTTCCTGAAGTGAACTATGCTAACGAAATAATCAGCTTTGCACTACTGTATTTCTTTAAGTCATCAACTACTCAACAGCATATCAGAAGAGATATTTTAAGCTTTCTGTTCTCACTGTATAAAACTACAGTTCAGAGAGCAGTAACTCCAGGCAACCTGTGAAGCTAGGAAAATAGCTAGGACACTTTCCTTGCCTTAACAGGGTGAAAAAAGTTCTAATTCTGTTATGAACTCAACAAAGTAATCAAGTTGTTTTTCCAGCATTCAAAAATAAGGAACGCAGGACTAAGCAGTGAGCTGTAACACACATAATAAATTCTTAGGTGTAAAATTCTTTGTAGCATTCTGTATATAATGTAACACATCAATATTTTTACATACCTTAATCTACACATAGTTTTAAAAAAATTAAGAGCTTCTATACAATGCAATTGCACACACTGTAAAAATTACTCTGTTCAAAAGAACACAGGCAGTAACAATATCAACATGATAAAAGAGATCTCAAGATCAAGAACAAAATCTCTCTCATAAGGGCATCTTTCTACTGTTCTAAGCTGTTTTACCTCTTTCTGCAGACTTGAGAAGCTCTTGATAGTACTGCTTGCAAACATTAACTTCCCTTTCCAGCTGTGCTGTATCGGAGCTTGTAAAGACTTTGGACTCCTGGCTGTCTTCCACAAAATCATCAAAGCGGGACTGTAAATTGCTTAGAACCTGCTGATGTTCACCTGGCAGCATTGTCTTTATCTGAAACAGATTATAGACCCAAAGCACAGTCAGCAATGGTGCATCACTCACACAGTTCCTGTAGTGCTTTTTTATCAAAAAGCAATAGTGATCAATTAGTAAGATGGTAAAATCAAAGAATTGAGGTTCTGAAAGCTTACTGTTCCTTAGCTGTAGTCCACTTGACAGCTGATAATTTACACTCAACATAAAATCCTTTTCAATCTTGCCCATCAGGAATGGGCTGTGTTAAGCAAACCCCACATCAGACTTCATTTCTCCCATCTAATGCCATGCAGCAACAAACAACAGCAAGGACAAGTAGGGACACTTTAAGAATTAGCTCAGATTCCTCTTTCCAACAGTAACAGTGATAAATTAGGTGGGAAAGTGTCATTTTGGGTATAGCAAACATTCTTTGTAACAGTTTGTGATCTCACACAGTTTTAGTCAGAAAGAATTATAATTTGATCTATATCACTATTCCATTTCTGACAAATTGGGCCTAACTAGCTATTTAAAATTTCAAGTTACAGATATGTATTAGAATTACAAAATACGCATTATGAGGAATGAGTTTGCAGCTGCCTTCACCTTGAAAGACTAAATGTTGCTTCACAGTTGTTCCACAGTTAGTAAGAAGATGCAGCAGTTGCGGTTGTTATGAGGAAATAATGGGGGTTTTCAGGAAGATAAACCTTAGCCAGATGAAGTTAATCTCCCCAGATATTTTCAACACAAACACAGAATGACAGTCTATTGCAGAACAAAATTCAGAATTTAGTCCCTGTTCATTGCTTTCAAGAGGTCTCTGCTGACAACAGGAGACTTGGCTGCAGGTAGTTTTCCTGACACCATTGCTCTTCTCCTTCCCCACATGTTGCTATATAAAGACTGCTCAGATCAATGCAGATCATTCCACACACTGGCCACGGCTGCCAGCTACTCCCAGGAAGATGAGGATTGCTGCAAATCACTGATTATACATTTCTGAGACGTGCATCCTATGACTTCCCAGTGAATGCTTAAGAGCCCTTCCTAGTCATAATACTTACTGAGGCAACATTGCCAGCTCGAACAGCTTCAATTTCATTTGTCAGGTAATGCCAGGACACCACACTCTTCATGTTTACATGTGACTCATGCCAAAGGGCCAGAACGTTCTGAAATTGCTGTTCAATCCTGAAACAAAAAATTTCCAACTTCAGATCAGGGTAACACATGAAAACAGAAAAAGAAAAAAAAAAAAAAAAAAAAAAAAAACACACCCAAAAAACCCAAAAACTGTCAAAAACTGTGAGATATTCTTTTAACCGAAGCTTCATTAAGTGGATTTAATAGAAAATAGGTATTTTTACTTTGTCCCTACCTGTTGGCTGTATCTATTGCTTCTTTGTTTGGTGGAGGAACTGTAAAGCATACAGATGGAACCATGGCCTCATTACCACTCGGGCTAATGACTTTCCATTTAGCACGATGGGAGTTGTTTGCTAATACACACTCATCATCTTTGTAAATAGTTATCTAGTATTAACAGAAAAGCAAAATAATTTGATGAGCCAAGCATTACAAAATAATTGTACAAAGCACTTCTGCAAATGCTGTCAACAAATAAGGAACAGAACAACAAAACCAATGTTCCAACCCGAGGACTTGGTCTTGTTTACTAGGGTGGAAGAAATTTGCAGCCCAGCTTTCTCCAGGAACACGGTAATTAATGAAACTTTAGCTGAATTCTTACATCTGTAATTGGTTTGAGGAAATTTTAGTTTCTAACCTCAATTTGTCTATAGTCACAGATGGCTTTAATTGGAATGGATGTTTTGAGTACACAGTCAGGGTTCCTTGGCTTCAGCTGAATTATTGCCTTTGCTCTTCCCACAAGGCCTGCTACTGTGCTCTTATACTGCAAGAGTTGTTCTTTTTCTTCCTAGAACAGTTAAGAAAAGAATACGTCATAAGAGATGTCCAGAATACAGCACTGCCTCTTTGATCCTGTTATGCTTTCTTTTTCCCCCCTGACTCCTTCTATTGTGTTTCCTAAAAGTAACACATTTTACAAAAACAAAGTATCTTTCTGAAGACACTTGTCAGATATGTCTTCCCATATCTGGTATTGTAAATATAAATAAATAAAGCTGTATTTTAAAGTTATGAAAAGTAGTCATTTATTTACACGTTCCAAAAAATTAACTTTTTTTCCTTCACTTTAAAGAAATAATCTTAACACATTTTATATCCTAGTATAACCTACACATTTCTTGTTTCATTGTAACTCCTGCTAATAGGATCCAACCACAGATCTTACCATAGACTCCTGGACAAGGTCTTCCAGCCTATGAAGACTGCTTGATCTATCACAACTGTATTTTCGGTATATGGTATCTTTTAAATTCTTCAAATATTCCATGGCTTCTTTGGCATCGCTGAAAAACTAGGATGAAATAATTATCTGGGTTATTTTTAAACAACTTAAAAAATACAGAATCAGCTACACTGAAGTTTTCAAGTGCTGCCTTTTAAAACAACCTTTGCTTGTCGCTTGAAGTGACCACTGTACCACACTCAACTACTCATGATCTCAAGCCTAAATGTACTGTTCAAAAAGGCACACACACTGTAACACCAGTTTCTTTCGGTACGAGCTACATGCAAAATTAATGCTGCATTTATTGAATCTACAGTTAATGACCATTCCTGCAATGAAAAATTTTTATTAAGTCAGTCTTACTTTCCTTGGAATTACAATTACTTTCATATAGAAAGCACAGACAAAGCCTACAAACTGTAGAAACTAGCTGCAAAATCCAGGCAGCACAGCTGGAGCAAACATTTTGTGCAGGAAGGGAAATGAGCTGCCACATTCGGCAGTTCTGCAAGGGTATCCACACGCCCAAACAAGGGTCCTGGTTAGGCCCAACTGGGAAGGGAACTCCCATTCTGTCCCTTAAGCCCCATTTCTTAAATCAAGAATTCCAGTTTCTTCCCCCTATCACTAGAAGCTCAAATTGCTTTGTCTTCTCCAGTGTGCCCTTCCTAACTTTGGGTTCTCACCCTTCTCAGTCCAAAGGCGTCTCACCCCTTCATCACCTCCCTTTCTCTTCAACCACACAGCCCAGAAGACACTAAGGATTCATCCTAATCATTTAAATGTTTTAAATGCGTAGATTTTAAAGCAAACAAAACCAACCAAAAGAACTCTGTGTATCATGCTCATGCAAGTAACAGCATCATCTGCTGAGCATATGAATGGGTGACAATGAGATAATCAGATGGGTGTTTCATTGGATGTGTCTGCTGTCGGGGTGTTCTCTGCTCTGTTTATCATTATTGCTGCACATTTCATTTGCTTTGAGTAGTCCTCAAGCAAATAATGCTTAGGAATACACATCTAGAATATGTTCTCCCATGGCCATCACTAACCATGCTCCATGCTGCATCATCTGCAGAAGCTCTATTGACAGCAGTTGTGCACAGCAGGGAGAGAACAAGGTTTCATTCTCAGAGTCTCCACTTACAGCTGCAGCACTGAAAAAATCTCAGGCCAGACTGTCATCTGCTGTGAACTGATATAGCTGCAGTGAAGAAATAAGAGTTGTGGCAACACTGTGGGAGCATGGCTTGTGATCTAATGATTGTACAAGATGAATGTCAATTCTACAATTACTGTGAGAGAACAACTAGTGCTTTTGGTGGAACTTTTTGACTGTGGACAAAACTTGAAATGTTTCACATTCTGATTGATTTACTTTCTTACCTCAAAATATGCAGCATTTTCTCTCAAATGTTGTTCAACACAGTGGCAAAGCTGAAGAATCCAGCTCCATTGTGTCTGCATTGCAGCTCTATAGGCCTTTAAGGAAGGGAGATATATTTTACAAACGGAAATGAAAATTAAAACTTGCATACCTTTACAGAATTTAGGAAACACAAAAGGAACGAGGCAAACACAAACAGCTAAATCTGACCACCTCACCCTGGAAAACAAATCTGCAACAAGGAAAGTTCCAATTAGATGTAAGAAAGTAACCCTGTCACTACAGCTTAGTCAAACACAACAAAACTTGCCCAGAGGGGCTGTGAAATCACCATCCTCTGCCCTGGTCAGAATTTGGCCAAACAAATCCCTGCCAGAGCTTCCAGCAAGAGCTAGAGTACAGCTCCTGAGGTTCCTCCAGTCTAATCTCATCGACAATTCTGTGTCCCTATTTACTCGGTCCTAGTTGGAGTGCTGCCTGGGTACAGTTCGTGCATTCAAGCCGCCCCGAGCGCACATGAGGAGCCCACCCGCAGGCCGGCGGGCGGTGCCCGATTGTGCTCGGCCAAGGAACGCCAAGCGCGGAGCCCCCGGGCGGCCGCGCCGCACGCGCCCTCGCCAGCAGGGGGCGCTCCTGCCCTTGGGAAACCACCGCTGATCCCGGGCTTCCCGTCCCTGACATCCCCAGTTCAAAGCGGTTTTTCCATTGGCTTCCGGGAGTTTCAAACTGATGCAATTAATGCATATATTGTTCTGTAGAAAAGGCTTTTTTTTTAAAGGCTATTTTTTATCAATATCCCAGTAGAGCACTATTGGAGACGGCATAACCTGCACAGCCATCATCACTGCGACGGCCTGGTTTCATAACGTGTCCTCAGTGTATTTATCCGCTACACCAGTTAGAACAGCCTTTTAAAGAACAGAATTGCCCACATTACATAAAATGTCATTTATTATTCAAAGTAGATGTCATGAGAAGGAAGGAAGGGAGGAGTTTTTTTCATGTTTCCCATTTTTGCAGATGTAAACTCGCAGAGCTGAAGAACAATAAAAACACATTCCCTCTGACTTTTTTCATTCTTCTATAATAAATCAGCCTTTTATTGTTTCAGTCTTTACCACCCACTGTCTGTATCTACTCTTTTCTTGAAGGTCTACAAGGAAAAGTGGTTTACATTCTCCTTTGAAAACCTGTTATGACCCTACAACAGCTACAATAAATTTCTGTAAATTGTTTACCTATAACATAGAGCTAGATTCAAGTCTGAAGTAAATAATATCACCTGGTCAGATTTTTAACATCCAAACAAGTTGCATAATTCACTGACAAGTAAGTTATGAAACCAACTCTAAATCATAATAGGAACCTGCACATACAGCAAGTGACAGGAAAAGCCCTTACTGAAACTTCTTTCAATCCAAGAGGACAGAAACCACATAAGGACTGCTCTGTGCCCTCTGTGCCTCTTGTCAATGCAATTTGTATCAACAGCTCTAGAAGTTGAGTGCACAACCAGAAACATTTGGATTTCATCTAAGCAATCCACGGTGTAACCATAACCTTATAAAAGTGTTTTTACTTTTTGGAAACTGGAAGATAAATACAACAGAGATACTGAAGAGGAAATTTTAAAAGGCCCCTTTATTCAGAGTCTTGTTCAATTTTCTCTAAGTCTGCACTTCCCTTCTTTTCCCCCAAAACTCAGCTCTTTTAAATCCCAAAACTTTTCCTGTTTTGGTGCTGGTTTTACTAACTTACCTCAATGGTTAGCCTGGCTGGGTGGTTTTCAAGAAGCAATTGTTCAGCTATTTCTTGTACTGATTTAATAACCTCTTCTTTTTCATCAAGTTCTCTCATTAATTCCTTTTTTAAGACAAAAAAAAAAGTTTCAGACTCTCTTTAATAAAGATTACTTAATAATTCCCTCTGGATTATACTATTATATACAATACATACTGCATGGTATTCCTTTTTTCTTGTTACATTGGGGTTTCTTTCACTCCAGTCATATGCAACCTCTTCCTCTTCTTTTTCATTCAGCCATATCAACTCTCTAGTAGCACGAGACACAAAATTGTGAAGAGTATCTAGATGCCTTTCCTGATTTCTTGATGTGTTCTTTATCAAAAGGAGAAGAAAAAGATTTACACGAATCAGAATTTAAAGCTCATCCCTTATCAGAAATTATGCACACTGAAAAGCTGAACATGGAAGAGGTACAGTTAACTTACCAAGAGTTTTGAATACTGACTCTCCAGTTTGTGCAGTTTTTCGGCATAACTGAGTTTAAGAGGGGCAGTCATTTGGATCTGTGTTTGGTATATGAGATCAAAAGACAATAAAAAGGTTAGATGTGTTAAACCATTAGATCTTCTGATTTCATCATAAATAATGAAGAGATCAGAAATAAAAGTAAATAAGACTGTGAAACCCAAACACAGTTCTAAAATTTAACATTAGTTTATAGGTCACCCAGTAAGAAAGTGATCAAAGAAATAAAGAACATGGTGCAGTACCTCACTGATTTTGGCTTCTTTAAGGCTGGATTCAAATTCCTCAATAGCTTTGTGGACATTTTTGTGATTTTCTAAATGGCTTTCAACACTTGGCAAATCTGAACCCCATTCTGCTCGATCAAGTTGAACCTTACAAACAGGAAGAAAAGATTAGCCATGATCTACAAAAAGTAAACATAATAATTAAAAGTAGACTGTCTCTGCAAAGATTGCTACCTGCATTTCTTCCACCCAGCTCAGTAGGTCCTGGACAAATTTCATGTTCACCTCTTCTTCTGTTAAATTCTGATCCACAAAAGCAGATTTCATAAGCGGTTTTCTGATTTGCATCAGTTTGAGTGTTTGCAGAGTCCCACTGTCTACTCCTGTCACATAGCTCTGAATTAACCGTGGTGGGATGCCTGGTGGGTAAGCGGGACTGACGGTTGGTGTCAGTCTGGAAGTAAGACCTGATGAAAGGCCAGACGTCAAACTGGAAGAAGTCAAAGTAGGTGTTAAACCTTGGGTCATTGCAGCATTTAATTCAGGGGTTAGGTTTGTTGTAAATCCTGAGTTTAAGCTTTCGGTTATTCCTGATATCATCAGCTTTGTCTGCTCTGTGGTCAGTGCGTGCCCCTTGTTGTACACGGAGGAACATTCGGTCCGTATGGCCATCAGTTCATCACGAAGTTTTGCAACTCTATTAAATTAAAATGAAAGGAAAAAAAAAACAAAACCAATGAATGCTTATGACTAATGTTTATCATGATCAACTGAGTAGTGATATGAACTCACATTATCGCTTACACTTTAGTTGCACTTAAAATATTTATAAAGAAGTATTTCTATCAGAAAGTACAGGGTATGTCAGCTTATAATTCTATACAGATAACAAATGCAGAAATCAGGCAGTGACTGAAAAAATGGTATGCGCCCTAACATGCACTATACACAATTCCAGGGAACAATCAGCAAACTAGAAATCTTACAAGATACTACATGTTGCAGTATATCAAACACCTGCAGTTCACTGCCAAGGAGTTATGCACTTCATTTCAATCAGTCCAAGGATGAATCCCAAAAAAACTTTGGAGCCACTTCTTCATAAAACAGAATTACGTAGTTTAAATGTTTTTTTCTGCCAAAACTGTACACAGTGCCACATATAACCTAATGTTTCTCCACTTATTACCTGTTAATACACCTACAGTTGTCACCAGAAATCTCACTTCCACTTAAAAAATCAAAGTTAGTAAATTCTAAATCTATTTTATGTGCAATAAAACAAGCTAACGTCTTTACACACATATCTAGTAAACATTAAGGCATGTTCAGGGAGTTGACTTATTTTCATAAATGAGTACAAATAGCTCCTGTTGTCTTCAACAATTGTGGGCAAAGTACCCACCAAAATACCTGATATTTGGGTGCCCAGTGACAAACCACGAAGTTTATGCATAGATATAAAGAACTGAATATTTTGTCCATTACGGGAATCCATATTTGGGACATTTATTTATTCACATAAACATGCTATAAAGTACCTTTGAACAAGCTGGTCTGCTTGATAGTATTTTCCATCAATGAGAATTTGGGCATCAATCACTTGCTGGCGGAGAAGATTCTCAGATTCAAGAAGATACCCAGCTATCTCTGCTTCATGTTGGAACTGGAGCCCCGACTCCAATCGCTTGGTGTCCTTAATAAATAAGAGAAAATCAGAAGTCTTGCAGATAAACCAAAGAGACATCAGCTCTAAGAATTTCTTTTTTTTTTTTCCTAAAAACTTATTCTGATCTTGAAACAACTGTAAAGCATTTTATCTCACTACAGACAAAAAAAAAACAAACCACAGTAACAGAACTCACTCTTCTACTCTTGTGGTATTTTCTTGAAGAAATGCTACCTTAACAGCACAATGAAAATAAAAGTAGCAGCTAATAAGGTTGCCCTCACAAATCCTTAAGATTTTTTTTGTTCTACTTCTATAAGTCTATGAATACAGACAAGTAAAATCACTGACTGACTTACAGACTGCAGAGCGTTCCGGGCAAGTATCAGTTTGTCCTCACAGCTCCGGCTGTCCCGCTGAATTCTGTTTGCAATCTGCTGCAGCATTTCCAACCTAGGTGATGCCAAAGCATTTCAGGAAAATAAGTAAGTACTATGTTATTTATATTTACAATCATGTTGCATGACTTTAAAAACAAACAAATTAATCAACAGCATCTAACACAAAGCACAAATGCATATGCCAAGTTACCTGCTCCCTTCTAAGGTTCCATTACCAAAGCTTATACAAGATTTAATCAGCGTGGGACCACAATTAACAGAAAGGAAATTCTCATTGGAGTCAACGCTGGTTCGAGTACTAGTGCTGTTGCTGAACAGCGAATCACTGCTATGATAGCTGTAACTACTGCTATTCATTTTTACATCCAGAGCACAGTTCTTCCGGCTGTTTGCATTTGCTGAAAAATGAAGATAAAACTCCTGCAAAATGTACAGCTTCTAGGGATGAAATTCCACTACTGGCTTTTGAAACACCTAGACTCCTCCTTTATATAGGCTTCAGTATGCACATTTAAAACCCAGCAATTAATATTCTGCCAGCTCTTCAAAGGATTTTACCTGGGGCTATGTACACTACCTTGCTTTTGGCTTCCCTACCTTGCATTAAAGCTTTGCAAGTACAGACTAGGCAGCAACAATGGGGCGTCTCTAGGAAACAGACACACCAAATATTTTATTTAAGTGTCACTAAATAACTATAAACCAAGTAAGAACTAAAAGAACTCTTTGCAGTGTTTCTCAGACTCTTCAGTGGAAAGTTTCAAAAAGGAGTGAAGTGAGAAATCCACGCTCAATAGTAGAGTACAATTAACCTCCAGGCTGGGCCGACTCCTTTTCCTTCAAATAGAACTGCACAGTAAAACTGGGGGAGTTTTGGTTAATCACCTCATAACAATATAATCTGAGACACCTATACACCATCCAACCTACAACCATTCCTCCACTGTCCAAGCACGCGTTTTCATTAACTGTCCTGTCCCACTACACTGTCTTCCTGAAAATTTCCCTTCATCTTCTTTCACATTCACAGCCAATGGCTTCTAGCTGTTTTGACCACAAAGTAAGTAAGAAAAATCTGATCACTGCTCTTAAGTTTACGTTTTAACTCAGAATTTGGGGTGATTTTTTCAGTATTTCACCCCCTGTTTTTAGGATTCCTGAACAACCACACCCATTCCATAAGGTGACTGTTTACACAGAAAAGCTCAGCAAAGGCACAGACACACCCCTGCAGCAATGCCAAACTCTGCTAGTTTTGCAAACTAGAGCTCAGCTTGGCACCCTCCTCATTGACACCAAATTAATTTTGATCCCATACACCAATCAGGCCACACATTGTCTGTCTTGTGTTGATACTTTGAGATGCATTCACCAGATCAGCAGGCAAAGTTTTATTACTTACCAGATTTCAGGATTGGCTGAAGTCACATTTTTGCCACAATCAAATTTCACCCCAGCAGCTGTACCAACACCTCATAATGATGAGATGCACTGGTAACCAATGCAACAAACATGGATGCTATTCTTGTGCCCACATCAATCAATACTTTTAACTTGGTGACCAAACCAGAATCACTTAATGAAATTTTCTCACTCTCGTTTTACAGTGACCACCAAATGTAGTGACTAACATCATATGATCTGTCACTTTAAGTGTGTTTACCCTTCCTGAAATATGGGAAGGAAGTCAGGTTCATGTTTGTTTATCTGTGCTTAGACCATATGAACAAAATAGAAATAAACTAATGTCATTTACACACATTCTCAACAAAGATAATCCAGCTTTCTGCAAGTATGAACAGAATTTCTGTTGGTGAAGCCAAACACTTTGCTCTTGGCAGGTTGGGACAGATTAACACACAAGATCTAGCAGGCTGTATCTCTGCTGCTGCTTTCCAGTGTCCTGCTCTGCTTAAGAGGGAAAACTCAGTACTGCGTGGACAACTTTGTATTCCTCTACAGGAACTTGTTCCACAGTAGGGTGCTGTGAATCAACACCTCCTACTGAATCTGCCATTTCAGTCATGCTCTTGCTTTTGTAAGCATGACATGTTTAATCAACTGTGACTTTCTTTGGGATGCCCTCTGACTGAAATCTCTCTTGCTGAGGACTTCCTATACAATGGTCTGGATTCCTCACACCTAGTTTCAGGCACCTAAACCAGAGAGGTAGGTCACCCCGTTGTCACTGGAAAGTCAGCAACAAGATTCTCTAGAAAGTGGTTCAGATCTTGGATGTTTCCTTTGGATGAATAAATTAAAGCAGAATGAATCCAGATCCAGGTGTCTATGTCTACCCACAGGTAGAAGCCCCAAAAATCATTTCACTTTAAGAGGGTTTTTAAATTAATGAACGGATAGCACCCGTGTCTCCCACAGAACTTAACAAGACATACCATTGAAAAATGCTCTGACTGCATCACGACTTTCTTCACACAGCCTACTATCAGGGAAGGCTACTACGCCCTTGCACGTCCAAACCCTTGGTGTGCTCTCGAGTACCACTAACTTTTTAAACAACCCCTACACAGGATGTTAGCCTACAACGCTGAGCACCAAGAGAAACACACATTTCATTTAAAGGGTGAAAGATAAAATCAAGTTGAAATGAGACAGTGAAGTGATATAAACCTAGCTTTGACTAACTGCATAAAGGAAGAGGTTATGTATGTGTGTAAGTGCATTGATGATCTGAGGCACAGATGCTGCTCATCACAACCTTCTGAGACCACCAAAGTTGTTTCTGACTGGACCTGCCTCGAGCAGGTAGAGCATTTCAGACCTTGAACAAAGGCAGAAATACTTGATCTAGAAAAATAATATGGACATTATCACAGAAGAAGATATTTACAAACTTCAATATGGGTTAAAACAACAGAAAATATATTACCAAAGCCCGTCAAATATTCACTGGCATACCTCTCCACTTCAGGCCGAAGGGTCTTCTCTCTTTCCAGCATGGCAATAATCAGCTTTCCCCATTCTTTTTCTATATCATTTGGATGGTAGCCTTGAGAGAGTTTGATGCGTCCAAATTCTATCCAGACCTTAACAATTCATACATACTTGTTATTTTAAGCCACAGAAAAGGAACTTCTATACATTTCAATGCATGTTAAAACTTACCTCTAGAAGTTTATATAGATGTTTAATTTTTGATTTATCTGTCTCCTTTGGTGGAATTTCTGTTTCTTTAAACTGTAAATATTGATTATAAAGTGCCTACAGAAACACGAAAAATAACATCAACTTTTATTTACAGTAAATATAACCTTAGCCTCTAAACCCTCTCCTAATACCCTTCACAAGCTTACCTTTATACTGTTCTACTAGAATTCTACAAAAAACAATCAGTGACAAGCTAAAGATTTGCTTTTGATTGTTCATATGCTAGCAATGTATTGATTATACTTTGAAAAGGTTAAGGAGTAGTACTGTTCTACCATTGACTGGATTGTATGAATCAACAAGCACGTCATTTGTTCAAGTATGCTTTGAGTCAGTAAGATAAAGTGTAATTCCAACAAGGAGTTTAAACCACCACACCTCACCTTCAATTCCACAGGATTGTTGGGAAATGTTCTGTCAGACATTATCGTGACATGGTGTCTGATCCACTGCATGAGGTAGTTCACCATATTCTGATATTCAACCCATTTGACTTCAACATCCTGACAAAGCAAAACCCAGATTACAGAAATCATCTAAGATTATGAAAATCATCTAAATTGGCATTTTTGATTCAGCTTTGAGGACTGATGTCTTCACACATAAAGAAAATGGATTTTGAAATCCTGCAATTCTGAAACAAAACTTAGTTGCTCTTTAGAGATCAGTTAAAGTTTCCAAATATATGATTTCAGTCTTCAGTTTTCGTTCCAAGTAATTCTACTGAAAACAAAATATTTTCTATATCAGAAAGGCCTAATTTATACATCCACAACTGAAAAATAAGAACTTTGACTCAATCTTTCTCCAAATTCAGGCACATTGTTTTCAGTTAAGCTCTTAGCACAAATATTTTCATGTCCATGATATGAAATAGCTAAGACTCTAAAATCTCAGCCTAGAAAAACCATGTCAAAGAAAAGTGTGACAACAGTCCTATGGAAGACCTAGACAACATTCTGGAGCTGAAATCCAGAATTTTACTAATGTAGCTCACACACTGCACAAGTGTTGTTCTCCTACTTACATTTGCACTGATGCCTTCACCACCTTCTGGTACTTTGGGAAACGCATCATAAAGTGATGACACATAAGTTATTACTGACTTCTCATCAGGTGAGGAAACATCAACATCTAAAAGAGCAAGACAGAACAGTGCTTTATCACATAGCTGTAAGAATGCCCACAAATATGCTACAACGTGCAGGCAGATTGGATTTTATTTTAGTGTTGGGGGTTTTGCAACAAAGCCATCTACAGCTGTCTTACCTTCAGGATCCAGAAGTCTGGCAACACCAAGTTTTTCTGCTACAAAAAAAGCATGTTCTAAATTTGCAAGGTTGCTTTGAACAGCAACGGTACTCATGTCTATCAGGTCCGGCCTGTTAAATAAAAACAGCAACACTTGATTACAACTTATTACCAGTTTTAAATTACTGCTTTATTGGTAAATCAAACCAGGAGCATTGGTGGATACAGCAACGGACTTTTCGTTATAAAAGGATTTCACTAAAATCAGGTGAACAAGCTGAGACCACTGCTAACTGAGAAACACAAGCATCAGAAAACTGTATCATTCAGTTCTTCATCTACAAGCTAGTTTCCAGCCATCCCTTATAAACACCTATATTTTCTTATGCATATTTATTCATTTGCATTGACATTGTATTACAACACCTTGTCCTTTCCACTGCCCTTGAGGGGATTAAATTCACTTTCCTCTTTTACAGGAGGGAGTTAATTTCTACTGCTTTCACAAGTTTTCAGTCATTCTGCATCAAATTCTTCAGCATGTGTCAGAAGCCGCACAGTAACAAAGTTTAGTCACAAAAACATCATTTTAATGTTTGCCTGATGAGCTTTAAAGATGTCTTCTTCAAACGCATTGAAGCCTTGCTTTCAGATATATATTGGTGCCACTTTTATAGGTTACTCTCAGCCCCATGCACTTTAACCTCCACAGCCTCATCTTTCCAGTCACAATACACTTGCTCTAATGGAATTATTGTCTTGAGCCAACTTGCCTATAAATATTTTTAAGACCCTGTAAGTATTATCCTGTACCAATTCTGTACCAGCATCACTACTTCAAAGTTTTAAATTAATGTAAAACTTCAAAACTAATATTGTCCTTTAAGTTTTCTATGTAGGAGTTGGCTTTTAGGTGCTGTGATTCTCAGTGTGTTACTCCTTGCCTCTTTCAGCACTTAGAATCCTCAGAACCATCCACCAAAAAGAAATAAGGGATTTTCAAACATGCTGAGCAAAAGCTCATCTCACTGAAGTCAACTAGAGCCACAAGGGTCTGAAACCTTTGCTACTGAAATCCTACGCTACTGAAAACCAGACTCACCATGAAAAAAACCTAAAACAAAACACCAAAAGAAAAAAAAATTGGCATACAACTTTTAGCAAACAACTCACTTCTTAAATTTTTTTTGTTTGTTTCTAGAGAAACTATTTTCTTAGTTTGACCAAGTAGAAGTTTTAAATAATTGCAACACGTAGAAATAGAACTGTTAAATACACCACTTCAAAATTAATGTTAATACTTCATTTGGCAACACCCCAAATTCCCTTGATAAGAAAATTGTATTAACTTTGGGAAACTCAATACAATCTTGTCTTTGAACTAACTACAAGGGCACTGTAAATAAAAATCTATTTCTTTCCAGCCATTTAGAATCACTGTGTTCCTTGTGCTCTTTTGAAGACAAGTCTACAAGACAGATAATAACACTGCACCCATTATGCCTTGAAAGAACATTTAATTAATAATAAAACACAAGCGATGCAATATAATCCTCCTAAGGCAGTGGGACTTTCCACTTCCAATACGCTTAGTGGGAGCACGATCAAGCTCACTCTGTTCTCTGAATTCCAGTGCAACGAAAACAATGCAATGAAACCAATATCAGCCGTTGCTCTCAGCAGCACAGAAAATCCATGAAAAATAAAATACAATACTAGAAAAGAAAACTGAGCACCCCCATCTCCTGTTTCAGCCACACTAATCGAGATGGTATGAGTAATAAAGATTGCTTTAACAGCAGTTTTGACAAGAGAATCAGGTTTTTGTAAGCGTAACACTGTTGCTTTGGTTATTTTTTTCCTCCTGCCTTCTTTACATTTTTTTCACACTGGATAAAAATGTCCCAAGAATAATCACTTGTACTGCCTGTTCGATTGCCAGCTCTCAGAACATGAAAGGACAAGTTGGAAAAGCCTTGACTGTTCCCAGAAAACAAGCTGCAAGCTGCAGAGACACTGACACAATAATCTCCTTAGAATAAAGCTTTCATTTAGATGAAGAGGAGGTAACGTCGTTCTCACTGTGATACAGGTAACGAAATCAATAAAACCACTGCTCTTGCATAATACATCATTTTACATCAGTGCTGTGGCTTCAGCACCCAGATGAAGAAGAGCCTTCTCTGTGAGATGCCTCCCCACCTTTTAGACATACTTTCCCATCCCGCAACTCCAACCAGCACTGGGTTATATTACAGTTTCACTTTAAGAACAAGGGAAAATTGCAATGAATACTGCCATTTTCAGCTAATTATACACTTAGCACATAATATACTGACATAGATTAACTGATCTATATTTATCCAAGATCTTGGTCTACAAGAAAATACTACAGAAGCTGGCATTCGTGTCTGTCTTGATAGTGCCTGCCTTTGGTTTTTTAAAGCAGACAGAAGGCTCCACGGCTGACTGAGAACAAGTCCACTGATGGTTTATGAAAGGGAAAAGAATTATCACTTGAATGCAAAAGCACCTGGCACCTGCCACAGCAAGAACATGTGGCCTGGGGCTTGGGGCTTCCCCCTCTGTGGATCACCCTTTCCTCTTCAGAAGTACTAGAAGGATACGTTGTAAAGCCACAGGAAAAAGTTTTCCTCACAGAGCTCAGTAGAAGACTTTTTTTAGGCCTTTGCTAAAAATGCACTTTGAATGCATTTTAGAGAAAAATGCATTCAAAAAACATAGCTCAGGAAATCACTGATTGCCGTACTGTTCCTTTTGTTTAATATTGGGGATTTTTTGCAATTTTAAATAGAAATAAATGACATTTTTACATGCTGTAAGCTTGCAGAGACACCTGTCCACTAACTGGAAATAATAATAACTGTTGAAATTTCAGTTGTGGTGAGTATCCTCTAATATTTATTTAATTGTTGTAGTTGAAGCATACACTAGATTTAAAAGCATTCTCCATCATGGCAAACATTTTCTCTTTTTTTAAGGCTATAGAGAAAATATATGAGTTTTGTAGAAGCTATTTGTCCTGTATTATAAATATATTTTATATCAATTTGCATAGCATTATTAAGTAGTTTTATGTATAACCAAGAACAAATTAAATTAAATGCACTTTAAGTAACATACAATGACTACCTTCGGTCATAATACTGTGAGTCATCTTATGGCAGATTTTTCAGCAGGCTGGGGCCTTGCCATGAAAACACACATAAACATCCCAAACACCAGTTGAGTTGGAACATTCCATGCAAAGAAGATGCTTCTGCTGCAGCCACACCTAAGTCAAGGGTTTGGCGTCTGCACTGAGAGTCATTAATCACTTAATTTATTAAAAGACTGGTGCCTGCCATTTGAGATCTTAGTGCAGGTGTAAGAAATTAGATACAATTTGTATCAGAAGTCATGGAAAAAAAGTGTAACTAATACCACCTGAATTAGAAAGCTGACAAAATTATGATAAATCCAAGAAAACAATACCTAGTACCAGAAAGAGAAGGAAGAGAACAATATCTGAAGAACAGCGGGTATTTCTGGTCCGTGAAGACTCCTTGAAATCAAAGAGTTGTGCATAATAAAAAACATTCGGTACATGTAGATTTCCTCAGTGCCAGAACCTAATACCTAACAAAATAGTTTAAGACCCAAACTAGTAACTACAATATTTGCCCGTTAAAATAAAAGATTAGATTTGAAGGGGATTTGATATCTCAAAATGGAAAAAGAGGTTTAACTGAACTTTAATTTTCCCAGTCAATGATGAAGAAATCACATCCTTCTCCTCACTATTCTGGGACAATAGTTGCTCAAGTTACAACGTTTATCTTTACTAAAACATATATACATCAGAGTAATATTCCACAGGAAAATACTGTTAATGCCTTCAGAGGGTTGAGAAGCCTGAAGTTATATACATGAACCATCTAAAGTGTTTAATCTGCACAATTCTTTTTCAGTCAAAACTCTGCATGCTGCCTGAGTAATACCCGATATTAAAGGATATTTCATTCTTGGCTTATATTTAGTTGAAACACTAATACAGAGACTTTGCAAGCAGAACTCTGAAAAAACCATGACTGAAGATGCAGAGTGAAGTATATCACGTCACTATAGTCCAATTAGCTTTTTCACTGCTGTAATTAGAGAACGCTTAAAGAAGTTAAACAATTTTGTTTTCACTGTTAACAGACAAATGGAAAGGATAGGTGCCAGAAAGACTGATGCATTTTTTAGGGATGGAAGGATTACTAGAACAAATGAAAGACCATGCCAGAATACACAGTCATAAAATAAAATTTTACAAAAAAAACCCCAAGAATGGAGAAGCTTCTGAAACACACAGGATTAAACATACACTTCAGGGAAGAGCACAAGAAACATATTACCATCTGTTCTAGAGATCTTGGTTAAAACAGAGACATTGCAAAGAAAGGAATCAAAAAATAATAAATTTTCATGCAAAACAGAAATTTTAGCTCCATCTCTTCAAACTTGAATCTCCTGTTACTTTCCCAGGAACTCTACAAATGAGATGATGAAGCAAAATCTATTATTTAACCTATATAATTAGGCCTACCATTTAGCCTATCTCTTAACACAGTTTCAAAATTACCCAAGTGTTTACACCAGTTTATGTGTAGAGTCAATGTTTTGGAACTTACTAAAGAATCTGTCCCCACATCAGGTACAAATCCAAGTCTTGTTCAAAACAGCTTGTCAAAGAACCTGCTTCAGAAAGACTGAGTCAACAACACAATGAGAATGATGGCTGGACTTCAGCTAACACGTACTGCTCTTCATGCCCCACACACTTTTATTGATTCCCCATGTTTGCAGTGCTCTGCACATTGTCGTGACCGGGAGATCTAATCACAGTGTCGGAGGTACTGTGCTGATTCCTTCGGTAATACACGTGCCTACCACATTTTTCCTGATTTTTTTTCAGGGATAGTCTGATCACTTAGAGAAGAAGAAGAGGAGAGCTTCTGCTCAAAAATGGCAAGGAGGTATTACTTTGTGGCATTAGGAAGGAACAGATCTCTTCCATCATCAGAATCGAGGACCACCATGTGGACATACAGCACAAGGTTCTGTAGCAAGTTCCTTGGTGTCAAAAACCCCATGCTGAGGAATGGACATAAAATGTCGATTCTGAGTCAACACTATCTTCCATTATACCCTAGACTTCCCCCTCATTCAGAAGCTCTAGATTCACACATAACATGGTGATAAATAAAAATTACCCCAGTGCATCACACCACTGGGTGAAGCTGAGCTGTGATGTCACTGAAGTTAGGCAACACTTCAGAATTCAGAGAAAATCAAAGATCTCAATTAGAAAACTGTCATTATAGGAAAGCTTTATCCTTAAAACTGTGATAAAGCAAAAAGCATGCTGCTGCAGATAGCTCTGCATATTGTTTTTTCAAGTATGTGGCAAAAACTTTCTAAAGCTCCACAGGTCGCCAGCCTCAATTACATACTGTGTTAATGCATTTCATATGGTCATTATGCCTTGTAGCCTCTTTTTGGTTCTGTCCTCTTCTGTTGATACGACAGGAATGCCTGCACTACATATGGTTTTATGTATCTCTATAGATTCACTCAATGCCTCTGTAAAGATGAACAATAATGGATTTTTTATTCCCTTGAGAGCTGAAAAATTCTCATGTGATCTGAACTCTTCAGCTCTCCTTTGCTTATTTTTTCATAGTTTTTCATTTAAATTTTCAGATGTAAAAAACTATTGCAATACATAGTACAACAAGGGCACACTGTTTACAGATACATTTCCTGTCTATTCTTCAGACATCCCAACATATCAAGACTTCCAAGAGAAAAAGAATTAATGTTTTAATTGCACTTAAAATAAAGAAAGCAAAAGCTGTCAGGTGCCCTAACATTAATTTAGCCCCTAACATTAATTTAGCCCCTAACAATGTAGAGAGCTAATTCAGATCAGTCCTTCGATTGAGCATGCCTTTGATTTGACAGGCGCTGAATTTAATAAACCTACTGAAGCTGCCTGTCCCACCTTTGTTATCACTGCAAAACTTTACCTGTAACTTGCCATACCAATTGATTTAGATTAATACACAATTGTGGCATTGTGATAACAAAGATCTTTTAGTTAAATGTGGAGTTAATCTTTAGCCACGCAAAACAAACCCTAATCACAACTTGGCAAAAAGTTTGCAAAACAGGTTTCAAACTCAGTACACACATGAATGAAACTAGAAAGGATCTGTTAGTCCTTTCACTAGCTTTAAAAACAGACTTACACTCTCTTAGTACTAATAGCTATTTCCATCATTACAAAACCAGAAATGGTACAGCAACTCCGGCAATTTTAGGCTATGATAAAATTTAAATAGGAATGAGGCTCATAGCTGTTAACCTCAACCCACACCATGCAATCTACAAAAAATAAGCACAAATAACGTACCTTGAACTGTTTGAATACCAAAGAGACAAGGAAGCAATTCAACCAAATTATTTTTCTGTCCTGCATCCTGAGAATACTCCCTTCAGACCACAGCAGTGGCTGCTTGACAGAATGGCTTCCCAGTGGGATTAGTACAGCTACCGACAAGGAAGAAGGGGTGAGGTACTGTAATAAGTTCAAACAATTTCCCAAAGGCTCATTGTGCCATCCTGTCTTGGAGGCAACCATTTCTCCATGTGCCACAAATTTGCCAAAGGCATTCCCTGAAGACCAAGACCTTTCCCTGTGTGATTTATCATGGGCACATACACCCCCACTGCTCAGACACCATATCCTTTGAGATAAAGACTTCTGACACCCTTAGGTGTCCTGGTCTTTGCCAGTCCAAGAGTATGAAACATGTGAAACCTGAATTAAAAAACCTGGCTTTTCAACACAAAGCTTTACCTTACATTTTATTCCCATTAAAATGACAAGAGAAAAGCTTTGATTTCATACCAAGATTTTATTTTTTTCTCAGTTACTGCAAAAAGAAAACTGTTATTCAGCTGCTACTTAGCAGTAGGATCCAGCACAACATACACAGAGATCATTTTAAGTCCAGATCTGAAATTAATCAACCCAACTGACTGGAAGTCTTCCATCTAATACCCACTAAGGCTAACCACCACCACAACACAAGATGTTAAAATTGCAGGCATGCTTCCGGTACTATTTTAATACAGCCTTTACCAAGTGCCATCACAGAATTCTTCTGAGTGCATCCAATTAAACTCCAGGTTAGGTAACTTGCTGTTTGTAAATCCATTAGAAATATACTCAGGCAAGTAATATTAAAAGCATGTCTGCTTGTCAACGTTTTTAAGCATCCTAAATGCAGTTTATGTTTTCCCAAACTGTCAGTTCTTAACACCAAGTTTTTTTACTCTACACAACCAAACCTGCTGAAAACAGTAAGAACCACACAATGAGGTGGGTGGAAAGGGGGGGCAACATAACCAAACTCACATTTTCTATGTGTTAAAGCTGGGTTTCAATGGAGTACAAGTCATAAAACAGCAAGCCAAAACCAGCAGACCCAACTAATCTCTTTATTTAAAACATATCCCCTAGCATTTTAAGGCTTGACACTGTGTAATAGTTAGTTTCTTTCTCATTCATTCCCCAAGGGTGTTAACGTGTTTCTGCAAATTGAGGCATTACTATCCCTCCCCTTAAGGAATGTATTCAAGTCAGTACCTGAGCAGTTGCAACATGTTTTAACATCAGAGGGATGCCACATGCACTGCCGGCCAGGAGCTTAGTGTTCAACCAACTATATACGCACAGCAAATCATCCTGGGTAAGGTTGAAACAGCTTGTTCCAAACCAGAACAGTTATTTAGCAGGCAGCAAACGAGCTTGCTCTGTGCTATACCACGCTCAGAAAAACATCCATTTTGTAATTCTGAAAGCATACTGAGTTAGGATAGATATATTTCAAAAGAAAAGCCCTGTGACCCTGGAAAATTTGTCTCTCTCATTTTATCTAGCATTTATGGACCTGTTACATTGCTGCTTCCTCTGGGAACACACTGCAGCTTCTATTCCTCTTCCTCCCACATGAAGCACTCAGTGCTTCCTCCATGCAGTCACTGTTAGCCTCCGTTCCTCTTTTGTCTGGGAATAGTAGCCAGCTCCTCAGTCTCTACATTGTATGCAGCTTAAAACTACAGACATCCTTCAGGTCTTGCACAAAGTTTACCAGTAACAAAGGCTCCTTTGTATCAGATCCCTGTATTTGTTTAACAATACAATAAAAACATTTTTCTTGTGCTCAAATGTACCCTTTTAACTCTATCACCACCTTCCCCCTATGTAGCATTTCTAATTCTTGTTAGGTGGTGCCAAAATTTAGAGACAACTGTCTGCATGTGGTCTCGGCAAGCCTTGGTACAGCATTAAATGAAACAACGTCACTTGCTTTCGTCTTTAACCTCTCAGGTGTATACTGTAGTCCTGCTTGCTTGTTGCTTGTCAGACTGCTGCCTGACCTGAACACATTTTATCCCTTTTTCTACTAACCAGTCTCTCACATTTTGTATGGTTGCTGAAATTCACCTAGAAGTCCAGCCATAACTGGACATATCTGAGTGTACAGAAGGCAGAGCAAGGGCCCATGACCTTTAGTTACTGGTCCTTCCCATAGCACGACTGCGGCCCATCGCGACCACACTCTCCCAGGCAATACACAGGCCCTGTGCCAGGGACAACACTGACCCAGGACTGCTCTGAAGGAGCTGCACCCTGTCTGGGGGGGGGCAGAGGGAAAGTTCAGCCATGCACACAACAAGCCCTGCTGTACCACTTACCCTCAGGGCTGGAAAGCAGGGGCTGGACCCCTTCCATTTACTAGAACAGACCTAACACCTGAGACCAGAACTTAAAAAACGTGACTTTATCTGGGAACTGAGCTTGCAAGGCTTCCTGAACAGATGCTGTTTTTCACCATACAGGCACCACTGAGGCTACTCATTAAATGCTATTATCTAGTTACACAAGAACATAACTCTTTTGCTGGAATTCCTCTTGTAAATGGTAAAATCAAAATTAACTCTCCACTATAAAGCTGTGAAAATACAAAAATAAAACGTATAAAGGAGTGCACACATTTTTACAAAAAACATACACACGTGATAATAATATTTTTCTATCTTCTATACTTCATCTTTTTTCCTTAGAAACTAAGATGAGTTGGTCTGTGACCATGTCTGTTTTCTGAATATCAGCAGCCATTGTCCTTAATGAAGCATCTACAGGTGCCAACTGTAGATCTTACGGCTGTTATTTTTACTATTTCTTAAATTCCATTTCAGATACTTTTAAACTGAAATTTCCTGTAGTCCTTACGTACCTAAGGTTCAGGGCAGTCTGAGATCAAAACAACAGTTTTGCTACATTGGTATAACTTTTTATCTGAATTTGCTGTCAAATAAATGTATCTGCCAAGTGCAATGTAGATCTACAATTTAGATTACTAGCTCCAATCTGGCATATGACTCCTACTGAAATAAGAGCAGCTTTTACACTCTATAGAAACAAACTGTTTCTATATATAGTGGATATAACCAGGATACATCTCTAAAAAATTAGTGTTTCTTCTTTCTGGGCAAAAGGCATGTACAGAAAAAAAAAAAAGAAAACAGAAATAAAGAGCATTTACCCAAAACACAGCCTAGTGACTAGAAATACTTTAGGTGATAATGCAGCAGGATGAAGATCCCAGGGCGTAGATGGTAGTATCTCCAGAAAAATCTGGGCATTACACCCTGATTAAAGTCAGTCTCCAACTTCAAAGTCTATCTTACAGGTTTTTCTTACGTACTGTATGATGGCACAAAAGAAACATCACGTACTTTTGAAACTGCCTGAAGCCAGATTTCTTCCAACACAACATACTGAATGAAATAGCATACATCTTCAATGAAAAATTAAGCTATAAAAAGCAAATGATATAACAGATGAGCCATACAGCATATTCTTGAATCTCCTGGGTGTATCTGTAGCTTTCACTAAAGGCCTCATCACGTATCTGAAGAAAGGTGTGGAGGTTCCAAAAACAGTGTGAAAGCTTATACATTTAAATACAAATACAAATCTGGTAATGTTCAGTATTAAACCTCAGTTTTTAATGTTATAATTTGATTTGGTCTTTCTGTGTAAGGACAAGTATTCCCACAGAACAGAGTAGGTTTAGATTAGATATTAGGAAGAAATTCTTTACTGTGAGGGTGATGAGGCACTGGAACACACTGCCCAGAGTTATGGATGCCTCATCCCTGGAAGTGTTCAAGGACAGGTTGGATGGGGCTCTGAACAGCCTGGTCTAGTGGGAGGTGTCTCTGCCCATGGCAGGGGAGCTGGAACTAGATGATCTTTAAGGTCCCTTCCAACCCAAACTATTGTATGATTCTATGATTAAAGCAAACTCCAGGGCCTGCAATGGAGCCCCCTCAAGGCAGTTCTCGAGGTCAGTGTGAAGCCCTGTTCCCAGGGATTTAACCATGTACAGGGTGTAAATGGAAACTTTTTATATTCTTCAATCAGCCAAGTAATATTCAATTTTAATCTCTAAACACAGACCACTGGAAACTGCTGAAAACATAAGCAATCTTCTCACATAGAAAAAAATTACTTTTTTCTAAATTTGGTGGTGGGAAAAAATCAAGTGGTATATGGATGCAAGTACCTCAAACAGAGCAGTTTTTTCCTCTCGTTTCCATTATTCATAAAATTACTTTCCTTGATTTAAAGGGCACTACAAAATCAGTGGCAAGTCATTCATACTCGTAGTAGAAGTAAGAGAGAAAGTAACTGAAGGCCTTTATGAGAAGCTCAGACAACTAAATCCTCATTGCTCAAGAGGACAGAAAACAAAAATCCTACATTTGCTCAGGAGAGCGGGTGACTGACTTCAGTGCATGTGCTCCCTCCAGCACCTGCCCACTGCCCACATCCCTGCTTGACACAGCAACTGGAGCACTGCCAGCACAGCTGTGGGTGCAGGAAGGACAGGGAGACAGGGAAGAACCTGGGTCACCCACTGGACCACCCATCTCCACCAAGATGCTGCAGTGGGTATGACAGTCAGTCATCACAGGGAAATCACAGTCTTATGGGGCGTCTCCCATGCTTCTTGGGGGGCAGGGAAACATGGCATATATCCATGCACTATTCTGACAGTTCTGCATCAGAAAGCTAGCTTGGACTAAGAGGTGCTAAGATCCTCTGTCAAGACAGAAAAACAAAAGAAACAATTCTGACCTGCCGTTAAGAGAGGGCAGGCTGCCAGTTCTGCTGAAGGGAGAGGCTCCCTGCCTGCTGACGGCTGAGTCACAGCCCAGCTCCCCGCCCAGCCCTTCTCAGCTCCAGTAATTTCCTGAAGTCTTGAAGCTGGTACGTACTTGCAATTTAAAAAAATCACTTACTCCTGGAGAGGAGGTAATTATGGCCTGCCACTTCTGTCCTGTCACCTGGAACTGGACAGTGACATCTCCGTGTCTCATTGACCACTGATGGTAGGGATCATGTTGGACTCATATGGCTTGTGTTCTTGATGGTGCATCCAGAAAAGGCCTCTCAGCCTTGGTGCCAGGGCTGTGATCCAGGGCTGTCCTCTGGGAGCTGCTGGTGCTCTGGCCTCTGGCCCGCAGCTGAGCTATGGCCCCTGCAGTGGTGCAGCTGACCTGCGGGCAACACACGTGCCAGGTCCAGCCCCAGCATCCCGCCAGGGAGGTCCCCATGCCGAGGGCTGGGGCTGCCCTGGTGCCCCCCTGGCTGCCCCACTCCTGACTGGGGCAGTGGAACGGGCCCTGGCTGCCAGGCCCTGCCCTGATGGACCTCTTTATGGAGCTCCTGCTGCTGTGCCCTGGCATGGGTAAGCACGTGCTCTCCATCCAACATCCAGCTTACTCTGGCTCAGCACAACTGCAGTTCTAGATACAAGCCTGGGTATTGGAGCCTTCTGGGTTTCACTGTCATAGCACTAAATGTCATGCCCTTAAAATTAGGTCTGAGCCCAACTAAATCCCTTCCATGGCTGGAAGTCGTGTCCTACCTGAAGAGCCCTGTCCCCCATCTGCAGAGCTGATACTCCTCCCAGCCCAGGATGCTTCTGTACAGAGAAGTATCTCCAGTGAGCACAGCATACCTGGTGCAGGGGCTGCCACGCTGCAACATGACTGCCAGATGTGCCCCAAGGGGGTACTCCACAGTGGCAGCACCATGGTCCCACCCCACTGCCCAAGCAGGCACATCTGCTCATCCACCCTGGTGGAGCACACCAGCTGGCAGCACCCACAGGATGCTCAGACCAGCTCCTGACACCACCTGTGATCCACAAACTGGAAGCTACTAAAACAGACAAACAGAGCAAACAGATCACTGCCAGAACTGTGCAGATTTTTTAGTGTTTAACCTACTTATTGCTCAGAATACAAACCAAGCTTTAAAAGAGGTCTCTGGAGTAAAACCATATAGTTAAAAATATCAGATGACTGTTTGGGAAGATCATTCCTCTCTTGTGAGCAAGAGCTGGAAATTATTATCTCTGTTTTAATGGTACAAAACAGAAAAGGAAAGAAACACAGAAACTCACTGAAATCAGTGGAAGAATCTCACTGTCATTCCATCCGAAATGGAATCCAAAAACCTGTAACTTCTCACAGCAAAAACACATTAGATAAGGTTGGTAAACGTTCCTGAGAAGGACACAATCCTTAGGTGAAGTTAAGTTTACAGAAGGAAGTTAAGCTCAATGGAAACCTGGCACAGGGGCACACAAAATGGGGACTCTGCTCCTCCACCACTGAATCACTTGCTTTGTGCAACACACTCGAGTCAAAGGTGCCTGTTCTTCTCTGCTGAAACACTGTGAATGAAACTCACAGAGTAATGCCAGAAACAGTGTTCCAGCAAAGCAATTCAGTCATATCCCAAGGTATTAATATTTGCACAGCTGGAGGACAGGATTCAAGTTTTTCTTTATTTATTAACTGATCTGTACCACAATTACCAGTTGCTTGAGCAGTAAAGGCTACACAGCTCTATGTAAAAAATAAAAGGATCTGAAGAAATTCTGGGAAATATTTTTCATTATCCCACCTCATTAAGCTCCTTCCTTTTTTTTCTCTCTCCAATCCCTCTGCATCTTCCATATTGTTTATTTTTTCAAATACTTGTCTGTGCTATGTTCATTCCTTTGGCTGCTCTGTCCTGAGTAAAACAGCCTCGCCTTTTGCCAGCTATTTCCTTTTGTCTTGCCAATGTTACTAAAAGAGACTTTCTAGCTGGCATGCACCCCCTCCCTGACCAGCTACCCAGAACAGAAGCACAGTCAGAAAACAACCTCATTGACTCAGACGCAGCTTCATTTTACCACGAAATTATGCATTGCCACAGCCAGTTTCTCAGGGACTTTGAGCACTGTGCATGATGCTTACAGCCTTTATACACAGCCTGTGAGGAAAAGGCTGCACCTGTCTCCCATTTTACTTTAGTGTCCTAATCCCCATAAGGATCACATGTATGTTGTGTCTGCCTCGACTTCCTTCTGTGGTGGGCCAAGTGGTCCTACAGGAGGAAATCCAAGAACAAAATAATCTGTTCCAGGCTGTTTGCTGGATGTGCATGAAAAACCACCAAATTTGCCTTTACTGGGGACACTCCTTCAAATGATACCAATGAAATCATGTACTCTTAAACTTCCTTATGATATGCTCCAGGGCATACAGTACAAACTACACGTGCTGTGATAAACCCAGAAAGCCTTGTGCAGTGAAGGACAAATCAGTACACAGCCCAGTGTAAATCAGTAAATCAGCCCAGAGGGCAGAACACTCTCACACGCAGTCCTCTAAGACACAAACCTTCTTAGACAATTCAAGAACCAAAAAATACACAATAAGGAAGACATGTCACTAACCAAGAGGGAACAGTGAGCACATCAATGATTAAATCTTGTTCTTCTGACAAGCTTGATGCCAAAGTCAGCCTTGTCAAGAGAGACCTGTTCTCACTTAGAATCCAGAATTAGAAATCCTCTCCTGTCAGTAGACATCTTCAGCTGTATTTCAAATTAATGTCCTGTACCCGTCAGCCTCTAGTCAAAGCCACCAGTGAGTCTAGAGTGTCTGCTTAACTCTGTAAGAGTATGGTCACAAAAGCACAAATCCCTTCTCACACTGAGAACATTCAAGCCAGCTGGTCACATTTTCCATGAGGAAATGCATCTCAGAGTAGGTCTGCGCTCCACACACAAACACTGAAGAAGCTCTGAGCTCCAGGGCCATCCAAGGGTAAAGTCATACAAGGAAGAAGAGGGATCTCAGACATATCCCAGGTCATAAAGTAGTGGATGGCTTTCATCAGCAGTGCAGTTCTGGACTTTGGTGACCAGTTCTGCCTCTACCCCACCTACACTTAAATATCTGTATGACAAAAAGGGACTGTGGATAAGACTAAATTCTGGAAACATACTTCCTAGCAGCTTGAACATGCCCCACGAAATATGTACAGTATTCCTGGAAATACTTCTCTGAGGAAGGAGGGACATGCAAAAGTTAATGAGGCATCCTTTGGCTGCAAAGAGCAGGAAACAACCAAGGAAGAATCAGTGCCATCTCCACAGCTGCAGTGCTATTACAACATAAACCATAGAGCCCTCTCTCTTTGTACATTAAAATGCTGCAATTAACATTTTCCAAGGGAGCAAACAGAGTACTTGCCTGTATTTATGAATGATGGCATTAAACAATCTTCCATCGCGCCAGCAGGTAGTGAAATTTTCACAACGTATTCCAGCATAACCCTCCGTTGTTTGCTGTGACCACAGAAGCAGTCTCTCTTTAGCAGACATGTCCTCTGACTCCCCAGTAACATGGATATCAGATATCTAAAACACAGTTAATGTAAAAATTACAGTTACATCTAATCCATAATAATGTGTAAAATATTGCAGAAAATCACTCTGTATTGCTGAAGAATTTATTGTCTGGTATCTGCATACATGAATACGATGATTATTCAGGTACTGTGTTAATATTCTTTCATCTCTTACCCTTATGTACTCTTAGTATCTTCAATATGAAATACAAAACTCACAGTTTTCTTCAGCTAGCCAGTTCTCAGTCTCTTAATTTCTGGGGACAATATAATACTATTGCATAATGCAAACTACATAACTGTTTATTTTATGCTGATAATAGAATCTATTTTTATGAATGACACCTATAATATATAAATGCTATATAAGGATATATAAAATGCAATGTGTTTTATATGTATATAGTCGCGCTTATATAATAACCATATTTATATTATTCATAATTTATTTAGCTATGAAATTCCTCTCTTAAAGCAGGTTAATTTATAGTACGTGTTCTGGAATTCAGTAACGAAACAGTCATTTCAAGTGAAAACTGATAATACTAGTTTTAAGGCAAAATTTTCTGAGAAGTATTTTAAGAATGACTAAAAGACCAAAAGATTTTAAATAAAAATTTTGTCTGATCAAGAAGGTTCAGTTTTGCATTATCTAAGGATTATCAATTCCATGTCAGAGAAAGCAGGAAAGCATTGAGAATTTTACATTCCAATACTACGTTACAGTACATTAGATTATCTCCTAATGCAGTTCAGCCAGTTTCCTTAGAAAACTACCACAGTATAAATATGAAGCAGACATTTCCCTAATTTGTACATGTATTGTTTGTACCTCATGCTACAGCAATTGTACTCAATGTAAATGTAAACTCCAAAAAGGAAGAAAAAGACGTGCCTTTACAAAGAAAGTGCTATGACATGTTGTCATTTTTCTAAGTGACCGCCTTTTACTGCTTATCCAAACAAGAGACAATATAAGGTGCTATTATGAACTACACAGGAACCCAGGCACCACAAGGCACTGTAAAAGGACCTGAATACTGTAGCTCAGCCATTACACAAAGCAGGCAGAGCTGCCTGGGCAGAGGCAAGAGGGCTTGAGACAATGCCTCAGTCTGCGGGTAGACAACAAGCACCTCTGTGAGCCCCCCTGGCAGAGGCTGCTCCCCACGAGCGCACACCCAGCACTGCAGGGAGACACGGGCCAGCCTGAGGCTGCAGCTCAGGGCAGGTTTGCCCACAGACAACTCTGGGTGTTTGAGTTAGGTGCAGAAGGACCTTCAGTTGAGCTGTGCCAATTCCAGCACATTATTTAGTGTAAACCAGGCAACTACTTTCATGAGGTCAGATGGGACGGTCATAACAATGCCTCCCGGCCTCAGAATCTCTGCACACAAAGGTATGCTCTGTCTGGGCTCTGACAGGGGAAATTCCAACAGGCTAGGCTGTTGGAAATTATGGGGTTTTCTCACATTAGAGCCACACAAAACACAGTGCCAAGAAGAAAGATACATAGCTTGCCTACTGATGTTGCCATGTCACTGCCTAAGACAAGGTGGTGGGAAGTACTAGGAAGCAGGGAACTAAAGGAAGAGCCTTAGAGATGTCAGGGCAATGGAGCTCACTGCAATTTCTGCTTTACCACCTCTCATACTTTTAGGCAATGATGAGCATTTACACCTACACAGTAAATTGTAAATAAATTTAATGTAGGAAAAAAGAATTTACATTATCTTCTACTCAAGTGACCACAAAATCACAAGTTGTGAATGCAGTTTTTCAGCTACTCATCACAGGCCATTGTATCTGCTGGATCTAGGTAAGGGGAAAATACAAACACCAATGCTAAAAAGCAAAACAGTTTTAACTGTTAAACTAGCCCCTAAATAACTTCTGAAGATCTGACAGCATTTTTTGCATCCTATTGTCTCCAGCTTCAGCACGTTTTTAAGAAAGATCAAACAGAAGGAAAAAAACCCCTTTTTTTGTTCAAAATACAAACACATGCCGTTGTGATAACTTGTAAGTTTCTCGATTCCAAAATCCTGCAAGGAGTATTTACTGAACGAAATACAGATGGGATGAGTTGTGTATGTAAAGACAACAGAAAATACAATGTGGCAGAAGACCAACTTGTAAACACTCTGAAAATTTTCTTGTAAAAATCTAGGGAGCTCAGCTGTAGTGTGAGACTTTTTTTCTGTGGGTTAGCTTTATTGTTTGGTGTTTCAAAGCAAGAAAGCAAACTAAATGTTTTTTCAGTAGCTTTAGTTTCTATTCATCACAGAACAACCAAATCACAATATAAATGAAGTCAACCATTTACTGCTTATCCGGACAACGCTTCTGAAAGAGATGATGTCATCTGGAAGTGCCAGATGTCCAGCATAAAAAAAAAAAAAAAAANAAAAAAAAAAAAAAAAAAAAAAAAACAAGAAACCCAAATCTATATTTTTTGTCTGTCATTTTCAGAAAGTCGTCTGTGTGTAATCCTTAATTATCAGATTTTTTAATGTACTCTAGCATGAGCAAGCTAGCAATGCAATTTGCTAACAGCCCTTCCTTACTGCTAAGCTCAAACCCTTGGCCTCTTTCATGGTTAATTGAACAGGGATGGCTATGTACACTTCAGGCTGCAGAGAGTGCAAGCACAGCATGTTTGAGTGCACATTAGATTCCTCTGGAAACAAGTAATTTCAAACATCAAGGTAACTTCTGAAGACTCTACTTGTATCTGTTGTTAGGTATAAACAACATTTTAGCCATGGACACAAACACAAGGAGAACTTTTACTCTGAACATGACCACCAGGGAAGCTCACAGCTGAAATTTTGGATGGCTAAAGCATTAATTCAGTTTACTACATGAAGATCAACAGGGTTTTGATCCAAAATGCTCCAAGTACCCTAGTTAGCCATCTGAAGAAAAAGGAATAGGCTTTTCATCATTCATGGAGGTAGCCCATTTCACTACAGGTTAAGGAACATTAACATCAGCCTGAGACCTAAAACAGCCTGAGCACTTCTGTTCTCTAAATAAAGTATTTCAGCTTTCAAGGCTAACATTTCAGACTTTTTCATAAACACTGAATTAGTATTTTAAAAGTATGAAAATACACTAAGTGAAACACTGAGTCAAATGGTTATATTTTACTACACTTACAAATATGGGCTCTAGTTTGCAAGATGCCTCATTAACTTGAAACTTCTTAACAAGTAAAATACTACCACAACAAAATAAAGTGTAAGAGAGAGGGAGAGAGCACACCTTTCCTTTGATAATCCCATAAGGGCAGTAGAAATACTTATCCACCAAGTATGCATTATCATCAATACTTCTAACATCATCTCCCATAGGAGGAAAACAGAAGGACTATTAAACTAAGAATACTAGAACAGAAAATAAGTTAAGGAGAAATCAAATCCTCTACTCATAAAATTTAGTCCTTCCAAGAAAAGTTTGTGTGAACGTTTCGTATCCCACAAGCCTATCATTTACTCACTACAGACTGCTTAACTAGAGCACGTTTGTTCCTTGGGCATGGAAAGAAAAAATTACAGCATTTGCCTGAGTTTGAACAGTTGTTTGCCAGAGATCCAGTTCTCCAAATTATCTCAAAGCCTGTGAATTAAAAGTTATGCAAGAAAAAGCAAAAGAGGTAATTCTCTAAACAGCCCTTCTATTTCAGTATCAAAGTCTTAACTGGCACTAAATACTCTCTTTCTTGCTTATAACTTGGAGAATGTGTTCATTTCTGCTACTGCACATGCTTTTTCTCAGCCTGTAAATTCCCACTGCATCACACAGTATACAGAATCCAAACACCAAAAAGCCTCAAGCTCTTTCCCTGCACTGATTTTAGTGATGCAATTTGGAGCCCAAAGAGCAGAGCACAGTGGATAAGACTTTCCAAGAGATCAACAGTGATGCTGGATTTCTGTGATTCCTTTTCACACTGCAAACAGAAGAAAAGCAAGACTCATACAGATAGTAAGAAGTCTTCCCTCTGATTCCATCTTATCCTAAATTTTTTGAAGCAAGTCTAAACTTGACATAATGTACTAAACTGCACCAAACTATATTATGGGCTAGATATGCATGATTGTGGTGGTGTATTGTCTCCCTCCCAGGCCACACTATGATCTGAGAAATGCTTATTAGGCCTCACTAGAGAGTAAGAAACTTTTCTCTCAAAGCTATTAATGAGTGGCCAGGAGCAACGCTTCAGTAGATCCCTCTAAGCTGAGTTCTGTAATCAGGAAAACAGAGGTAATGAAGTAGCACATATTTGAACACAAAATCATAATTTTTTACATGCATAAGAAACCGTGCCCCAGAAAGAAACTCAAAGGATATATTTCAGTAGAGGGGACCATACTGTTTCAGAGGGTAAAACACCGTATCTCTTACAGTGCAAATGATCCAGCTGTACCAATGAGTTTCCTCTGCCTCACTTGAAAAAGCCAACGTGCTTTCAATTATCAGCCATATCTGAGGCACTGTGTAAGCTCAGAGTACATTACAGCATGGGTAAGTTGACAAGGTGAGGGAAGGATACTGATCTCTGTAATTACAGCAAAGAAAATGGTAAAGCTGAGACTGCTAATGGCAAACCTTGAGTACCAGCTCAGGCCAGTAACTGGACCTTTGCAAACTTGTATAAATACCAGCTTCACTTAGTATAAAAAAGACAGAAATAAAAGACATTAAAATGCTTGCCTAGCTCTCAAAAACAATCAGAAGGGAAGTGGTTAAGACTTTGTACAGTAATTAAAGTCTGAAATCTAGTTTTTCCTGGTTTTGTTCAGAGGTCAAACCTTGGTGTTCTTAAAATTACTTATACTGAGAATCTTGGGCTGAGAAAGGGAACTGAACTGAAAGCCAGACATTTCAGCAACGGAGACATTTAGCCTGATGTGTCAGTAGGTTTCATATTCATGCCGTGTTTTATCAGTATCAGTTGATGTGCATGCTCAACAGAAATCTTTTTTCTCCCTTCCTCTGTGGTAACAAGAGGTACAGACCTGATTGGAGTAGTAAGTGCAGCAGTATTAGAAGCTGTATGACTTTCTTTATACAGGAAAAAGCAGCCATGCTTAGCTGAAGAGGCAAGGCCTCATACCCTCTTACTCATCGGTGACGTTTTGTACAAATCAAAGAACATTCCTAAGCTGTTCCTGAATTCCAGCTAAGATTAGGAGGGCAAAGATCTCTGTGTATATTAGGAGGTTATTTGTACTACTGGTGTACTGTGTCTTGTAATTGGGTCTGTTATTTATGTTCAAAAACTAAGCTCAGACAAAGTACTGTTTGATTCGTGTTAGAAAAGTAAATTATATAAGCAAAAGACATTTAGTTAGCTCTTTGCTGGAACAAACACCTTTGGCATATGCCCACTGCCTCCATTCACTCAACTGAAAGCTCAGATGCCCCTGCTGAGCAAGGGGAATCAGTTTTGGACCACATCTTGATATCAGCATTTGACTCACATGTACAGATTTCAGTTGTCCTGAAGGTGAGTGGGGCAAAACTGGAAATATGGATTGAATTAGTAAGCATGGTTACCAAAAATTTGCTTTCCTTCAGATATTCTGCAACTAAGATTGTGTTTTGGTTTCCTTTGCTGGAAAAATAAAATAATCCTACCCTCAGAGGAAGACGGAATTTCAATAATTAATATTAATAGGTCATCTAGACAGTTTGGGAGGAAAGATCCTTTAAAAGAAGTGTAGAGTGCTATTAACATGATTAATGTTCACTTGTTCTATTTCAAGCTGCCTACGTAGCTCTATCATTCTTCAGTTCCTACCAGCTATAACTGAAGAGAATTAGAAATATTCCTTTCCTTGATACAAGACCCAAAGGAATTATAAGACCATGAAGAGCTGGTAAGAAAATTTACTGCAGATACTGAATGCAAACTCTCTAAAATTCACTCCACCTTCTAGCAACATTTTAACATGAAAATCTCTTTCTTAAATTAGGAAATAGAGCAAACTACAGAGAGAAAAACAGCACAAGAATATATCAACATTCCTGAGGTATAGAGTTATTACATAGCCTTTGAAAAAGATCAAGTGTGATGTTCTGTCCTAGAAATACCTGTAGTATCATAGCACGGGTAAAAGGTTTATACACAGCAATGTGAAGATATTTTTGTAATAGAAAAAATACTTATTCAAATAAGTATCAAATACTTATTCTAAGCTAACTTTCAAAGATAATGTACTGTATCAAAATATTTACCTTGCTCCTGTTTGGTGCAATGCTAAATAATGCCTTTTCTTTTGACAAATGGGAAAGTACAGCATCAGGATAAAACCACTTTTGTTCAAGTAATGGATCACTTTTACTTTCAGAAAGAAAGTGATGCAACTTTTCAGATTTACCGCTTCCTGAAACATTTTCAGTGATTCTGCAAGAAGTTATGTTTAACTCAGTTTCTTCATGTTGTCTGCCTAAAATGTGGATAGCAGAATCCAAGGTTGTTCCTTTTCTATAGCAAAGATCACTGGATTTCTTCAGGAATGCTAATTCTCTCCTGTTACCATCCTCTGAATATTTCTTTCTCCATGTACAATGTTTCTCTGAATTCCTCTTGTCTTCTTCCTTTAACCATGTGTCTGTTTCATCAGACTTGCCGAGCCTCTGATAATCACCATGAAAGCTCTCCCCACAAAGAGAATCACTCTTTGCTTCGCCCGAGAAAACTTTTGCTTTAGCAATATCAACTGAAAGGTCTGTACTCACAGGCAGAGCATTACCAGCCACTGTCACTCTCCCGGGGAAGAAGTCGGCCAATCCCACACCCTTGGAATGAATCTCGATGTTTTCTGAAATCTCCGTTTCATACTGTCTTTTTTCTTCATTTTCTTTAATGTGCACTGAATCTGATCCCTCCTCGGTTGATCTCTTTCTCCTTTTTCTTCTGAAATATTTTCTTCCAGGGGAGTGTTTATCTGGACTTAAGGGAGCTTTGGCAGGATCTAAACACTGTTCTTCCTTTTCAGCCCTCACACATCCACAGACATTCCCCATTTGGCTGTCTGTAACTCAGAGCCACACAGTTTCATTCATTCCCATATATTTATATACACTTAAATTCTCCTCAGAAAGTTAAGAACTGCCGTTTCCACCGTAATTTCTTCCAGACTTCACATCCACCCGCCTCAGTACGTAGCCATTTTGCTTATGAGAAATGCACACGCAACAAACGCCGTGGCTCGGTGCCCAGGCAGGGCCTGTGTCTGATTAGACACTGTGGCTTATTTCTGGTCACCAATCCTCTTAAATAAACATCACTGTTCCAGCGTTGGGCTGTAATGCTGATTGCCTTTCGCAGAGATGACATAGCATTTATGAGCAATAGAAATTTCTCACATGCGTTTTAACTCCCCGTTTCACTTAGTAACTTGAGCAAGATAAAGTAGAAAAATATGTAGCAACCTTTGAAACTATTAGCTACACTCCAAATCCAAAAGCAAGCAGCACAGTAAATAGCAGGGATTTACTCAGCAGATTTGTTTTGCACTTCTTATGTTTTTATTACCTATCCAATGATCCACAAATGGAAAGATTAAACTAAAGGATCAGAAATCGCTCTGACAGCTTGCTGGGGGTCAAGTTTTTATTTGTATGTGGAGTTTTCATAGCAGCTAATGTGATTTTTCACTGATTTGTCAGCTATAAATAACCTGCTGCTTCACTGCCATCATAAAAGCACAACAGCTTGCTCAGGGCAGTGACACTGTGTACTGGGGCTGAAACTTTGCAGCAGAGTTAAACCTTCTGGCAGATAAAAGTGAAACAAATCATAAAAGCCAATCCATCTAGAAAACTGACCTTAGGATTATTGTTTATAAAAATGGAGCTTTATCCTCCTCCCATGCTCCTGTAAGGCATTTCTGCGTAGCTCTGAACATAAGATCCAAGAAGCATCTAACTATTCCTAAAACTAAGTGGAAATATACACTTTTAAAGTGCCAGCAAGTCTAATCTCTACTATACTTTGTTTGGAAAACTCTTTTTAACTTTCCTCTTTCTTTCTGTCATGGATATGTGAAATCTACTAAAACCAGCACACATCATCAAGGACAGATGTGTATGGTTTCTCATGCTGAGAAAGAATTACAAAGTGACTTGCCAGGCATTATCAGGTGTTACCATTGAGTTTCCCTTGCTTAGTTGGAAAGGAATTGCAATAATGAGACCCAGAAGCTTTATCCCTACAGGCCAGTTCTCCTCTAAAAAAGTGTGAAGTATTCCACGTTTTACTGACAGGATCTAGAAGGAATAATACAGCAAAGAACTCAGATAAGCCTCCAAGGAATTTCCAAGGATACAGTTGCTCACTGTTGACAGCTCTCAGGGCACTGGGGTAAAATTTGACAGTAATGCTTAGAAAATTTTATACTGTAACACCAGAGAATACTGTGACAGATGGGCAGTTGCATACAGACACAATGCTAACGTGTTTTTTTCAAAGTAGACATTTATTCTATGACTACACTCTTTCATAGCCTCAATTTGTATTTGTATTTGTAGCATGCTCAACATACAGGTGCACTTGTGACATCTGGTCCCTTTACTCACAATAAAATGTTGTATTCTAGTCTGCTTAGAAAAATTACTTTAGAAAAGTGACTTTCAGCTAAGGCCAGAGGACTTACTGATTTAAAGCACACTTCCACATGGGTCTGTGTTGGGTCCTGACACGCCCCCCCCCCCCAATTAACAAAAAAACACATTTTAAAAAAACATCTTTCTAAATGGCATCCCTGTGTTTGTACAAAAAGCCAGCTTTTACACCTAAATATATACTTCTCTTTCTTCTCTCTCATCAGAAAAGATGATTCAGGACTCTACAGCGCAACGCGCCAAGGCTGATTTCATTTCACACAGATACAGTTTCTGGTTTAACAGCAACATGCCTAGTAAGAATGTATGGTTAAAGAGATCATAGTATAATAATCTTAAAATATGTACAAAAAATATTATCTTGATAATGCAGAAATTATGTAAAATTTTGAAGACAAGTGTCCAGCATTCAAATGAACAACTGCGAATCTTCATGCTAATTCGAAATGTATTAAAGCAACCTACAACAAGTACACTGCTAATGTTGTTCTTCCTCTACAAATTTCACAGGGGGCAAGAATTTCCTTAAAAATACTGCAAATTTAAATTTTCAGTGCAAGTGCATTTTTAAATTAATACACATGGGTATCAAAGTTTCTAAACAGTATTATATTATTTTACTGAGATTTACTGGCGTGTGATTTGATACGTATTTCCTTTAAACTGTTTACATCTGTTTAACAGTCACCACGATACCACCTTCTTTGAACCAGAAAATGTCCCTGAAGTACATTCTGTTATGTCCAAACTCTTGGAGATTCAGTAGCACACTGACTGTCACAAAAATGTTAAATCATATCTAATTCAAGATAGGTCAGAAGAAACACATATTGTTATTTTACAGCTGACAATTACATTTTGTACTGCAATCAGTAATTAATAGAGTCCCTGATCTTGCACATCCTCTTTCATTCATACCTAAAATTTTCGTTATTTTTCTTAAGTGTAACTCAACTTTTCAAAAAAATCAGGTACCTCTGAAGCAGAATTTTAAAAAAATGAGACAGCAAAAATACAAGAATCAGTTCTGAAACACTGGTTACAAGATCAGTGTTCCCAGCAATCTGCATACTGCCCTACTTCTGCATATTCCAGGTCAATTTATTCGAATGCCCCTGGTGTAACTGCAGCTAGTCCTAGAAGGGGGCCACAAGGATGGTGAAGGGTCTGGAGGGGCAGCCTTGTGAGAAGAGGCTGAGGTCACTTGAGCTGTTCAGCCTGGAGGAGACTGAGGGGAGACCTCACTGCAGTTACAGCTTCCTTGTAAGGGGAGGAGGAGGGGCAGGCACTGATCTCTTCTCTGTGGTGACAGTGACAGGACCCGAGGGAATGGACTGAAGTTGTGTCAGGGGAGGATTAGGTTTAGAAACAGGTATTTACCCAGAGGGTGGCTGGACACTGGAACAGGCTCCCCAGGACAGTGGTCACAACACCAAGCCTGAGGGAGTTCAGAAGTGTTTGGACAACTCTCTCAAGGGCACATGGCGTGACTCCTGGGGCTGTCCTGTGCAGGGTTAGGAGTAGGACTTGATGATCCTGAAGGGTCCCTTCCATCTCAGCATATTCTATGGTAGCTCTATGATTTACCCATTTCTAAATATTAGCTAGGAATAAATGCATTCCAAATATACCTCTACAGATGATTAGTAGCCTTAATGCCTTTTTATCTTCCGAGAAATAGGTATTTTTGAGATTTAATAACTACTTTAACAATACTTACCAGCTGTTCCTGAGAAGGCTATCAGCTCTCTATTAACAATTCTTTCTGCTGTTCCTTTTATTTCTCCCAAGAACCAAACAGTAACTTTATACTCATTTTAACTTTCTAAGTCACTTATACTCTTGAACCAAAGAAAAGATCAAGGACAACAGAATTGATAAATTGCATTTATATCAGTTGTCGGGGTTTTTTACATAAAAACCCTAAGCAAAATAAGGAAAGATGATAAATCAAAGTGCCAGTAAGTAAAGAAAAAATTACCCCTTTCAGCTAACTGAAATTCTATGAAGTCATAACTTTGGTCTCAGCAAGGAAAGAAACAGAGTTAATGGGAATACACTGGAGATTCAGAAGAGGGAAACAGAAATTTCTTCTAAAATCTGTCAGCTACAGCATAAATAGATGATATTCTAAAGCATCAAAAGAGACTACCACTGAAGCCTGTGAGAACTGCCACAACATAGTGACAACCACACCACGGGCTTTGTCTTGGACTTCTGACTAATCTGGCCAGACCTGAATGGAAGCTCAGCACTGGTTTAAGCCAGAGATCCAGGTGATCAAAGATGTTAAAAATACTACCAGGGATTGCTGTGTTTCTATATTTTGATATTGGATTTTTTGTTGGGATTTTTGTTGGTATTTTTTTAAACAAAACCTGTAAAAGATACAAATTTATACCCACCAATGCTGCAAAGTTTTATGGGGAGATTAACAACAGACTTTTTCTGGCACAAAACCCCTAAGAAGTATAACCTGAATAAAGAATTAGACCAACACTTATCTGCAATTTGACCTTAGAGGCTGCTTAATCACAAACAAGAGGTTAAGATTAAGACATGGAAAACAAACGATTAGCACTGAAACATGAAATAGCTCACGCAGATTTGTATGGGTTTGTATTTAACTACAGATTTCTGTAATTTGTCAAGCATGTCCGTGACTGGGGAATGCATTATGTTCTTAACATGGAACAGGTTATACATTATAACATAACACTTTATAGTGGCAATGTTGTTGAATATCTGTGTGTTTGCTGCTCTGCAAAATGATGATACCATTCACCCTCTGTACACTGCTAATTTTTGCTTTATCATTCGTCTCATATAGTTAGCAATTATTGTACAGAAGTTATTCCACTTTGCCAATCAGACTATGCCAGGTATCTTTTATCAAAACCCTACTAGGAATACATTTCAGGTACTCCTGGATCCAAGATCCCTTTCCCCTCTTTTTAGTCTGTTCATACAACACAGCACAAGTACTGGAGCGTTTAGCACAAATGGGACGTGTCATTTCACGGTACTAAAACAGCATACCAGATAATCAGCAAGCATTTTGTTGCACAGCCCTAAGGTCACACGCACAATAACAGAGAGATAAACATAAACCAAAGAGAAAGTGAAAATTAAAGTTGCACAAGATAGGGAACAAGGATAAAAATAAAGGCTTGCCAGCACAAACAGAAGGTTTGGAGCTGTTTGAGCAGTACTGGCAACCACTCCTCAAACTCTGAAAGAGATGTTCAACTACCAAGTCACAAGCACCAACAGGAGAGGCTTCACATCCAGTGAGTTGGCTTACAAAAAGAGGAATTTGATCCTTATTGGTAGTTTTATGGCACTAATGATAGAGACTTCATGCTTCTCTCACCCTTGCTGTGATTCAGATGAGTTCCAGAAATTTCAAGAATTCTGCAGTCATTTGGGAATTTTACCTTTTTTTTTTTTTTTTACAAATCACTGAAGAATTCCAGAAGGAACAACTAGGAGTTCAGCTGAGAAATAAAATATCACAAGAGTATACCCTAACAGATGCTGAAGGACAGGTAATGCTGCTGCTTTGGCTAATGACAGACAATGCAGCCACCACGTGGAATACGCTTTATCCTACACTCACATATAGTCACAGACAGGACAACTGGCCACATAGCTCCATTTTTAAATCTTTGAGAAGATCAGACCTTGAACTGTTCTGGTTATTTCAAAGCAGAGGCAGAGTAAATTTCAATCCTTGGGCTGCAAGGCACACAGCTTGGGCAGCATCAGGAGTGGCTGCCAGGAGAACAGTGACTGAAGGCCAGACCCAGCTCTCCGGATTACACATGGCCATCTCAAGAAAGCAGGCAGCATGACTACGGAATGGTGACCCCTACCTTGGGATATCCCTCTGTCTTCTGCACATCATGTACTGAAATGGGCTACCACAGCTGAGCTGCCTCCTCCTCTGGCCACCCTGTATGAAGGTCACATCCCTACAAACCCACCTGTCTCACCCTTTCACCAACGCTGGTAAATGTTTAACTGCTGATGCTGGACCAGATCAACGGTCTGTAGACTGCTTGGGGACAGACTAATCAAAAATTGCTTTTTCTTAAAGGTTTATGGGGAGTCAGCAGCAAAAAAAAGTATTTCCTGGCTGGCAAGGGAAATGTAAAGAGGCTACATGTGCTGAAGGAGGCCTGAGAGAAAGTACCCATCTGGCTGGAGAGGGCTGGACAGCACTGTGGCATCTGGACAAAATCATCACTGACCAGAACCTTGGAAAGCAGCATCCTGCAGAGGTCTGACAGCAAAAAGCAAAGGAGAGTGGAAGAAAAAGTGTTTAATGGCTGTTCCTGAGCTGCAAAATGATGATGAAACTGAAAAAGTCTGTTGAGTCATGACTTAGAACTTTCTGAAATTTTTTAAGGTCTGAGCTCACAAAGGCATAATTTTTGCTAGACAGAAGTTCAAAGTTTAAAAGTTTTGCTTTGCTTCATCACGCTTTTTCCAACCAACTGCAAGTGATTTTAAACATTTAACATCTGTTAAAGAATGCTTGCAGTAGCTTCAAAAGAAATGATCACCAGTTTTCACAGAATTTAAATCTTACTAAAATGGTGATAACTTTATGAGGACAAATGCTGCTTTCATTTATAGCTGCTCATCTCCAATGTTGTCAGTGAAAATGTATTGGATGTTGAAGAAGGAGTCCATTAAAGTATTAACTTGGCTATTTATACACACAGCCTATGATTATACAAAATACTATAATCTGATTTAGCATGTTCTACAGGTGCCAGGAAAATAACTTATAACAGTTATGACTTTATGAAACTGAATTTAAACTAAGCCACCTACTATTAAAAGCATGAAAATACATACACTGAAAGCTTGCATAAATCCTAGTGACATACATGCATTGGGGTTTTTCAATACCCACGGAACAAATTATTTTCTTACATACTCAATTTAATAATCCACCAGATTTCCCACTCCAGCTTTTCAGTATCTCTTATGTAATTACTTGGGACACAGAAGAATGGATGCTTTCTGGACTCGTGCAGCTGCAGAAGTCAGTGCTATAACTCAGAATAACATTTATCTAGTTATGGGTACCAATTCACAAAGCTATAACCATCTCTAGATAAAATTCAGATGCAAGAGAAACATAATCCTCAAATGTGTATTATCTTCTATTTTTTTCATCATGTCTTTCCCCTAAATCATTCCTAAATTCATTCCAATAATCAGAGGGATTTTCTATTTTGAGGAAATAATATCCTCCAGATAAGGACCATGACTCAGAGAAACAATAAGCCACAAACAACAGCCAAAATAAACCTCTGGCATCTTGACTACTTCCCAGATTGCAGTGTTATTAGAACACACATAATTGATGTGTAGCAGAGCCAGTAACATCACACAGCAAACAGCTTCTTATGCTCACTGAGAAATTAACTACTTCTGCAAATGCTGGGAAAATTAAGGGGTAATTCAGGTTAAAACTCCACTACTTAGGTGTCTAGATACTCATGTTTACACACTGCCTAGGTTTTGAAGAGACCACTTTACACAGTAAAGGCAGGATTTAGTTTCCTCAACATGGGCTTCTGGAGCTCTTTGAGATATCCTGAAATATCCCAGCTGGCCTCCAGCTGCAGATCCAGAAGATAATGAGTCTCTCACAGGTGTGGTGTCTCATCAAAGAACTCCACATACATGTCCTGCATACTCTAGCACACTTCAGATATCACTCAAATGCCACCTGTCTTTAGGAGACTGAATCAAAAGCCCTGAGGATCTAGTTAGTACAATCAACAGCAATGTTTCACACCCTGAAGCAGAGACATAAGAAAAGTCAATTGACCACTTAGAATATTTGAGACACCTAAAACTACCTGAGATATCCACATGGAGATAGCATATATATCACAAGACCTAAGGAAACCTGCTTCCCACTGCATGTGCTACTGGATATGAAGTGTGATCTCAGAACACACACAGCAACTATGCTGGACAAGGAACAGCTCCGTAGGTGCTCTAGGCATCTCCTTCAAGTGATCTGAATTGCTCCATCAGCCTCACCCCCCGTGCTGCCTAGCCCTCCAGGCCTCAGATCCGTTGCTAAACATGTTTATCACCATTTAAGAAGCAGTTTATCCTGCCTGATCTGTCTCTTCCCAGATGAGTGGGTTTCCCATAAGATCCATGTCATGCTTCTCATACCCACAGGGATGTCTCATAAATCTCCAACAACACAGATGTTTGTGTTTAGTCGAGTGGAGTGAACCTCTAGTAGCTAGTTAGTTGACTCACTGTCTGGGCTATACTAACTGTATAGACTAAACCTCTATCACTCTGATTATCAGATTAAAGGGACAACTTAGACAATTGCATAAGAACATAGCTCCCCATAAGCACCCAGATTTAGGTGTCTTAACTTCAAACTGAATCTAATCACAACTTTCCCGACAACTATAGGATTACTCCATGCATAAACACAGTTATTATCACAAAGCTTTTATCCCTTGGTGAAGACTCCACTGGTACACTTCTCTGTTCAGATTTTTCCCTCATTTTAAATCGAAGTGAAGGAAAAAAAAAGCTTGAAGTCTAACTATGTACATTCTTTTGAACTTCACATTCTGAACCCAAAGTGGCCACATACAGGTGTCAATAACACCAAATTGCTGTATTTTTCAAAGTAAGTGGCATAGCAGTAAATGTCATGCAAGCACAGACTAGTGCAGGGTGTGTGCCTTACACCAATTTACAAATCCCTTCTACATTCAGTGTAGGTACTGCAGCCATTAATAACAAAAAGAATATGTTTTTTAAAACATCCTACTCTTCAGTTACTTCATATTTATTAATGAGGCTTAATATTTAGTCAAGCACCAGTAGTCATTCTTAAAATTATTTTTTTCACCAAACTTATAAGATATTATTTGGGAAAAAAAAGGTCACCAAGATGGCAAACCCCATACTGGGGGGCATCAAACACAGCACAAACAGCCAGTCAGGAGAGGCAATTATTCTGCTGTACTCAGTGTTGGTGCAGCCTCATTCTGACAACTCTGTTGAAGTTCTGGTCCCTACAGTTTAAGAAGGATGTGAAGGTCCTCGAATATGTCCAGAGAAGGGCAACAAAGCTGGTGGCAGGGATGGAAGGCATGCCTAAAAGGAGCACCTGAGGACTTTGGGCTTGTCTAGTTTGGAGAAAGGGAGGCTGAAGAGTGACCTCACTGTGCTGTGGGGAACTAGAAAGGGAGGCGTTGAGCTCTTTAAAACGGAACCCATCTTTAGAAACGGAAGAAAAGACAACACTGGGAACTACTGACCTGTCAGCCTCTCCTCTGGTCCTGGGAAGATCATGGAACAGCTCCCAGGGAAGCTGTTAGGGTGCCCCATTCCTAGGAGTGTTCAAGGCTGGGTTGGATGGGGTTCTGAGCAATCTGATCTGGTTGAAGGTATCCCTGCCCCCAGCAGGGGGGTTGGAACGAGGTCGTTCTCAAGGTCCCCTTCCAACCCAAACCATTCTGATTCTCTTCTTCCTGGTATCCAGCCACAGGACACATGGGAGTACCTCAAAACTGTGCCGGGGAGATTTCGACTGGACATCAGGAAGCATTTTTTTCCCTAGAGGGTGGGCAGTCATTGGAACAGGCTTCCTAGACAGGTGGCTGATGTCCCAAGTCTGTCAGTGTTTAAGATGCCTTTGGAGAATGCCCTAAGCAACATGCTTGAACTTTCAGTCAGCCCTGAATTGGTCAGGCAGTCACACTAGATGAGCATTGTAGTTCCCCTCCAAATGAAACAGTCTACTCTATTAATAGTCTACTCTATACAGATCTACAAGATCTGAATTTGACATTTAGTTGGTAGTTATTTGGGTTAGAACACAGTGAAGTGTGTTTTAGCTACAATTTAAATGCTTCAACATGTTTCATATGGAGCTGACTACCTTGTAGGGGAAAATCCTTGCCACACCAGTTCACCTAAAGAAGGTAATTTATATTAATTGGTTTTCCTTTTCATCCATTTTTTACAACTGTAACTGGTAGCACTAACAGTCATCACTTTTTATAAGCACCCACAATTGTGGCAGATATCCTGTGCTTCACCTAAAGAGAAAAACTAGCAATTTAATTCTGCAAAAGCCGAGTAATCAGGGTCAGAAACATAAAATACACATCAAGTAAAGGTTTAACTTCCGCTAACAGCTTCTATTAGTAAGTTGTTAATAATCTTTATTTCTTAAAATAGAGCAACTTTTAATCACAGCCTAATTCTGTAGGTCATGCTTAAATATATTTAAACCCAGCCTTTTTTTCTCTATATAACCATGTGGCAGCAAAGACTGATGTGCCAAGGGAGCTGAGGGAACTCTAGGTCCTTGCTAGTGGTTTCTCCTTTATTCTACGTGCTGGTCCGGGCTAAGATGTGCACCCTGTTTATATCAGGGTCCCATTGGCCCTATTCATGTCTTTGCTCCTCATTAGAATTTGTAGAAGGGCACATTAGCAGCCTTTCTGGGTTTTTTAAGAAATTTTTTTTAGTCATAAATCCAGTGTGGAATACTCCTAAGTGACCCATGCTTCTTCTGTGTGATCTTGCAAATTTCTAATCATTTAAAATGCCTGCACAACAGGGAGTTCATTGCTAACAATGCTGCAGTCACTAAATGGGAATTATCTGTCATCTGAATTACATCATCTACAGCCAGGGCCATTATGCAAGCCTCCTTTTGAGGAGCAATTTAACACCACACACTGTAAGGCTGCATTATACTGTACACAATCCCACCAGTGTACAACAACCAGAGTGCCACCTAGTGTGACCCATGCTACCATCGCTGGGGCTAGAGACAAATGCTGACATGGGAGGAACTACTACAAGAGGCTGAGAGCAGAGCTTGCTAAAATACTCACAGCAGCAGATTCTGAGTGAAAATAACATTTTAAACTTTACAGTATATCTTAATACTCATCAAAAGAAGTCTGTAGAATAAAACAAGAAGGATAGGCCCAAATGCTGGAAGGAATACATCAATTACTGTCTTTAATGATGTTCAAAACAGAAGCTATTTTTCTCTTACTCTACATGCAGGAATTTAGCAAATAAAATCTTCAGATTCAGTTTACATCATAAAATAAGATACATCATCAAAGCCTTCAGAAACACAATGGAGAGGAGATAAAATCTATGGAGTCCTGTCTAAGTTTACATTTCTCGCAACTATGCAAGAATCTGACCAAAAACACACCGCCAAGCAAAACTAGGCTTACCTGAAAGTGCAAAATTATGGTCCATATCAACCCCAAAGTCAATTTGGGATTCCCATCTGTTATATCATCATTTCTGATGTTAACCAGTTTCACCTGCCATCATAAAAAGAAAATACAGGCAAAATTGAAATAAATATGCCACAAATACATATTGCATTACGCAGGCATGATTGTAAGGGATGCACTACTCACTTCCTGAGCCTACTCTGCTGGGGTTTTTAATTCTCAAAAGCAGACAGGAATTGCATTCTGCCTGTAAGCGGCCTTGTACCAGGAATTGCTCTCTCCCACTCACACTGAGATGAGGAAATTCCTCAGCTGCCACTAGGCTGGCAGATCTGCTCCCCATGCCAAATACCCTTTGCCTCGGCTCTTGTCAAAAGGGGCAGGCATGACAGAGCAGGGCAGGACAACACGAATATAATGATCTGTAGCTGCTGTATCAGTCCCAGGGCAGTGCTGACAGTGGGAAGCTATCGCTGCCCCACCCCATGCCTTCCTGTACTTAAGCAAGAATTCAGCAGCAGGAGAGCTGGCCTGCTAAAACACAGGTCTGGCTTGATAAAACTAGGAATTTAGTATCACGTTTAAGAAACCAATGGCTTAATAAAGACAACAATTATTATTGTTTCTGATGCCATACTCATTCATAGTGCTATAAGCAAATGGTTAACAGGATTAAAACAAGAGCTGCTATTACACTCCCATACACTCACACCCAGAGTTCAATAATTCCCTTTTTTTGGTCTAATTTTATTAATACATTTAATTTCTCTACATGTATTATGCATGCATATAGTCTAGAAGTTAAAGATGACTCAGCTAAAAGACACTTTATGGTTACATTAGTAAAGTTACATGCACATGCTTTTCAACATATACCCTGTTATCAACTGAGCAAGCAAAGGCACATCCTTCTTTTGATCTGCAGACATAATCTTAACTATTTGGAGGGAAAAAAAAAAAAGCCAAACCATACTCTCTGCAAGAAAGACAGTGTATTCTAGAGTTTGTTGTTTTGTTTATTTCTCAAGTCAGGTTTCAAAATTATCAATATATGGGATCTCTCTGCCCTACCATCACAATAAAGCATTGTATTTGGAGGTCATACAGCCAACCTGAGCAATTTACCTCTTAAATACAGTTTAGAAACACCTACTAGAGGGCTGAAACTTTAATCAACTGCAAGCCCCACTGACAATTTGCCTAGACCAAAGCCCTACAAGCTTGCACACTAGAACACAGCCATCTTCACAAAGCTGCGAGGCTAAAGAGAGCACAAAAATCCTCAGATCACAATCGACAGTAGCACGTGCATGTTCACAAACGTAAGGGTGACACGGCCCTACATCTCCTGCATTTTAATACACATGGTCTGCCATGCCTAAATAAGGCATGGTGCAGCACAAGTCCCGAGGTCCTGCTGCATAAAAATCCCATTGTGGCTGTCAAGTAGCCATTCATTTACTTTGTAGTGTACTTGTTCAGCGGCTCACTTAGGTTAACAGGAAAAGTTTGCTTTGAACTCAGCAAAGGGGGATGGAGTTCTCAGTGCAAACATACAATTCAGTGACCCGAAAGGCAAGCTTGAAATGTCTCTCAAAATGCAAAAGGACATGTGGTTTCATAACAAAATTAAGTATCTGTTTATGGTTTGCTACCTCATATTCTCTCAAACCTTTGAAGTAGCAAAAACTTTTTTTTTTTAAATCAACCAATCAGAAAGATTTTTAGTGTCAATTCATTGGGATGTGATGGATAGGGAGGTACAGTTTTTCCTTACATGTTTTGACTTTTTTTTCAATTGCCATTTTGTTAAAGAGAAAGCAAAAATTCTGCAAGTTTTTAAAAGATATTGAAAAGTGGAAAGAAATTCATGGTAGCAGAAAACCACGCAACAGTGTGGAGATACACTGGCTAAAACGAGATACAAGTGAAATTAAGCCTGAATCTGCCACAGTGCCCAGGTGGCTCTGACACCTTTCTAACTGGTCTAAAAAGACCCATTTTGCTTCAATCAGGATCAAAGTTTGAGAAAGTTTTCCCAAAACAAATACAATCAAAACAAGGAGCTCCCACACAACATTCTAATATATTTGAATTGGCATTTTGCACTGAAAATCAGATTGTGAACAAAACTGCATACCAACTAGCGTCTGGGCAGCAAGAAAGACAGTTAAATTTAATATAAGCAACTCCTAGGGATCTCACCCATAATTTTCTCCTCTTTAACACCATATAGCACATGGAATGTGTTGTTATTGCTCAGGGAAGGGTGGTATAAAACTACCTTTCCCACATCTCTCTTAACCATCTCAAGCATGACATAAAGCCAAGCCTACACAAACAGCTGTTACACAACATGCACAAGAGATAAAGCAGGACAAATTTTTTTATTTATTACCAACAGGCGACAAAACTTTCGTAAATTTTTTTTTTATTATTTTCATCATACCTGGCGCTTTTTCAAATAGTCAAGTGCAATCTGGACGTTCTGGAGCCTGTGAAAACGCATCCGACCTTTTTCTCGGGGCTACAATTGGAAAACAGCAGTTGTGAGATCTTCTTATCAGACAAAAGAACAAACAGTCTGACTTAAAAGATACCATGTAGAGCATTTGAAGCACTACAGCTTTAATGAAGTCAATACCTTTGGTGGAAAAGTGTGCTTTAACTATTTATTTTAACTGTAGTTATTTTTTAGTACAGTGGATGGCAAGAGAGAGTTGGTCCCCAACTGCAACTTTGATCCATGCAGGCTGTTCCCTGTAAAGTACTATTAAGGCCAAGAGGGCTACTGCCTACAGAAACTAAACTGGAATACATTATTATAAAATATTTACAATGTCTTAAGCAAAACAAAACAGAAGTAATGTCATGGACCTTTACATCGTTCTGGTAAACTCTGTGATGGAAAAGCTTACCTCTCTATGGAACTTCATGGCTTAATGGTATGACTGTATAATCATTGTGATATCTATACATATTTATTTAAAACATCTAATAAAGAGAGTATCTTCCTCCAAACAGAATAATATAACATAAACAGTCCTAGAGTGTAAGTTTAAACTCTTGACTTGGGTAGAACATTTTAAAGCATGAAAAAAACTAACAAGTCACTCCCCTCAAAGCAAAGTCAAAACTATTGAGAAGAAACTGTAAAATAAAAATGAGCGGTGTGTTAATGGAAACATGGCAAAACTGCATGCAGTTAGTGTAAAATCACCAAGAAGAAGAACCACACAGAAAACGCATACTTAGCTGTCACAGATCAGCATGGGAAAGCAGTTAAATTTATACCATCAACATCATATCCAAGTCCTTCTATTCTTCCTTATTTCAGATTTTTCACAAACTTTCACAGCAATAGACTGAAGCGGACTACAATTTCTAGGGATCAGCCATGAATATGAGCATTTTCTCAGACAATCACTGTGAAACACACAGATAAGCCCAAGCCTTCCTTAACTGCCTTTTTTTCCCCCTCTGGAGTATCAGATGCTTGCCAAAAAGGAACACAGGAAAATGAAGTTGAATAAGAAGCATAAACTGAAAAAAATGAATTTTAATTTTTGTTACAGAATCTTCTATTTAGCCCCTTGTTTTTCACACCAGTAACTCAGGATCAAGCATTACAGCCCTTGCTATCAAGTAGCTTCCACAGATGGAATGAAGGACTGCAGACCTGGAACTTGGTTTTCCACAAGGAAGGTGTAGTAAATCCCAAAATACAGAGTTAGCATCTCAGAGGGGAAATATTTTTTTGATTAAAAAATGCAGCATTTTGAGTTATGCCGCACTCCAGAAAAAAGCACACAAATTCCACTGAAATCACAACTGCAGCACAACGCATGGGAGCCATGGAGGCACTCAGGCCCTACGACAGAGGGTTGCTTCAGCAAATGCCAGAATGCAAGGTCTAAAAAGGCAGGAAACAGCTCACTCGGACTAACAAGCACACGAGGTTTTATACTTTATAAGTAGATATTTCCCTTCTGGATGGGCAAAATATAGTGAATCAATAATCCAGCATTTGTTGCTAGAAAGATAAACCCTGCAGACTATCTGTATTTTTAACAGCCACAACACACAGCTGTCACTTAACTTCTAATCTACCTGTTTTGATAAAAATCACTACTATGTGTGGTAAATTCTAACAAACAGATCTGCGCACTGAATTACCTTATTTCAAGATATTCTCCAATATTATGGCACACATACCATGGGCGCAGTAAACTGGTGCTTCTAATTAAGACAAATCAATTTTTTGCTATTGATTTCACTAAGAAGAACCTTCAAGTCTTTGTCTAAATTACTTGTATATGGACAATACCGTTTGCAAGTTAAAAAAATGTCTTAGTTTAATAGAATTATGGTATTTCCCTACCTATTACTGAAAATAATTATTTTATGGCATCTGGATAGTGTTTTCCAGTATACATTTGCGCCATGGTTTTGTACAGCTTAATGAAGGAAAACAAACAGAAATCTTGAACATTTTCGTTTTAGCTGTTTGCAAAAAAGCTGAGTAAAAATTTGTCTTTACCATCCCTCCACCATGAACACATGTATCTTGGTTTACCAACAAAAGTTCTCTGGTCCTTTCTACAGCCCACTACTGCAGCACACCAAACTAAGAATTTACATTAGCAAACACCACACTTCAAACACTACATTAGTACAGTTATGGGGGTCGGCACCTACCCCCTTATCCTCATCCTCCACATCCTCATGCTGTTCATTTGCGCATGCGTCTGTTGAACTCACCAACCGTAAGGTCTTCAAAAAATCTCGCTCTCTTGGCTAATGAATATAACAGACAGGAGACAGGACAGCAAAAACACAAGACAGACCACAAATGAAAAGAAGAGCATGAAAAGAAGAACATAATGAAGAGAACAAATACCAAGCAAGGGAAGTAATGCTCACAAAGAAAGGAAATGACACCTGAGGAGTGTGTTAGACAATTTCAGGGACATTTTATCCTTGTTATTTGTAAGTTACTCCCTTAAATGCAAAAAGATATTAAGCATCCAATACTTGTTTAAACAAAACTTGTTAAAACAAAAATCAGAAAGAAAAGGAAAGAACAGAAGAAATAGTGCATTACCCTATTAAGAAAGGAAGTCTCACTAACCACAAGAAAGGAAGAGAACAGATTGCACTCCCCCACAGAATTCACACCAGCATATTTTACCAACAGAAATATAACTTATGTCTTTGGTATCAGGTCACAGATTACAGAAAATATCAAAGAAATCTACAGCAGTCAATACACAACGAGTTAACAAACAGAGAAAATGCATAATTAACAATCTGGAACCATTGCATTATGATCTAAAAGCTTACCAAGGTGTCTCCAGAAAGGACTTCTAGAAGTGAGATTAAGTTATGTCCATCTCTTAGGTCTTCATATAGGTCATTCACATGCTTTCGAACCTGCACAGATAAATGCAAAAGTTAAATACAAGATCCCTGTTTAAACCTGAGAATTCACACTCAAATATTAACACATATCTTTTAAAATACAGATAAACCTCACCTATACCTCAGCATTGCTTTTTGAATTTTTTCACTTTCATGACAAATTTACAAATGCAAATTAATTGTAATAGACAAAATTCACATCTATGTCTGCACTTGCACGGCTTCATCACACTTTATATCACTTTAATGAAAAGGAAAAAAAACAGTATTAAGTTACAGGTAATGAAAGCATGTAGCAATGAAAAAATCAGTATCTAACAATTCAAACAATATCAGATACTCTCCTATTTGGACCTAAATAATGACCATTATGACAAGAGTAACTAGATTAAATGAATTGTAGAAAAATTTCCAACAGATATATATTATCAGCAAGCATTCATGTTCACTGCAGTCAGGCCAAAAGTAACACACTTTCTAATCAAGGCATACCATCCACCAGTTAACAACATGTATTGTCACCCCAGGTTTCCCAGTACTTAGTGAGCTCTCCCAACGACTTACACATCCACCTTACACACCATACCAAAGAACTATGACGTTAGGTTGATCTAGTGAGGGGATGCAATGACAAGAGAGACAGCTGGAAGCCCTACCTTTACCGACAGGCACAATAAATCTGGGAGGTATCTGTCCACAGACCAACTTCTTGATTCTTACCAGTAGCTTAAATACAACTTTATTTGAAATGTCTTAAGCAATTTCAGCCAGCTGCTCTTTGAATGTGACATAAAGGACCTAATTTTTCAGAATCAGAGATTTTTTACTTAGTAGAGCAGAGGTTGAAGGCTTCCCAGCTACGGTTTAATTGCAGCTTCCGGTGTTCCCATTGAAGCACCAGATCAGAAACTTCCTAAGATTAGGATAAAATACAACATCAGAAATTTTCTTCTTCCTCACCTCTGCTAGAGATGAGTTGTACTTCCAATATGAGACCTATGGGACACACTCTGACTGCCGCCATATGTGTGTGATGAGAGCAGCAAGGATCGACCCAGATCTTTGGCTTTATACAACAACTCTGTTTGCCAGACTTTTGTGGGAATTTTGAGATTCGTCCTGTTGCATAAATAACTGTTTCCATACCTAAGATTAGCTTCATAAATGCTTTTTAGTTCAAGTTTTCTTACTTGAATATTTAAAAATGAAATCACCCTGCAATCTGTTTTTACAAACACCATCATCTCTAATTGAGAGTAGTATCAGAACATATTTATGCTTGTGCTGAAGACTAGCCAGAACAAGTCATCCAGAAGACTGTTCCATGAGGAATTACAACACATATTTTCCAAAACGTGCACACAGATTCTGCACACACAGTCAATCCAAGTTACAATCCAATACTCTAGTACATATACATAGCTTTACAATCTCACACACATACACAAAATAGTATCATTTTAATTATAGTTACTTGGTTTTTTCTAATCCTGCAAGCAATTAATGTAAAACAAATCTAAGAAAAAATTTCTCTGATAATACTGAAGTACTGTTAAGGTGAACAAAGAAACAGAACAGGTGTTCTCCTACCACCTCTCTGGTGAAAGGAAAGAAAAGGGAAGCCGTATAAATCATTGATGTCCCTGATACAAGATTTGTTTATGATAAATGCTTGAAAGATGAAAAGCACAAGGAACTTCAATTTTTAACCCAAAACAACTGTGACTTGTTATTTTTACATTCAAAGAATTATATCAAACTGAGTGCTAAACTCTTTCTGTTAAAAGTAGGCAGGTTTTCTTTATGACAAAACCCTGTGAGAGGGCTGCCTGCCCCACCACCCAGGATATGTCACTGCGCATTTCCCTTTGGAAAGCAGAATCCCCAGCCAGAACAGATCCACAGCGCAGGCTGGTGGCCAGAGGCACGGGAGGACATAAGGTTAAGGACAGAGGAATGTGGTGTACATCTCAAAGACCCTGCACCAGCACAGCTGAAGAACTGTCTATGCAGCACCGAGTCAATGCCCACACTCTTTTCAACATGAAACTCAGTGGACCTGCCCAGTGTGCAGGTACCTGAATTGCAGGGTGAGAAAATACCACTATTTCTGTTCTGTCTGGTTTTCTTTTCCATTAGATGCAAGATAATTTTGTTATCCTGCTAGTCTGTGTCTCACAGCACCCATTTGTTGACCTTCTGTTTGTTTCTTCTGCTCTGAGATTTCCTAAGTATTACAGATACAACCACCTTCCCCAGTTTATCTTTCTTGAAATCACAGACACTTCAGAGATGAACTCACACTGGATATGAAAAAACTGGCATAGAGCTGTCAAAACAGGAAAACCAGCAGTACACCTTATGCATCTGTCTTAGTTCTGCCACTGGCTGACAATTACTGCGAGGATTAATTATTTAGGACATACTGTGCCCGTCATCCTGGTACAAGGCAACATAATAAGGAATTTCTTCCAATACTCTGAGCAGCAGTTGTGCATCTAAAATGCTGTATTTGGGCAACTGATGTGAGCAAGCATGTTCACTCAAAGCACCAAATCACTTCTTCCAAAAGGAGCATCTTCACTTCAAAGAAAGCTTGAAAAATCACCTCTCTCTAACTATCACTTGGGCAACTCTTTTCTCTCAACACATAAAATGAATTCTTTTAATTTGTTTACAAGAAACAAATACAAGTACTTCAATGGTCTTTACTGCCACATTCAGCCTCCTTCAAAACACGTAGTACCGCAAATACTGGATGCAGATGGGGTTCCCTGGACAGATGTGTGGGATCTACCGAGCCCACGGCATTTCTTAACATTTCTTGTGGCTTTTCAATAAAATCACACAATTGTCAGCCCTATATTTTACAAGGTCCACACACAAAGTAGGTTACATGCTGCCTCAGGCAACTTTTTGCAATATACCCACATGAGTGTGGCAGATGTGATAATTTGGGCACGAGAAGAGATTCTTTAAGGAAGACGTGGGAAACACTGAGTGGCTGAGGTGCATCTGACAAAACTTAAACAAGAAAAGCAAAATGGCTTCACCAGTAAAAAGGAGACAGAGTGAATGTAAAGCACTGTTTCAGAAGTGATTCATCTTCTGATCTTCATCTTCTGGCATGTATAGTATGATGCTTGCGGTAAGGAAAGCTCTATTCCCCTTGCTATGAGCATCAGATATTTTCGTATCATCCTTTTCCAGCAAGCTTATGCTTTGCAGTCTAGTGCCTTGAGGAATCTCTGCACCACCACCCGTAAAAAACAGCTTTTGAAGCTAGCAGAGACAAAGCTTGAATCCTGACCCCAGACCCCAGCATGTTAGACACTTGAGAGATGAAGACCAAGAGGATGGCTGGCACCTCCAAAAGCTTCCACTCAGACCCCCCACACCGTTCTGCTTCTACAGTAGAAGTCCCCGGCCTGCCAGGCTTGCCCTCCTCCTCTGTGCATCACAGCACGTGTCACCACTGCCTTCAGTCTGCCTGGTTCTTATTCCCCCTGACAGAAAGAAGAACATGATTCAGCTGCTTGGTCACACACCTAAATGGCTTGTCTATGTTTAGGGGCTATGCCACTTGGTCTCCCTTCTTCTCCAGAAGGACTAAGGTTTGCATAGGCCCTGCTGGCAGGTCCCCCACAGACGTCTGTACTGAAAACCTTTATACATCTCAAGCAGTCCTAGCTGCCCAGGCTTAGTGGGCAAACTTTAGTGAACTTTAGTGAAAAATTAGTGAACCAAACTTGCACATAGTGATCTCTGGTTTTGCCATCAGTCACAGCAAAAAACAAGCCATCTTCCACAGAAAACCTATTTCTTACAATTTTTATTGATATTCGTTGCCTTGATTCTAGAATAAAATCTATAGTTTTACACACTAACGGCTGCTTATGGTTATATGGCAGAAGGGAAAGGACTGTCACTTCTGCTACTGCAAGCAAAACCAGCTTGGTCTTGACAAGGATGGACAGGAGATGCACAGGTCACTCTCTCAAAAACTGCCATACCTACTTCTTAGCAGGGCCTGTTGCAATAGGACAAACTATAAGAGTTTTAAATTAAAAGAGAGTAGATTAAAATCAGATATAAGGAAGAAATTTTTTACAGTGAGGGTGGTAAAACATTGCCAACAAGTTTCCGAGAGAGGTGGATGTCCCATCCCTGGAAACGTTCAAGGTCAGGTTACATGGGGCTCCAAGCAACCTGATCGAGTTGAAGACATCCCTGCTCATTGCAGGGTGGGGATTGGACTAGATGGCCTGAAATTGTGCCAGGGCAGGGTTAGGCTGGGCATTAGAAAAGGTTTCTTCACCCAGAGGCTGGTCGGATGCTGGCTCCCAAGGGAAGTTGTCACAGCACCAAACCTGACAGAGTTCCAGAAGTGTTTAGACAATACTCTCAGGCATATAATGTGACTCTTGGGGATGGTGCTGGGCAGGACTGGGAGCTGGACTGGACAATCCTAGAAGGTCCCTTCCAATTCAACTTATTCTGTGATTCTGTGACTTTTAAAGGTCTCTTCCAACCCAAACTCTTCTATGATTCCATGATGATTCTACCAAAACAAAGAAGAATCACACCCTTTTTCTTACTTAGAAGTAAATATGGTAGGAAAATAGGGTTGTGCCCATTTCCGTGTATACAGTGGGTGCACACCCAGCATACATGTAGATCCCTCAGACTTTCATGTTACAGTCTAGTGTGTTCCAGACCAGCACCTAAAATACAGGGAGCACATTCTCGACTGAAATAGTGTATGAAGAAGCAGAACCAAACATTAATGTGCTGCAGAATCTAGAGTGGAGGCAAAAGAGGCAGGAGAGAGAATATAATCAGATCAAGCAGGAACAACTCTAAGTAACGCCCATGTACTAGAGGCCACCAGGAAATCCCTGAGGCAGATGAGGCAATCACTGTAGCCCTGGCAAGCTGCATGACTTGGAAACAAGGCAGAGTTTTGTGCTCATGTACTTGCAAAATTACCCAATTTTTTGCAGGGTGAGGAAAGCTGACTATGATAATCAAGTATCTTCCTTAAAAACATCAAGAAGTCTCCCTTTCTGTATTATAATTAAGCTGAACTGATTAACATGAGAACATGCCAAATTAGACCTTTTCTTATGGTTTCCAGAGCAGGCAAAATTACAATCAAATCTGAACCATACTTTTTTTGAATAACTGAGGCTCAGTTGGCAAGCCTTCAAAAATCAGTGTCCTTACCCAGGAGTTATCTAGAACTATAATATTACAGATCCAACTGAGGCTGTTCAGACCACAGTGCCTGGGAAAGTCTTTTTCAAGTACTGCTCTCCTTGCTTCTGGAAGCAAAGTTAATTAAATGCCCAGCCCAGACATAAAGCATTACTGATTTTCCAAAGGAAAAAGGGAAAAGGCTCAAAAGTTAGAACTGTAAGGGGTGTGTTTAGGGAAAAAAAGGGTCAGGCCTTAATTACGACTGAGGTCACAGATAAGTCCAAATGACAGCTGGCTCAAGGCCACTGTGAGTTTCACAATAAACTTCAAATTCATTCTTTAAGAATCTGAGTCAATGCCCATGGAAAAAAAGACCTCTTCCAACTCCCACTCATTTCAGTTACAGTAAAAGAATTTTCACCAAGACAATAGATAAACAGTTAAGAGCTGCTATTACTACAGTGCTCCACAGCAAATCCCATCTGCATTTGAAGAGATGAAAAACTTCTGTGGCCACTGTTGAGATCCTGACACCCGATGAGTTTCCCTAATGTTTCAGCTTCCTAAAAACATATTTAAGCTTGTTTTTAAAGGCAAACTTTTATTAAAAATGCTATTTATGAGGAAACAGTTTTCTGCAAGTTTTGAGAACATGCGTGTTTTACTCCTCTCATCTTTAAAAATTAAGAAATCACAGTGGCAATTCTAACTGCATGATAACAAATAAATCTATGCTGTGAGTAAAGAATAGAAAAGCCTCTAATACAGTAAGTTGTATTTGTGTACAAAAATAAAGGTTTACTAGCTTGACACAAGCAGCATGATTTATGAGAAACACTCTAAAATTCTGAACAGGCTGTAACAAGATCCATGAAGTATGTAATTGTCAAAATATGAGATTTGTCACAATATTCCCACGTGACTCTTCTGCCAAGCAAGTTGCTTCTTCAAACATCTTCAAGAGTACTTATTTTACTCTACAGACTTCTCACATTCTCCCATGTAAAGGATGAGTATTGCTCAGCACACTGCAGGCCCACTCCCCTGCAGGTAATTTCCCCGCACTGTGCTGCGTGGGGCAGTGAGGCACTGAGCTGTGTTCCGTGGCCAGCTTGGTGTCACGCCAAGAGATCAGGGAGCCAAAGCTCCGTGCAGACTGACACGCACACTGACAGCCTCCCCGAGTCACTCTTGTTCTTTAATCTCCTACTCTAAACCCAAAACTTATTGCTGGGAAAAAACCCGAACTGCAAACACACATCCTGGTCACAATCCTTGTTTCGCACTGAATCCCAGTACAAAACTGAAACCTCACTCATTCTGTTAAAAATAAACAAGCACGCAAGTTTAATTAAGAGAATTTAATTGCTGCATCCCTTCATTGAGGGGAAGTGAGGCGGTGTGGCAGCACCTGCAGCCCCGGTTCCGCGCAGGGCCGGGCAGGGCACGGGCAGACGGAGTGCTGGGCTGCAGATGGTGCTCCAGCGCTGGACACCCCACCCAGGACACCCCGATTTGCTCTCCCCAGCCGGACAGCACCGGCCCACAGCCAGGGCTGGCGGCGAGCTGGCACACACACTTGTGCCAGGTCTCTTCTGTCCTCCTGCTCACTTGCAAGCAGAGTCTGGCAAATCCAGTTTTAGGCCTAGTGGTTCCAAAACTCATTTTCACTCTTTTCTTTTGCTGCACAGTCTAATAATCCACTGTGCAGGAAACAATTCTTGTGGTTCACGGAAAATTAACAGCTCTTTATTTCATACTCAGGAGTAATTTTTCTGTTTGAGTATGTTTCTGGATATTAATTCTCACAAATAGCAGACAGAACTAATGTTACTCAATTTCATTAAATTCCTTTATGATTTTACTAAGACACATTTAAACAAGACCCCTTTACAGAGTGAGTTCAATACCCCTGATCTTTGTTGATAACAGATAACAGATTTTCTAACTTCTAACAGAAGATTCATCCTTGATTGCATCCTTGGATTCATCCTTCACTTTCTTATCTGGCCAGTGCTTTACACTCTATTATCGGGATAACACGCTTCCTGTGTTCCACCCCTCTAACAGCCTGTCCTTGTATCTAAAAGCCCAAATCACTCACTCTTTTTTTTTCCACATTAACCTCCACATTTCTCCCAGACAACTCAATCATCCATTGCTTTTGCATACTCTATTTTGCCTGGGCCTTCAATTATTCCACATAACTGGACAACTCCAATTATCATAAAATATTTGTATGGCTTTAAGGTATAAATAATAGTCTTGCTCAATTAAAAAAAAAATTAATCCGGGCATAACTAAGTCTTGCTAAATGTCCTTATATTTTTCTTAACTTCCCATATTTTGTTTCATGAAATGCATTCCAGTATTTTCCAAATCCCCAAATCAGCAAGTACGCAAGCAGAGGCATAATCTTACATACATATCAAACAGTAGGACATAAACACATACATCCAGGAATCCTTTTGTGGATTTCAGTAGATGTGTGATATTTGAAACACCATCGTTGTACAGAAGAACTTTAAACAAGTGTCCTAAATGTCAAAAGTCCTTTCCGCTTCCTAGAGGAAAAAAAATTGGCTCCATTAACACCATCACAGGATGGGCCAGGTTGGAACAGACCACAGTGGGTCATTTGGTCCAAGCTCCATGCTCAGTGGGGTCACCCAAGAGCACATCGCACAGGATTGTGTCCAGATGGCTCTTGAATATCTCCAGTGAGGGAGGCTACACAAGCTGTTCCAGTGCTTGGTCACCCGCTCAGTAAAGAACCTCTTCCTCACACTCAGGTGGAATTTCCTGTGCATCAGTTTCTGCCCATTGCCTCTTGTCCTATTGCTTGGCACCACCAAGAAGAGCCTGGTCCATCTTCTTGGCACCCATCCTTTAGATATTCATACACATTGACAAGTCCCCTCTCAGTCATCTCTTCTCAAGGCTCAGCAGGCCCAGCTCCCTCAGCCTTTCTTTGTAAGAGTGTTTCAGTCCCTAAATATCTTTGCTGCCCTCTGTTGGACCTGTTCCAGGAGCTCCATGNCTGCCCATTGCCTCTTGTCCTATTGCTTGGCACCACCAAGAAGAGCCTGGTCCATCTTCTTGGCACCCATCCTTTAGATATTCATACACATTGACAAGTCCCCTCTCAGTCATCTCTTCTCAAGGCTCAGCAGGCCCAGCTCCCTCAGCCTTTCTTTGTAAGAGGAGTGTTTCAGTCCCTAAATATCTTTGCTGCCCTCTGTTGGACCTGTTCCAGGAGCTCCATGTCTCTCTTGTACTGGGGAGGCCACAACTGGACACATCTCAAAACATTTTGAGGAATGGGTTGGAAGGTTCTCTCCAACCAACACTGGTCCAACCACTCAGGATAGCCCCCCACCCCCCCAGGTGCCAATCCACTTATTTATTATCATTATCACAGCACTACCCTCACTGCTATTAATCCTGGGCACAGTCTTGGTCAGCTGCTTGTAAATTTGCATACTGGGATGAGTAAATCCACTTCACTGGAGCCCATGCAGATTCACAAGCAGAAATGCATATTTACTAACATAAAATGGACATCTACTCCACCACTTCTACAATTCAAAGTTCTAAAATATAAAGTTACAGAGATGTCCAGAAAGTTTTAGAATCTAATACACTGAATTAACCTTCATTCTGTGGACAGCTCTAAGAGAGCACAAGGGACAGATGCCACATGTGGCATGTCACGTGAGGCCCCATGCCACTCCACTCATACTTCCACCCAACACTTCTTGCACCAGTAGTGATTTCAAGGCACAGCATGTCCATTTCTCTTCCCTCTTTTGCACTGCTATACTCCTTTTAGATTTTTCTTCAAATCAGTACACTTTGTTCCGATGCTTTTACATATAAGACTAAATATATTTATAAACATTTCTGAAACTACTAAAATCAAACAAAGTGTAACTCACAACCTGCTTAAAGCCTCACTTACAACATCTGTTCTGTCCCCTTTTAAAAATATTTTATTTACAAAGGTATAAATGTGATAAAAATTAACAAAGAATATAAACCAAACATCACTAAGCTTGACTTTACATGGCAGCCATCTGAAAGAAGGCATTCTCACTAGAACTGTAGTACTATTGCAGATTGAAATCACTAAATTAATGAAAAGATACGCTTTGGTAAGGAATTTGGCAGTGATCAGCTTTACGACTCAAAAGTTGAATAATACTTCACCAGAGAAGGGTTGTGTCTTACAAGGCTGTCAGAGAACAGTAAAAGTGTAAGGTCAAAAATGATTGAACAGATCACCTCACTCAGTCCTGAGCAGTTTGGCTAGAAAACACCAAAGATGCTTCTCTAATTTATTCTTGAAAATCCGAATGAAGGAAATGTAAAATACACTTGTGTGCTTCAGTGTTTGACTACACTTACTTGCTTTACAGAGAGGGACACTTTTCCTCACTAATCTTCAAACTACATCTTCTGTAAAATAAACTGATGTTTTTGTTGCCTCTCCCCTTAAAGTTTGACCTCAGAAAACGTGTTCACCAGCCTCTGCACAAACACTTTTTACACACTGAGGACACGTTATCATGTCTCCCTCCCAGTCTTCTCAGTTTCAGACTAAACAAACTCAAATTATCACAACCTACCCTTGATCTTCCAAGAAAGTTTATTTTCTTACTACTTTATTAGAGATGGCTACAAACCTGTCTGCACAAAGATCACAAGTTACGCAGCCAGGGGCAGAGTTTCACAGCCACGTGCCCACAGCCGTGTCTGTCAGAAGGCAGAATTACAAGCTGCCTCCTTGTCTCCTAAGCACCATGCTGCCCACAGGCAGGGTGTTGAGCTCATGTGGAGCTCCTGGAGCTCCCTGGGCGTCAGCCAACACAGCCCAGGGCAAGGCACGGATGACGGCTGTTGCTGACATGACAAAAGGCTGGAGCGAGAGAGATGTACAGCCCGTGTTAGAGACACAGGTGTCTCTAACAAAGAGAGGTCACAGAGCATGAAACCTACAAAGGTAAGGTCACAGAGCATGAAACCTCACTTGAAGATGAGGTACAGTGAGGGCAGCAGGCACTGGGATGCTCCCTCTCAGGGGAAGGTCCTTGCTCATGGGTGTTGCCTCCCAGAGCAGGATGATGCTGCTGCAGCACCTGACAGCAGCCATGGCACCAGCAACAACCCACGGCAGCGGCTCTTCCCAGTGCCAGCTCCAGCTGCAGTTGCAGCAGTTAATGGCAATAGCCCAGCAAGCTGTATCTGCCATCCTTTCATTCAAATTTTGTGGCAGTAGTCTGCTAATGAGACTACACGTAGTAGTATGTAAAAAAGTACAGACATGCCATTTACACGACTTCCCTTTTGTCCACCTGCTTTCAAAGACCAGATGTTCCACAGTCTCTCCAGGGAGAGAAATTACCCTACGAGGTCCATAACTCCTCATTCTTTTCTTCTCCTTGGGAGAGAGGTATTATGCTTACTGTAATTGCAGACTTCTCGAAGTCCCCCCTCTCCTCTGAATTCTTAAATAGAATGATAGAATGTTACAAATCATTTCAATTAGTTACTAACTGTTGGGTAAATAAAGCTGTGTGACCACAAAACATAACTTATCTGAATATTCTTCAATCTGTTCTTTCCTTATCTGAATTTCACCCTCATCTTATTAAAATGTAATTCATCAAGTCAGCATTTTGTAGAATGAAGCGACCCGTGTAATTCAGACATTTCTACACTGGTCAAAACTATTTATGCTTTTTTATTCCTTGGTAACATATCCATACTTCTTTTTTTCTTCAAACGCTGACATAATTACAGAGCCCTTCTCCTGTGATCTTCCATGTCACATTAATTCATTCTGGACCTTATACTTCTCTGCTTTTACCCCACCTTGCTTTATTAACTCCTTTATACAAACCTTTAGGCCTGCTGCCCTTGTTTCCATTTCTTGCCCAGCTCCTTTGTATTTCACACACCTTGAAAGCAGCAGTATTTTCTACATGGTGTCTCCTATCTGTTCTGCCTGTCTGCAGCCTGCCTTTGTGCCTCTAACACAAACACCTTCAATAGCTGCCAGATCTCCAGCATTTCTGCCTCTACGGTATTAATTCCCCATGAGACCCTACCTATTGCTTTCCCCAGTTCATTATCCTCCTTTTAGTTACTACTTCTCTCTTTGCTTCGAAAAGTAAGCCTGGGATTTGCAACCACTTGCTTGCAAATTACCTTCCCTTCTTAAGTTTTGAAGCGGTCCCTCCCAGCCAGTCCAGACCTATCTAACTAGGTGGCTTTGATAGTGACTTTCTAAACCTGGCAGGCTGAAGGTCTCTCTGGCTGGCATTTCACTCACAAAACTTGCCCATACCAGAGGCAGCCACCCCAACTCCTGCAGCAGGCAGGGAACAGAACAGCAAGTGTGGTTTGCACACCTGCTTGGGGATGAGCTGAGCTGTGCCACAGAAATGCCTTTCTAATGTAGGCTACTGAGGCTTCCTTTGTAGGTGTTCACATGCAGAACTTCTCATTGTTTCTCCAGTCAATTATGAGGATAAATTATTTCCCCCATTGCTACACAGTCCTGTCTTTCCAATGCTAAATTAGTGACCAAAAACCCACCATCAACTTCCTTGATCCAGCTCAATGCCTCCAATCAACAGTAGCCACATTCATTTTCTTTTTTTCTGTTCTATCTTTGGCCAGAGACATGCCACAGTGTTTCAGTACACCCAGTTCTCTTCTTTCTCTGTGTTTCCAACTTGCCTTCACCATCCCTGGCCTGTACTACATTCTGTCAAATGTAACTTACCAGGTAGGAATTGTTTAAAGTATGCAAATGTAATGCTAATAACATTAAACTCAGCTTAAAACTAACCTTCACCAAAAGCAGTATGTTCCAAACATGCCTGAAGCAGAAAAAATACAAAGGTTGGCAGATAAAATGTTATTCCTGTTAAAGTCAAGGTATTCTAAGTAGAGGAGGATAGTGAACACTGTGTGATTACCTTTAAATGTCCCTGTTCAAAGCATCATAAATGCCTTTAACAGAGAACACGTTTCCTTATAGAAAAAATACATTTATTCTGATGCCTTCTTCGGTCCTCACGCTGTCACACATCTACACTATCTCAGGGCAAGCCTTGCTTTCCAGAGTTTATGAAATATGCTGCAGAACAAAATACTTAGGTAATGTTTAGGATTAGATGGTTGAAGTTGCTCATTGTCTGGAGTCCACATACTGGGGCAAAAACTGCTCCCACTGGAGCCAATGGCACAGTTACATTAGCCCAAAGGGAGCTGGAAATACCCTAGTATTTCTAAACTGATATATAAATTATTGTTAGATACAGATACATCAAAAGTATATAGATCAAAATAAGTCCATGTATAATTTAACAATTAATTTAAAAGTCAGCACTTAATTGCAAATGCTAGAATTTTCTCTTGCAATCTCCAAGGAATAAATAATATTAACTAAAATCTATGCTGAGAGCTAATTGCAAACAATGGACTGAACGAAAAGAGAATGAATTAACACATTAATATATTAATTCTATAATAGGAACCATATTGATTCTAGTGGTTCTGACTGTGCAGTCATCACATGCAGACTTAGTTCCCCTTATATTCATTCTTCCATATAAGAGCACCTATATAAACCAATTACTTAAAAAACCCAACACACAAAAGCATGTGCTCAACTGGTTCAATAAGGTTGCATGCCATAAAAATACAGATGTGCTCAAGCTATCCTGTATTTCATGCATATTTAATTTACTGGCTTCAATTATTCTCTTTCCTGCTCCCAATTAGTCATGAAATCTGAATGCATTAAAGAGGATCAAATAAACTTGAAATCTGTGGCACAGTTTTTATTGACTTGAATTTGTTTATTTTTTTATTTATTTGTTTACTGGCAGAGAGACTTTCATGATGCAATTTACCATTAGCCTTTAAAACTTTGTACAATTTCCTCCTCTTTGGCAGCTTTCACATCTGGCATTTGTCACTACTTTTCTTCACTGTTTCCTGGTTACTTTACTCCCTCATCTAAACTTTGATTAAACACCAAAAAAGTCCCCAGTTTGCTTGCTGAGCTTCTTTGCAAACAGCTATAGATTATACTAAGCCGTGTGGTTTACCTCCAAGTGGAAGATTTTTGAGAAAATTTGTATACAATGCAGCATGAATAAACTACAGTTGTGCATATTTCCAGGGAAAAAACCAAAAAACTTCTTTACATCATTAACTGATGATGTTCTTCAAGAGTCACTCTTTTTTTTAGAAGGAGCATGTCTCAAAGAAAAAACACTTCAAGACCTTTTAGAATTATCCTGAACATTCAGCTGCAAAAACTTTTAGGAGAAAAACTGAAATACTCTTCTGTCCACCTAGAAGACAGTAGGTGTAGTTAAACAATTGAACTCCAAAATAGAGTAGCAAGTACTGATACTTTAGCTGCACCCAATGCCTAAAGCAAGCTGGCAATCACATTGAAGTGGGATTTTACAGAAGTTGCATCCAACACAGTTTGCAGCAGCTGTCAGAACAAACTGGGAGGAATGCATGCAGAGCTCATTTAGATGCACCAGCACAGCAAGGAATCAGTCTTATTTTATTTAACACAGAGGGGGGAAAAAAAAAAGGCAGCTTTTTCTGAGTATGTGTCAAAACCAAAAGGTATTAAATGAGAATTTTTTTAAAAGCTACTACCATTAGACTAACACCAGGTGCCTCATCCTTTAAATACCAATGTAGAGCTACAAAGGACTCATTTCTAAAAGCAGATGTGGGGAATTTTAAATTACATCTTAACTGCATTGTTAAAAAGAAGATACTGAGGGTAGTGCTATCTAAAATGATAACCACTAGTGTCAGTAAAGTGCCAGCTTTCAGCAAGGAATGACTGTGCTCTATTAGGAGTGGTTGATCCTGCTGCCATTACAGTCATACCTGAACATTTCACAAAGCTATCGACCTAAGAGGCCATTTGCAAACCGTGTGGTGCCTGAAGGACACACAGGAATCAATAACTTCAGGTTGCTATTCTGAATTATTCATTAGGTCTTCACACAACAAGAAGCTGTTCTCTCTCTCTCTCTCACTAATGCACTATCACTGCAACACAGTACATGAGTTTGAAACTGGGCTTTAAAACAACAGTTTTTAAAAGCATTTTGTCCTGCTACTTACAAAAGCCTTCTTGCTAAGAACACCTTTAAAAGTGACTTTTGGAGGCACTAATGACTGTGAAAGGATGCTTGATGGAGTCCAAGGCATGCTTCTGGCAGCCCTGGCAGGTCAGGGAGCCCCGGAACCCCTGCGAGGGGGTCCCAGACCCTGGCCAGAAGCCAAGAGTGAAGGAGTTTTTGATCTTAGTCCATGGGAAAAATTACCAACACTGCGAGAAACATTGCAAAACATGAGAGTTTAAGATAAGTAGTGGTTTAGTGTGTTGCAAGGTAAAAAAGTAGATTTTAGGATTTTTAGAGTAAAGATAAAACACTTTGGATGGAGGATTTTGGGCGTTGCCCTGTTCTTCTTCTTCTTCTCCTCCATTTTCTCTGGTGATGGTGGCACAAAATAATTGGTAGAATGAAAAAGAGGTAGAAATTACGTGTCTAGAATAGGTGCAAACTAATTGGTATAAAATGGTAAATAATAAATACGTTGTGAAGAATGGTTGGATCATGGAAAGGCTACAAAAGGGATGGAACAGCCCAGGACTGGGCAGTTCCTGCTCAGACACAGCTGGCATCAGACTTGCGGCTGGAGCTGAGAGCTAGCTAGAGATAAGAAATAAACAACTTGAAACAACATCTGCAGGCATTTTCTCATCTGTTCAGGCTCAAAGGTAAAGCTTCACAGAGGCCAGAAAGATACAGGACTTGTGTGGAGTCCTAACTCCCACAGATGCTGCCCATTGCTCTCATCAGCAGTATGTTTCTCCCAAGGCACGGGGGCCAAGGGTGCCAAAACCCAACCCACACTGCGGGTGGCACCAGGTGGCAGGGCTCCCTGTCAGTGCCATGGACAAGACAGCTATCCCTCTCCAGAGAGCTGCCCAGGCACCCAGAGACCCATAGGATTACTAAAAGGTCAGTTAAGAGGCTCTCTACATCCTTTTCTTCCATGAAAGGAATAAACATTTTCCCTTGAAGGGAATATACTGGGTGTTCGCTATATCACTAGCCAGTCTCTGCTTGCTTTGCATTTAGTCCTATTTTCTGTACATCATAATTTCTATTAAAGAAACAAAGTATTTCAAAATAGCCCAATTAATCTCTCAGGACTAAGATCCAGCACTAAAAAAAAATATTTTTAATTGATTTGAAAAAGAAAATCAACAACAAAGAGGAATTTATCTGCTTTTATTCTGTTTTCATCAACAGCTTCTTTTATTTTCTGACTTTTATCTCATCCTCCATCTGTATTTCACACTTGCCACACTATTTTCTTAAGTTTTGGGGTTTTGAATTCAAAGGATGTCAGGAAGAATTCCTGGGTTTTCATGGAAGCTGGATTTCTCCTTGGTTGCTTTAGGACCATGCAAACACTACAGAAGAATAAAACTTGCAGCCACACATTTACCTGTTCGCATCACATCAAGGGTTACTTCCTGCTCTAGCAAGATTTAACACCCTATTTTTACAGCAGCAGACGGAAACACTTGCTGGAAGCAGAGGCTGGTTTATAGGAGAGGAGATCTCTACCCCACCACCACACTACATTGGCATGTGAGTTCTCCCTGGAAGCTCATACCGCAGCAGCAGGCGAGTCTAAAGTCCAATATCTCACCTCTCCAGTCTGTATGTCAACAAGGCATAAAAGATAACATTTAAACTGGAGCCACACCATCAGACAGCAAACAGTAGCCTTAGCAAGTCTAAAGCTCCAATCAGTTCTCAGAAAATCTGTTATCAATTCAAAAGAAAAATTTCAGCATTTAAAAAATGTAGTGACAGTCCACTTGACCTTAAACTGTGGAATTCAAAGACAACCTTAACAGCTGAATTTTGCAAACAACACATTATGTACCTGTCTAAAACTAGGTATCTCAAGAACATGAGCAGGAAATATTTCTGCAATGACTATGTTTCTATTTTAGCAAAGCACACAACATGCTTTACTAGTCAACTAAACTGACAAGGGACTAACACTGAATTTTAAATATTATGCATTTACACGCTTTGAATCCAATGCAACTAGAGATGGGCAACAGACAGTAGAAGGATAAATATTTATCAGTCATCTTGTTGTTTGTGATTACTCAGTAAATCCCATAAATATAGAACTTAATTAGAAGAGCGACAGCAGGCTTCCAGGCCATTCCCCAACAAAAGATGGTAACTCGTAAAAGCGTCATTGCTGCTGACCTAGAATAAAACCTCTTGAATATACTGGTATAAAGGCGTGAAAGTTCAGGACTTTCTCAAGGACCGAAGGAGAATAGGAGATTAATTAGAATGAGTAAGGAAAGCACTAAACAAGAAAGGAAAGTGTGAAAACGGATGAGAAAAGAAAAAGAGAAAAAAAGCAAAAAAGGATCAGGGGACAAAGAAAGGAAACAGGAGAAAGAAAGCAAAGAACACAAATAGGATGGAAAAAAGATGAAAGTAAAATGTGATCCATCCTCATGCCCATAGTGGGGTCATGTCCACACACGTGGCCTGGTCTTTCCCAAGATCTCGCATAATTTTCATGATCATCTTTTCTGCTTCTTGTTGAACCCTACACACGACAGATAAAGCCCAGTGACTTCCTTTCACAGTCAGTTGAGCAAAAGCATTTCTAGGATACAATTCATCTTCCCCTTAAGTAGGTATCTTAGTGGGGTGACATTTAAAAGGCCTGTTCCCTCAGCTATCTACTAGAGAAGGCTGGGTAGCCAGGTCAAATGAACCTATTGCAATGCCTGAAATGAGACAATTTCCATCTTGGTTTGTCTGAAACAAGTTATTGGCAGTGAATGGGCAAATACGAGTTGCATATGGTTTGTATTAAATACAAGGTAGCTGAAACTGGTTCAAGTTAGTGCATTGACTAGGAGAGGTCCTGCTGTCCCTGCTAGAAATGCACTCATTTATTTTGGTATTTTTTCTACATTCCCTCCAAAACATAGTGTTTTCTAAATATGCCCTTACATCTTAAGATAGAGAACATTTGAAAAACTGACTTAAATTTCCATACCGTTCCACTGTTTCCACCGTTCTAGGAACAATGGTCTAAGAACAGAAATCTGATAACTGTATCACCACCTGCTTTCAAACTATTTTGAGAAGATAAAGTTGAGTTGCTCCTTAAATTCCAAGTTAATGGAAGAGCTATGGTCAAACTATATTTGTGTGGGTTAGCAACCCTTAAATTGAATTCTAAAGTGAGCAATCTGAGATGAAAATCAAGGCCAGCAATACACACAGTCAACACAACCCATCTGTCTCATCTATCTGTATTTATACCTCTGCAATCACCCAACCCAGAACTATTTGAAAATGAAGGCCTAAGGCCATTGACCTTGGCAAGCAAGGCAAAAGGATTTAGCATGAACTCTTTACCCTCATTTCCTTATAGGTTTAGAGTCTAAATCTTTTTTAAGCTACTCCAGTATGGCAGTGATGACTGCACATGTTTTAGAAAGGTGTAAAATGATGTTGTATAGAAATAGCATTGTCAGTACGCTGCTCTTCTGTAAAAAAAGGCACTATTTTTAACTTCTATTAAATATTGCTCTCCAAAAAGCTTCAGACAGGCTTTTCCGCATCCCACAGAAAACTAAAGCTGCATTTTTAAAATGCTTCTTTAATACACAAAAACATGAGTAGCCCCTATAAATATGATAACAATTATCCTAAATTAGATGAAGAAATGCCTGATGGTTAATTTGGATATTGCATTTTACTGCCAGAGTACGGGCAACCTTCCTGGATGGTTGTTTTTTTCCTTCAAATCCAATTTGTCTGAAGCATTCTACAATGAATACGTTTCTTATATTATAAACATGAGGTAAAATTCAGAAAAGGAAGGCTGCAGACCTGCCTTTTGTCTTTTCTCATTAGCAAGTAAAAGACTTCTGCAGGGACATGGGGGCACTTGGATGTTTCAGGAATACGAGGAGGAGGCTTCTGCATAGAAGGGGTCCTTGGAGCAGCTGTTTCTAGACACAACATGTTTCCCTTGGGTCTAACAAATTCACCAAGGAAAACTTATTGGTACGAGCTGTTCTGTGACTCCAGACTCACCCTGCCCACAGAAAGGTTGGATGTTGCACAGAGGCTGATGGCAGGACCACTCCTGATGGCTCAGTCATGGTGAGAAGGACCAAAAGATCCCTCTGCAAGAGAAGTCTCTTGCTAAAGACAAAACTGAGCGCAACTTCAGTTCCAAGCCTGGTTAGATTCCTATGTCACACCATTTCCAAGAGCTACATGCATTTCTAAATTTTAAAAGATGTGAAACAAAAAAGGTAATTTTAAACATCCACATCCCTGTAGAAATTCTCTTCTGTTTCAGTGTCCAATATATCTCAAATACCTGCAAGAGCAGCCACAAGAAAGAGAGAAAGTACGTTGTTCTCTAAAAAACTCTGGTTTTCTTTAAACATGAATATAAGATCTTCCCAACAATATTTGAACACTGCACTCATTAATTAAATCTCAACTCTGACAGTTTGCAGATGCATTTTTATTTAATGTGACTTTTACATGAATTCAAACTCAGAGTGGGGGGGATATCAAAGCAAGTTATGTCTAGTAATTATACAATCTGTTTCTCCAGAGAAATGTCTAGGCTAGACAGCTGGCACTGAAACAGCAGATTAAATTTAGAACTGAAGGGCCATGCAGTGAAGGTGAACTCTCAGCTTTTAGTTCTCTGTCGACTGAAATCTGTACATGTTGTTAAAAAAATATGCTCTGTCCCTGAAGCAAAGTTCACAGCTATTCAAAAGAAAGATATTGAAAAGTGACTTTTGCCCTGAGAGAGCCTCTATTTCTAATCCATGAGCAGCATATTGATGCCACAGGATGATCTAGAGATCTCTCTCTCAAGGTCATTCCCCTGTCCTCAGCATGCTACTTCAAATATTTGAATATTCAAATATTCATTTGCCTTAGCTGTGGTACTACACCCATGACACACTAATTCCAGAAACGAGCCAAGCCTTATAGAAAGAAACCAAGTCTCTTAAACTTTGACTCATTTTAATTTCAATTCAAGTACTCAATCAGATCACCTTGGGCAGCATTTCTACTCCCCCATGACTCCTCAAAGACAAAGCACATGCAATAAACTTCACAATTTAAGATCTTTCTTATATGTAACACAGCTGCATCCTGAAGTCAAACATAGTAAAATACACAAACACCGCTGTAGCAATCAGTCATCCAGACATGACAGAAATAACAACTGACCTTCATGAGATGCTGATTTATCCATTTTGTGAATGTCTTCTTTTGTACTTTGTCACGCTCATCTAGAGGTAAAAAGGAAAAAGGAAAAGAAATGTTTTAACAGCTCTACAAACGATGCAGAAGATTTTTTTATTAAGACCTTTATAAAATTAATTTTCTAATAAATTTTTTTAATGGTATAGCCTGCAAAAGCTCAGAAATATATAATCAAAATAATAGCATAGAAATGGGTTTTTTTCAGTACATCACAACATGATATGAAAAAGTTTCTTGAAGTTCCAGGTGAGTTCCTTCAGGGCAACAGCCCCTCAGGTATGACAGTAGCCTACTAATAAAAATCTAACGGCCTAGGAGAAGTCAACTGGCACTCAAAATGTACTGCAAAGGTCATGGCGAATTTTTAAGAGCTATAAATGCTACTCATAGTCTATATAATCAAATTATTACTAATGTACTAGGCAATAGAAAATCTGTTACAACATGAAAGCTAACTTCTTCAATCGTTAAGCTTTTCAACTGGAATAGCACCCTTGTTCAAACACACAAGGACTAGCTACAGTTTCAATCAGGGAGAGGACTCTTTTTTAATCCTCTATAAAATAAACAGGGATGTCGACTAACCCAGATATGGGACCCAGCCACTGCCAGCAGTTTGCTCCCTGGCGTGGCAGTCAGCATCAATGACTGCCCACAAAACATTGTGGAGAATTAATAAAGCAGTAGACTCGGTAAGAAAGCATCCCACTTACAGGTAGGGAGCATGTATGCTACCGAGCCACACTGCAGAAAACCTAGCCACCACTCCAGCACCAGAGTTACCTCCAGCTACCTGTGCAGGGCCACAGCCTGTACAACTGCTACAGAGCCCAGTCACCGTCCTGAAGCTCCCCAGGGTAGGAGCCACAGTGCTTTAGGACTGGGACCACCTGTGCAAGCCTAAAATAGCAAGAGCCCTTCGGCCCTGTACAACACAACTGCAGCTGTTTCATTGACTCAGGCTATTTGCAGTGTGGCTGAGAATGAGCAAGGATCTCAAGTAGCAAAACAAGATCCCTATTTACCTACTGCCATCACTAAAAGACTGAACCAGATCCTGTATTTTACATTAAAAAATACTGTTTTCAAACGTAACAATAAATTAAAATAAATTCACAGAAGGACTTTTGAAGTCTCTGGTGTGCTACTGAGGTCTTTCAAAACAGCAAGACATTATACAAGAGTCCATCCTGGGCCAAACTGAGCACCATAGGCAGTTCCTAACAGTAGTGAGAAATGAGTATTGGGGAACAAAAGCAAAAACAAAACAAGTAAAAGCCTGTGAAGCCTCCGCATAGTCCTCTTCTGTGACTCACAGACTTTCTACATGCTCATTCATATCTTTGCATTTAATAGTCATAGATACATTTTTTCTGGTACTTTTTTCCAATCCTTTTTAACACACCTATAACTTTTATAGCCACAGCTCACTGTGGCAATGAAATCTTCAGGCAGTAAAGTGTAGTGTACTTGTACATTCGGCTCTGTACAGAACAGTTGCTGTTTCCTAAATTCCTAAATGCCTAAATTTCCACACTACTACGTCCCTAATAAGCTCCTGGCATATGCTTTTTCCCCCACTTCACAGCTCTACCGTCTCTTATTCAGCTTGAAGACCCAAATAAAGAGAAGAAAGAAACTAAAGAGCAAAGCTGTACTATCAGAAAAAAAACATCTGGCAGATTAAGAAAATCTTTTGCTATACATACATTTCTCCATAGCCTTCATCTAGCAAGACACCACTTCCGACATAAGTTATTTATCCTAATAAGGTGGAAGCCCTGATTTAGTAAATGTAGAGAACAGAAAAATCTCAGAAATAAAAGAATTCCACTTTCACTTTTAACTGTTCCATTATGGGCTGCTGTTTTAAAAAGAACACAAAGTTTCTCAACTGCAGAATTTCACAATATGTACAGTGTGTCTTTTTTCCTATGATAACTTCATCTAGTTTTGACCAAGTACACAGAAGTTTACATTTTAGGAAATGTTACTTTGATGACAGTTAAAAAACAAACAAGTTGAAAATTTCACTTTATCGTATCTTGTTAGAATACCAAGTCACTATTCATTTCGACTCTATTTTCAACTAAAAAGCTAACATACATAAAAGGACTGATGCTTACTACCCTTGTTCCTTTATAAATATATATATACTATACAAATATTCAGATAAAAATTCTGTAACTGACAAACCCAAATGCATAAGGAGGAGGAAAGCTGACACCTGACATGTTGTTAAAGCACCAGGATTAAAGGGGAAAAAAAGTCACCAAAACACCACAACTGTGATTTTAAATCAAAAAACCAAATGCTCCCAGAAAAGCAAATGCACACCAAGAGAAACAATACAGTGCACAGTGTTCAGTGTGCTCAAGCTCAGAGCAGAACACACCAAATAAAACTCCCCAGATGAGGTAGAAAACAGGTAAATGACCACATAAACAGCAGCTAAGGAAGGAAACCCACAGAAAGCCCCTTGAGAGAAGCTTCCCCCCAGAGAGCTCTGCCCTGTCCCGCAGGCAGCCCTGCCAGCCCAGCTCCGGGCTGTGTTACTGACCCATGCAGCACATGATTCCCACCAGCTCTGCACTCTGCTCCTTTTCATCTTCAGCACAGTGTCTCATTCTGCCCTTCAAAACTTCAGAGCTCCTTTTCTTTTCAGGGAAAGGAGAGCCAAGGAGTGACCAGGGCTTCTCTTGGCTGACACAGAGTAGTAACACCCCTTTTTTAAAAAAAACAGGAGCAAACAGCCCATGTGCTGGCAGAGCAAGCAAAACTGTGAGCCCTTTGGCTTTAACTCACAATGAGAAATAAATTGGGATCTGTGTTTGAGGGGGGGTTTTGAGCTTCCAGTTGCACTAGTAGACATCTGAGTACAAATGTTGAGCTTCCCAAACCAGGAAGTCTGTTTTTGTCCTCTATCAGCAGTGAGCAGCACGGAATGAAGACTCACCCTGAACCCAGCAGCCAGAGTACTCATCAAGCCAAGGTAATTTAAGAATGCAGGTGAAGCAGGAGCTGCAGCAAGAAAGCACATATTCCTAGACAATCTGTCTGTAGATCATCACAATAAACCCTCCATGGTTAATTAATCAACTTAAGATTGTCTGCTTTTACCTGCAGACATTATTCTGATATATCAGACAAAGTCGAAGTCTCTTATGCTTTATGTGCCTCAATAAAATGCCTCCATTCTTAATAGACTGACAACCTACTTTATGAACCTACACTCTAACACAGAGGCATCTAAAGAGGTCTCAGGTTAGAATATTTGGACTTAAATAACAGTTCCTGCAACTAAGGTCTTCTGTGTGTTTCTGTCATTTCTCAATACCAAGCACAAATTCAGGAGCTGGATCCTTCTAACACCAATGCTCCCTTCCACAAACCCCTAAAAATTACATGGCTCACAGTGTCTGGAAATCAGGACAGTTTCTCTGGAAGTCAAGTTCACTAACAGGATTACACCAAAGACAACACATGGCATTGATGCCTTTTCAGAGCTCTCCCGGGGAGACTCACAGACCTGTTTAGGTTGGAGCAGACCCTTAACATCATGGAGCGGAACAGTTAACAAACAACTGCCAAGTCTACCACTCAACCACGTCCCTAAATTCTGTACGTCTTTTAAATACTTCCAGGGATGGTGATTCAATTACTTTCCTGGGCAGCCTGGTCCAATGTTTGACAACCTTTCTGTGAAGAAATTCCTCCTAATGTCCAACCTGGACCTCCCCTGGTACGTGAGGCCATTTCCTCTTTTTCTGTCACTTGTTGCTTGGGAGAAGGGACCAACCCCACCTGGCTACACCCTCCTTTCAGGCAGTTGTAGAGAGCCATAAGAGCCCCTCTGAGCCTCCTTGTGTCCAGGCTAAACACCCCCAGCTCTCTCAGCTGCTCCTCACAGGACTTGTGCTCCAGACCCTTCACCAGCTCCACTGCCCTACTCTGGACTCACTCCAGCCCCTCAATATCTTTCTTGTAGTGAGGGGCCCAGAACTGGACACAGCACTCAAGGTGTGGCCTCACCAGTGCTGAGTGCAGAGAGACAATCACTGCCCTGGTCCTGCTGGCCACACTATTGCTGATACAAGCCAAGATGCCACTGGCCTTCCTGGACACCTGGGCACACTCTGGCTCATGATCAGCTGGACGTCAACCAAAACCCCCAGGTTGTTTCCATCAGGCAGCTTTCCAGCCACTCTGCCCCCAGTCTGTAGTGCTGCATGGGGTTGTTGGGACTCACACACAGAAGCCACTGAGTGCTCCTCTCCACCTGGGGACAAACCTGAAATCTTCTCTGAGCAACCACACCAGATGCCACCAGCTTGAACGAGCAAAACAATGTGCTCGTCTCCACATTAAAATAACGAACACCAAATGAGTGCAGGAATACAAACTCCTTATTTCCCAGATGAGCTGCCAATTTCTATGCTGCTTTCTTCATTCTAATGGTGACAATATCAAGTCTGGAGTTCCTACACCTAGTGACAGGCTTAGAAAAAGAAATCTCCTTTTCTTAAGCAGATTTTGGCATTGCTAAGTTATGTTTGCTTCTCTGCTGATATTTGTTTGCATATGTGAATGGCCAGATAGTCAACAGGTTTTTCTACATTTGCCCAGGTATTTACAAAAGCCCTGTAGGTGTTTTTTTAATATAAGAAAAATCATGTCATGCTCATATAACTCGCTTATATTTGTATTCATATACAAATGCACTAGTTTTGCTACATATATTGTTGCTATTTCTAACACATATTGTTTAGTACTTTTTTAGGAAACTAATGTCTGTAGCATAGAAGAAATGCTACTCATTTATGGAACAGTTATTCAATAACATATTTCATGCTGTTGCTGAATATGGAGCACCAATTCATTCATCGTTTTTCAAGCTCTGAACATAAAATTCATTTCATGATGGGTTTTCCTCTGGAATTGCTAATATTCCTTCTGTAAGCTAGACCCTGGAGTCTCCAACATCACACTCAGAAAATAGAGCATTATTAATGTATGGTCTCTTGGGAAAACATTTGCTTTAGGACACTACCCAGAATCACAAAATATGTAAGAAATAGGGAACAAATCCAATTCTCCAGTCGGTGCTAAAATGTCTTATCCTGGAGGCTCCTGCTCATCCAAACTTGATCTTAACTTCTCACAGGCCTTCCATGTCTATACCAAATATTCATTCTTGTTTATTAATTAGGAACTGGGGGACATTCAACAAACCCATCACCATCTCAAACACTCTCCAGGAAGGTAAAATCTCAGTTCAAACAAGGCTAGTTTGGAAAGTTTAAACTACAGGTTTTTCCATAGATAAGGGTTAAATAACCTTACTAACAGTAATCACCTTTCATATAATTAATGAGTATTCTTAATTATAGCTGTACCTAGAACAGTTTAGGAGCAAATAAAATAAAACTCCATTATGAAAGTGTACGAGTGCAGACCAGTGCTATGAACTCTGTGCTGTTGTGTCAAACTTACATTAAGACACACAGCACATAAAATCTTACATACTTTAGCAATGCCCTTCCCATAATAAAAAACAAATATACCCTTCCTACTGTAAGAATATGAAGCTATGGTAAGGTCCTATAGAAACGCTAAAATTCTGAAAGAAGAAACTTAGGGGCTAGGTGTTTTTGTATATTCAACCCCTGAACAGAAGTCACAATAAACGAGTCTACAAGGGTGATAGTTCCAGGACCAAACCCTAACCTCTGAAATACTTAACCACTTAAAGCAACAGAGAACTAGAATTGCAATGTACATTTAGTATTTGTCATGAAAAATAAAGTTTTTGGGTAAAGGATGTCTAAGTTCTTGTTATCTTCACCTTCAAGAGTCTTGCGTAAATATGACTGTTTTCTCACAGGAAGCTCACTTGAGAATCCAGCTTCTTTTCAGACATTTATTTCCTCTAACAGAGAATATTTTGCTACAGATAGTGCTTTATGTTTTATTTTTCAAAAGAATACTTCATGCATTTTAATGTATAACGGTGCTATTTTTAAATCAGCTGTTGAGTAGGAGACAAGCTAGTCTGTCAAGCTTAAAAGCAACATTTTATATTTTACCCCCGCTGTAATTTTTTTTAATTTGTTCAGCTTCCTCTTGGATTTATGAAATCAGATCTCATAATATTTCATTTATGTCCCTGTTGGTATTCATGTATCAGGACAGCTTAGGCAATAAAGTTAACAGTTTATAGGAATTTGCCTTGGAGTCCACATCACATTACTTTTTTGTTTTTAGAAGGACTGAGTGGAGGCCTTGTCAGACAAATACAAAGTGGATAACTAGAGACAGACTGGTAAGGTACACAGTTTAAATACAGAAGAAGAAAGCATGGGCATGGAGCAAGGGAGAGCTATGGTCCACATGTGAGAAGGAAGAATTCAAACTATATATACACACAAACACATATTTAACGAGTCTAGATAGTGAAATCTGGATAAGAGATTTCAGATAAGACATAATGATGGGGCTTCATCTTGTTGAAAGAACTGTCAAAAAAAAAAATCCCAAGAGGCAGAAGGACAGACAAGCAGTACACAAAGCATCCTTACATATGGGATATACCCTACTATTAAGGAAATGCAAGCAAAAATGAATGACGTTCGGCATCAATAAGAAAGGCACAAACTCTTGAAATGTATTGTTTAATTGAGGCTCACTTAAAAATCATGAAAACCTTAACCCCACTTTTAAAGTCTTATTCAGGTGAAATTATTTCATTTCTCTTTCCCAGTTTCTGCTTATTCCATCACTTCCACATTCATGACAAGCTTCAATTCCAACTCATCTGGCCTAGGGATGGGAAGTTTCAACTACCACTTATGTGGTCCACACATACACAAACAGGCACAAAAGATGCTGCCCCTGCATATATACACATGCAGCTTTTCAGAGAAAAAGATGAGGCACAAGGAGCTACTTTCTCACTATGCTACTCACACACATCTGAAATTTGCACCTGGTGCAGTGACACAGGGGAAGTTAGGTTATGCAAGCAAAGTTTCCATCAGCAACTAGAATAACCTAAGGGAAAGTGCTCACATCCAAAACATTTTTTATTTATGTTTAAACCCTTGAAGAAAAGCTTGCATTATGTGCTGGTGTTTCCATCACTGCTAGCAATATTTTTAACCACACACCACTCAAGGACGGGGAAAGTCCCACTGGATCCTTCTCATTACCAAGGCGTTCACTACCAGCTGCCGTCAGAGGGGGACACTGCTGAGGTGAAACTGGGCTTTCCCAATGTTTCTCACAGTCAACTGCTACCCTCACACACAGAAATTTGACAATTAGCATCATCTGCCCTGTGTTTTTCCAGAAAATGTATCCCACTCAACTACTGCCTCAACTGACTGATGAGGTCTGCATTGCTTTGGCAAGGTTCTTTCAAAACAGCGGCTCCTCTTCTGCATTCTCCTGACAGGCAAGTCATCAACTCCTGTAAAGCTTCACTTTATATGTCATGGTGCATCAGGCACATAGTTATGGAAGAATTTCAAATTTACACCTATCCTAAGTTTTGCATTGTTAACTTAAATAGCAACGAAAGACAAAATTTGGTTTAGGTCTTCTCCTAATTTGTCTGGTTGCTCCAGTTAGTCTGTGAAGAATTTAAGTCTCTCTCCAGTTTCATTTCCTCTGAAAACCAATCAAATCTCTTATACATTGGGATGAAAGGTCACATATACAGCTGATCTGATCACAAAGATGAATCAGAATAAAAAGTTTTGCCGATTTATTCTAAAACCTGATTCCCCTTCATGCTCTATTTTTATTAAACCATGAACTATACACACCAAGAGCTGAGAATGAACTAGAAATTATATGGCTTTCCTGGAATTTCAGTCAAATAAGACCAAACTCAGACCTCATTGTGAAGTTAACAGCTAAATTTCACTAAGTAAAGCCCCCACTAGCTTCTATGTCATTAAGGTTCAGCCCTCATTAAATAAAAAGTAATATTTAGAATCTCTGACATATGTTTCAAACAGAATATTTTTATTTCTCTTTTACAAAATAGTATTGGAAATTTTACTTGTCACATCATTTCTGTGAGTATGCATTCAGCTATAAAAATGCAAATGTTTTCAGAAAAAAATTCTGTAAAGAAATGAGGAATGTAATTGTAGTCTCAATGTGAACTAAATTTGACAACAGACATAAATGCATCAAAGACTGGCATGTCTTATAAAAGTTGGAGGAAAGCACATAATAAAAATTACAAGGACTGAATATAAACTGGGAAACTTCAGCATTTTTTTTGTATTACATTTAGTCATCACTTAAGTGGGCTTCCCAATGAAGTTGTCTTGAATGCAACAGCTGCAAACAGAATCCAAAGATATTGTCTTTTCATCTGTGCTTTACTTGCTGCATGTTTGTTCACCCAGCTCCAGTGACCCGTTTCAGCAGCTTCCCAGCCTTGCAAGCAAAGGAATGAAAAAAAGTGCAGTTTAATTCATGGAGAGAAGACTTCAAATATTATGGAAGTATAAATGCTGTGATCTGGGATGACACTTATCTTTGAAACGCTACAATTGTTCACAATTAGGTATCAGGATAATCTGTTTGATAATTATGTCCATCTATTAAAATCTGAAATTAATTGCTTTGATACGTTATCCTTGCAATGAAATCAAAAGACTTATAAAATAGAAAAAAACCCGTAGTCACATGTAAACTGCTCTATTTGCTCTTGTACAAGGCTTTGCAAAATACAGTGCTCTCTCTTAAAGATATGTTGCTACCTTGCTGTAAAATCAAGTCTAACATTTATAACATCTCATGCCCACAACAATCTGGTAAATGATTAGATGGGCTTATCAGGTTCTCATATACAGACTCAACAACAAAATCATACCATTAGCTGCAACATCCCCTTCAGCTGCACACACACCCCTTCATGGTTTTTCTCTTACACAAAAGACACTATTCTATAAACAAACAAATAAGTTCTCTGAGTCTATGTAAGATACAGATCTAGCAGAAAGAACTCCAACAGCCAGCCAGGAGGAGAAGGCTTCTCTGGAGTCTAGGGAGCTCAAGCTGCCCACATGGCTTGGGTACACTTGCCTCCTGGACACATGGAATACCTGAGATTCCTGCTGAGGGACCCTGGACATCCTTAACAACCTACTTTGAGTAACTAGTAAACCAGTTGCACCTGGGACCATGAATTCACACTCCAGGCCACAGACACATTTTTCAGCTTATGAACAACTGCTGTGGCTAAACCCTCTAAACTCTTCCCAGTTTCCAAAGTAGTTGCTTCCCAAGTACATCAGATCATGCATGACAGCATGAATCAGACAGGTTTGATTAACATCAACATTCATAATCCAGACTGACATAACTGATATGAGGAGATTTTGCTGAAACAAAAAGTCTGAAGGCACAACACAGAATAGTGTTTTAAAGTTTGCTAAAAACAAAATAAGACTTTTTGACATTTTTGGGGGTCAGAGTTTAATCCTAAGTGCAGATGAATGAGCCATTGTTGAACGTCCATTGATTCTGACAGAGCTATGACCACCTCCAAAATCAAAATTAAGACCATGTGCAGACAAAAATCACACAAAAATTTCTAAACTATAAGAATGATTGGCTCATCATTTAAGCTTGTGATATTCTGTAACACAGCACACCTCAACCCTACAAATGCAGATGAACATGAAACCACAACTGGTGGCAAATAAACACTTTCGGTCCTGAAAACATTCAGGAATTTGTGAATTGCACACCCATCTGGCTCAGTAGGAAACTGCACTCAAATTTTCACTTGAACCATTTTCTGCCACTACTTTGCATCTATGCTTAAAGAGGATGAAGAGCTTAGCTGTCCTACAGCTGAAACACTGCATTAAAACTGCAGGCCTGCCTGGCTTTACCATCCCATGCAGAAGATAATACGTAAAACTTAAACTACTGGAACAAGAGCTATACCTCTGGTATGATTTGCAGGAATGTAAATTAAGGATTTCCACAACTGTATGGAAGAAATATTGCTATATATCAGTGTGTGCACATATGTCAAAACCAAGAAGAAACCCGAGGGATGACTTCAAAATTCATATAATCTCAGTCAGCCCTTTGGTATGGTTAAGTAGCAACTTCAAAACTAATCAGAAGAGAGACACGAAATTAAGTTCAAAAAGCATTTCCTCTAGTGTCTTCCAGTCCCAGCAATGTGTTCCAAAAGATTTAGAATCATAAATGAAACAAGGGTCTCAGCTCCTCCAACTAGCTGAAGAATTAAACAAGAAATCAACAAGAGACACAAGCAGACCACAGGAGATACACCAGGAGATAATGAATTAATAGTGGTTACCTATAAGCCTGCTCCAATTAGGAAGGAAAGAAGAGGTCAATAGAGCATTCAGCTTTCTTATTTAGGCATTTAAAAAACATCACTAACCAATTCAGATTAAATAAAGTCACACAAGAAAACATTCTTGTCCTCTGGAGCACTGCGGAGCTCCATGTCTAGTTCTTTAGTGCCCAGAATGTCACTCCTGAGTAAGTACTCCATTAGCACAATATCCTGTGAACAAAACTCCTGAAGCTCAGTGACCTTCTACAGTATTTCCTTTCATGCAGACCACTCCCTCCAGCCCTATAGCAGAACACATGTTTAACTATTACAAAGAGCCCAACAAAGTAGAATTGCACAGATGGCAACTAGCAGTACTGGAAAACTATCACGAAAATAATTGGTAACCAATTCAATTTTCAGTATTATTTGACTTCTTCCTTTTAAATGAGAGAGAAGGCCCATGTGAAAATGTCACATCCACCTACCAAGACACATACGAGCATCTATGTAGTCCAACAAAAAATTCAGTAGACAATACCTTGTACTGCCAAGTCTATCGTAGCAGCCCTTGACTTGTGGCTGTATCACCCCATGTTAAATTACCTCTCCAACCAGAATTTAAGTTAATTTTTTAAAAAAGGGTTGTGCGCTTGATGTAAGGACTTTAACATCACAATTGCCTGCCTCAAACACTGTTTAGGCCACACAAGGACTTCGCCATGAGATAAGCACAGAATGGAGTGACAACCCCACACCCGGTGGAAGGAGATATGGCTAGCACCTGGGTAATGCAACCAGACGAAAATTCCCACTGTGGCAAACTGTGTGAAGAAGCAACTGCTCATACGCCTATCACCAGTCAAGATCATCCCAAGTGACAGGACAGATGGCAGCTGCGACCACCAACCACCACTGAAATCCCCCCACAATATGCCTCTGTGGATACCTTAAACTTGGACTGTAAATTAAGCCATCATGACAGGAACTTGCGATAAGAAAAGTGTTATTATTGTCCAAGTGTTATCTCAGGCCTAGGGGGAGGCAAACAAAACTAGGGCAGAAGAATGTATCACTGATAATGGCAGAATTTACGGGCCACAAGGAAAGCCAACTCAGCAACAGTGCTGAAGTCAGCTCAGACTGGATGAAAGGTAATCCCTGCAGTGGGAAACCACATCCACCAACTCACAATCCACCAACTCAAACAAAGAGAAAGACTGAGCAAGAGACTAATTAACATTAGCCAATAGAATAAGAGAAATGTGTAGCCAATGACCATTAACTTTTTTGTTTGCTAAAATGTATAAACAATGAAAAGTTTTGAACAACCTTGGGATACCCACCAGCGGGAAGCCCAGGGTAAAGAAGGATCAACGGATGGCACTGGGTCCGTGGGTGGTAACTATCTTCTGCTTAATCCGTCTTGCTGTCATTCTCTCTCTCTCTCCATCCCCCCCTTTTCTATTTCTATCTCTCCACCTCACATTTACTGTTAAATAAAATCAGTATTATTAACTTCGGCATGCAGTCTCGTTTGCACCTTAATTTGGGCACAGGCAGCTCTCACTTACCAGATCGTAACACTTGGTGGTTGTTTTTTCATTGTTTGGGGGTTCATAAGTGATCAATGAAGTTCTGACACAAATTAAAAATGGGTTTCTACACCACCACATGACAGCTTATGTATTTTGAAATGGTGATCCAAGTTTTAACAGAAATCCCAGACTGGAAAGACATGCCTAACCAAACAACAAAGGCTTATGAGACTAAAGCTTATTTCATCAATCCAGTGCAAACTCAGGTCACAGCAGTAAGCATCACTGCACTAAGAAAACTGCAGGCATTTTCCCCAAATCCCCAGAAGCCAGTGGAGATCTACGCTGATTTAGGGTATTTCTGTCCTTTGATCAAGTCTTTCTGCTTTGCTTTTTATACTCTCCCTTGGAGAGTATAAAAAAAGCAGTGGGATATGTTCTAAGAAATCCATCTAAAGGTTCTGAGAGAAGAAAAGAAGACCCAGAACAGGAATAGCATTCCCTTTGCAAACTGTTCAGCCAGCCTTTCAAGCCCTGTGCTTGCATGACTGTACCAACTCCAGACGGCTGCAGAGCAGAAGAACTGGAGTGAGCAGCAACATTTCCATGTGACACACACGGCCTCTGAACAGCATGGTCCACAGGGCCATTTCCTCAGTATCAGCTAAGACTATGAAACTTCAATGTAGCATACAAAATACATGAATATACTCACTAACAGACTCCAGAGAGCTTGAAAAGAGGGGATATGAGCTGAGGTTTGTGCTGCTAGGTTTGGCTAAATCAGTAGGTCTTTCTTTCTCCTCTGACCTTCAAACTCTTTGATACACTCAGGTTAAAGGAGAGTAATTTGGTTTGCATGTGATCTCACAATAATTGGAACAAGAATCAAAATCATCGAGCATTAAAAAAAAAATCTCACCAGCTGATGTTTACCCCACGGACGTATAGGATACTGCTCCTCATTCATCTCCACCAGCACACCCATTGTTCTCCCTTCAGTTTCATGAACAATGAAAGATTCTCTTCCACAACAAAGAAATGTAAAAATAACTACTAGGATGTTTTCTGTGTTGTAGGAAGAAAAAGAGCACACACGGTTTGAAACCACTATCAGATTTCCAGAAATGCATTGTCAACGCATATAAAAAAAAGAGTAATATATTAAAATAAAAAGTATCCCAGCCAATTTAATCTGAAGACTTGAGCCAAAGAACACATTTTATTTTTAACACAAGTGTAGAGTAATTTGAAAATTTCATTGACTGCTTTTCTTGTTTACCACACAAATCAAAAGTAAATACTTCCACTCAGTTGAACTGGTTTGAGCATATTGTTTCACTGGGAATACGTACAGTCTTAATCCACTTCATAAAGACTTACCAGCAAAGCATTTTTTCATTCATGTAAAGAGAATCCAGTTGACTGAACTGTCATGCTGAGATGTGCAAACTGATCTTTAGCAGAAAAATGGGAAAATTATTACAGACTGACATGTGACTGCTTTTCACATATAAGGTTGCTGTACTGAATAAAGAGTTGCTATACAGCATATGCAGCTGCACAACCATCTGGAAAAGCAATGGAAAGCCACTGGAAACAGCATGCTAGGGAGGCAAGTCTACCTGGGTAGGCAGGTAGATCATCAAATTATCTTTCCCATCTTAAACTCTTACTCTAGATTTCAGATAGCATGCGAATTTGCTGAGCATTTATCCAATTTCTGCATCTCCACATTTAATTCAGACTTACCATACATATTCACAGTCTATATCAAAATGTATTTCTGCCTTTAACTTTACAGAGAGCTGTGAAAGTTCTATATGATCACAAATTTTCTGTTCCTAATGAAACAAACAAGCCACCTATGCTAGTGAAAGAGACAAACGACAATTTCTCTGTGTGGCTATGTTGGTATGATTAAGTTAACGCAAGAGCTGTGAACTCAGGATAGAAAAAGGAATAATAGTGCTAATTAATTAGATAGAAATTATCCTGAAATAATTACCACTCTGAAAGTGATTTTCCACACATAAATAGCCAATTAAAATGGCATATTTTATCCAATTAACCATTTTCTTCCCATACTCATGGCTGCATTGATTAAGAAAATACAGTACCATTTGAATCATCTATTACGATGATGCAAAATGTATCAGTCCTGAGATAGTACTAAAGGTTATTGAACAAGGGGTCAGTGGGGCTTCAGGATGATATGAGGGCAGGCACCTGTTTCTTCGTTAAATTTACTATAACCACCTAAATGCACCTTCCCACCTAACTGCACCACCACAGCCAGGGATTTTACTCTGCAGTGCAAGGCACCAAGGCAGCACTCAAGGAGCTGGGGCACCTTTGCCCTTCTGATCCCCTGGAGTTTGGGACACCTAAACTCCCTCATGGACCTCTGACACCTTCCTGTGAATAGCAGCTCCATGCTGTCTAATAGGTAAGAGAAGTGTCACCACAGATGGAGATTTTAAGGTTTCAAAGGAGATGAAAAGGTCAGTTCTGACAATTCATTGCCATGCATAAACAGTAGCTGATAAAGAACAAACACAAGAACTACAGGCAAAGGGAGTTTTGAAAATGGTACTGTCTGAAGAACATGAAAATTTAAGGAATGAGAGACATACAGCAGAGAGAGCTGTGAGTGGTACTGGAGATAAAGACAAGAAACTAGTACAACAAATAGCGGAGGAAGAGGATTCCAGGGCAGGAATATACAAAGATAACGATTTCAGTAAAAATGAATGTTGAAATGACTGGCTAAGCTTAGCATCTGAAGGGTATAAAGATGGATCCTGTGGCAGTCAGTACAGGACTCAGATCTCTCTGGAGGAAAGCTTATGCTGCATGCACAGAAAGAAAGGCAAGTTTCCAGAACCACTCTGTAGTCTGAGAACAAGAGCTCGAGGGAAGAGTCACATGTTTCAGCCTTAGAGGCTGCTAAGTGCTCTCAACAGTGACACACACACCCCCACCAAAAAAAAAAAAAAAAAAAAAAACCACACAAAAACAGGGAAAGATGATTGAACATGCACAAGTCTGTGGATCAATACACAGGCAGCTCTGAATCATGATCTTCGCTACAGCTGTCACTAGGATGAATCAGACTGCCAGAAATTCTGAATGGGAGGTAAGACCACCAAGGAGCCATCACAACCTCAAAGGAGTAAGGAAAATAAGGACAACAAGGAGGACTCCATTCAAGGAGAAGCCAGTGGAACAACCAAAGAGAGTAACAAAAGCAAGGGAGGCAGGGGAGTGCAGTTAGTTGTTTCAGCATAGTCACTGAAGTCAAACAAGGTGAAGAAGGATTTAAAAAAGCAAAATTAATACAAAGCTCTGAACATGCCAAAATATTCCCTGGAAATAAACAAAATACTCACATGTAAAATCACAGCTAAATGACAGATTTTACATATCTGTTATTTAAATATAGTATTTTCAATATTTAATTATTTACAGAAAAAGCTAAGGAGTAGGAACACAGTGCAACTGTTCTTGTTTTCTTTCATTAAAGATGAAAGGATCACAAGATCTAAAAATTATAACCAAACTTGACATATCATGAAATATAACCTTAAGAAGTCTAATGTATGCCAAGACAGGGAACACAAGCCAACAGAAGAAGGATGACAGTAAGGGAGGCAGGCTGAGTGACATGCCACCTGCCTGTCTCAGGCAGAGGGATTGATTACCACCACTGGGGTTGCCAGAACAAAATTTCACTCTCCATCCAAGTTAGGATATATTTTTAGTCTTTGAAAATATTACTGGACTATAAATGGATGTTGTTCTAATAGTTTTTTATTATTACTGCAATATAGAATTAACAGTGCTTTTATGCACAGGGATTTGACAGCCCAGAAGCAGAAATCATATGCTAAGAAAGAATGATCATGAACCCCATGAGCCTTGGTTAGCTCCCCCTGACAGGCACCAGCCAAGCACCAGGTCAAGGAGCGCTCCTGACACACAAATTTGTGTTGCAGAACTGAGGAAAAAGGAGACCAGGAGACAGCAATGACCATGGAGGACAAAAGGGGCTCCCAGAAGAGCCCACAGAAGCCATCATGCAAAAGGAAACTGAATCATGTGTTCAGCCACAGGGGAGATTCTGCCTTCTCACTTACACTGCTCTTGTTCAAACAGGAAGGAAACACATCCCTGCAACAGAGAGATGGACAAAGCTGCCCACTGTGTTAGAGCCAGAACCACCTTCCTGAGACCAGGAGCAAACCTCCATGAAGGCTAACAGCCCAAGGACTGGGTAAAGCAGGCCTGGTTTATCTTTCTTCTCTTGCACATCACCACAGTATTAAGGACAAATCAAAGTCTTGTCTTACATATGCAATGACACATATCAGAAACACCCCAAACAGCGTTTGTCAGGCCAAAATAGTTGTTTTGCAGCTTGCAGGCAAGGCCATGGCCAGGCCAGCCAGAGGGAATATGGCAGGGTGTAAAGGAGGTCAGTTTATGGTACCTGGTCACATAGGTCAACCACTGAGCAGTAAGCTCCCTATCTGAGCTGCTGCATTACCCACACCACCTTACTAAAAGCGAGGTCAGATGCCACTTAAGAGTCTCTGTAAGTGTCTCAGTCCTTTAAAAGGAGGAGCTTTTTTTTTCTCCAAAAGCTAAGAGTCCAAATTTTGGCCGGTAAGCCTGAAATAGTTACTGCCTGAAGTAAAAGGATGAAATTAATTACTGTCTGAAATTACTGTAACAAAATAAGATACAAGTCTGCCTAGTCACAAGATGCTGACAAGATATGAAATACTTGATTTTACAGCAGGGTAGTAGCAGTAGCAACTACAGCTTGGAGTGAAGAGAAATTTATTTACAATTGCATAGGATTTTGCCAAAAACCAGCTTGTTCTACAAATCAGGATTGTTTTGCACTTGCTGCAGCAAATTCAGCCTCACAAAAATTGTGCTCTTTCACGTAAGGTACAGCTACAAAAAACCAGGAGACCTGATTAAATGATCCCCTTAAAAATAGGCAATATTTTCTGCTAATGACAATCAAGAAGGTATGAATGAAACTTATCTTCAGGCAAAAACGCTCCGTGAACCACAGACAGACATGATCCAGCAAAGCCCCAACACAGAACTTCTGAAACTGTCCCCATAACAGAATGGGACTATATATTTATTATCTATAAATTACTATGAGGAATATCAATTTCTGTAGTCTCATGAAAAAAAAATACCAGATCCAGAGTTGTGCAGACCGTAAACCTGAAACAAGGAGTAACCAGGGTGGATGCTGAAGCAGCAGTCCATGACTGAAAAACCAGTCAGCAGGACAAGATCTTTCAAGCAAAAGTACAGGACACTTGTGCTAGAATGTATATTTAAAAGACTGTATTCTTACGACTAGAGGAGTAAAGATCACTGAAAATCAGCAATCAAAAGGTAAAGAATGCAAAAAGCTGCCTAACAGGCAGGCCTAGCACCACTGTCTTTGCAGAGGCAAACATTTTACAGATTAATGGCTTATGAGGTTGTACACCACCACAAAAAAAGGCAAAAAATACAGTATTTATTAACATTACAAAGGTTAAAGCTGGATCAGAGTCCAGTCTCATGGGCAGATCAGTATTTCCTTGGACTAGTCAGGCAGTGCTGAGGATTGCCTCCAATATCTCTGAGGGATACATGCATGAAATTGTTATGGACGGAGAAGAAACTTATTAAGAAAACCAGGATTTTGCAAAGCATTACGTAGAATGGTAGTCACAGCAGAAGTTCTGGCTTCTATGAAAATACGATTATTTATGAGGGAAAATTTTTTTTAAGATTGGCTCGGACAATGTTACTAGGGAGATTAAAACAGAAAAAAAAGAACCCAAGTCTGTATTTAATTCTTTCCTTTACATCTTCACTGGACTGGCTGAACCAAATCAGCAGGACTCTGGATGTGTTTACAAGTGTAATTATGTCCATTATTTTCAAGGACACTTTTCTTTTTTTAAAAGTCATACAGCCTACAGTAGAGACATTCCTAATTTTCAAGGACTCTACAGGCACTGTAGGTGTGATGGATCTTGTCTCCCCAAATGCCATCCAGGACAGCTGCACAAAGCCTACTGACTAATAAGGGGCAAGAATGTCACCCTACATTAACAGCTCCAGTTACAACACAATGGGAATTGTTAAAATATTCACTTCTAGGTAGCTTGCTGTGTTACAGATATATAACCTAGGCTTCCACACTGAATTATGGTAGACAAAAAAAAAAAACAACAAAACCCACCTGAACTGTAGGAAAAAGAATCCGAATCGCTTAAGAAAAAAACAAATTCATGCTTGCAGTGTTAAAAATAACACAGATGAGTCATGGTTACCAACAGCAAATGGAAGCTCATGCCCTGTTCAAAGTGGCTTGCTTACACATCTTCAGAAAGAAACAAGATAAATATAAAAACACAACCGCTTTCAAAATAAATCCCTTGAAAATAAAACAAAAATCTGAGGTTTAAAACAGAAATAAAGTGATGATAGATGAAAAGCAGTGACATGCCCATTGGTTCTCAGCTCTACCTATTTAGGAAACTGCCAGTACAACAGAGGAGTGGAGACATTAAATGTTCTCACAGTATTTTGTGAGTACATTGGAAAAACTCTAACTTGCATTGAACACACCTAAATAAATAGGTGGTTAAAACTGAGTATTTTAGTATGAAATACAGTAACAATAAAGGCACCAAAGCTATTCATGTCACTTTCCTACAGTCGCTGAGCCCTCTGTTCATGCCTGTAAGCGTTGCATAAGCAGGGTGCCAGCTTGCTCTGATGGTGAACTTGGCTGCATCTGCCCCCACTACTTCACTGGGCCCTGTGTCTGCAGTACAGCATGAACTGTATTTCACTTTTCTGTCTTCACACAGTTAAGCAAAGTGATAGAAAGTTAGCAGACAAAAGACAGGAAAAAGATAACATTTTATTCTATTTCCTTGTTAGTTTGTTGGTACTGTGGTAGTGACTGTCTTCCCCTGTGCAAAGTACTCAAAAAATACCTTGGAAAGGCACCTACTCCAAACCTTTTTTTTTCATCTTCAGGTCACATTTCTGCAAAAACTGTTTTAAACCAAAGCCCCCCTTCCCCCAGAAAAGTTTAAATGAAATAAGTGAAAATAATCTTACAGCTTCCTCTGTACTTCCCCTTGTACCACCCAGTCCATCAGCAATGAATACAGAAAGCAAAGCAAGATGAAGCAACACAATGTCTGCCCAAAAGCACATATACATATTCATAAACTATAGATTTTATGTTATAAAAATTAATATATAATTAATATATGTATATATAATAAAATAAAACTCCAGGTTGTCATGGTAGTTATGCAATGGGCTTATACAAGAGAAATGCAATTCCAGAATGCAATAGCAAAGCCCTTTGTCCCAAAGAACCTCTCCTTCCAATACTAATTTTAGCATAGGATTTTATCACTCTAGTAACTATGGTGCAAGACCCATGAGCATAAATAAAAAAATTCAACTGGTTTGGGAAGTAACTGAGACAAAAAGCTGCAGCTCAGCCATACACCCATCCTCATTCATACAGAAGGTTCCTACATGGTCCATGCTGCCTCAGTCATGTACAATTCCTCTTAACTATCTCCTAGAACAAGCCTTGATTTCCATTCTGAGAGCCTTGCCATAACTCTTTAAAATTTGCAATTTCCAAAATTTCTTATTTTTTTAGTGATACGCCCAGTTGTCACAACTTCAGAATACACTAGAAAGAGGGCACACCAGTTCCAGAAGCAATCAAGAAATAAGGCAAATTTAAAATATATTTTAAACTCACTGACCGAACCTAATGAACACCATCACCATACCCAGTTTAAACTGATTGTACAGACAAACTAGATAAGAGCAGATAAGGATCAATGAAAATAAATATTCTTCTGGAGCCAGCCCCTCCACCCAAGGAATCCTGGAAGTGTGTGCAGACAAGATCTTTATTTAAATCCTGCAGTTAAATTTTAACAAGCACTATTAACATTTACCTAGTTTGTTTCAAAGACAGGCTCAGACTTTTGGTCAGACATAACTGTAAAGACTTGATGAAATTTTTAACTTGGATTTGCAACTTTCATACTACCAATTCCTATTCCAAGGCAGGGCTCTTTGATTTGTAATTATACAGTCTTTTAACTTAAGACTGAGGAGAAAAATGTTAAACTAGTCCAGTAAGAGACTAGGGCCTGCTCTTTCTACTAAAGTCAAAATCTTTCTCCAAAGTCAGCTTTTCCTTTCAAAACTCTTGAAATTGGCAATAGCATTTTTTTTCTTTTACCTTTTTCAATAGTTTTTGTTCTGCAAATGCACCTGTAAACAGAAGTTACAGTTCTCTTGCACTTTTCTAGCCATGAAAACAGGCTCCATTAAGGGAAGGCTTCCGCCATTGCTCCCTCTGGTTGTCACCATCAGAGAATTAATTAGCCCTGTGCTGATACACAGTGTCTGCAGCACAGCTCACCCAGCAGCCTGTCCAGTCCCATCTCCAGCTCACGGCAGAACAGAGGAAAAGGCAACAGCACTAATTGGGCTCCAGGAGTGATGGGGTCAACACACCAGGCAAGACAGAGTAAAAGGTTAAAGTTACTTTGTCTCACTGCAGCTGTAAAGCAGATAGCACCTTGCAGAAGAAATTAAAACAAAGGGAAACACGTTCTGGTTGAAGTAGCCCAAGAAGAAGTACTTTATCTTGGTGCCTGGAAGTGGCATGAGAAAGGACAGGAACCAACTGAACAATCAAATCCACCTTGAGCAAAATGAAGAGAAATCTAGGTGACTACTGCAGCATTTCTGTGTATGTCTTTGGCTGTCCAACAATGCTGCAGCTGAACTGGCACCCAAAGAAAAGAAATCTGAGGGAGAGGTTCTTGTTTGCATTCTTTTTGACCTTCCTCCTGTCAGGGCATAGCTGGAGCCAGCAGCACCTGGGTGCAGGGCACAGGGAGCTGGAGACTGGTCCCGTTGTGCAAGCACTGGGGCAGGATCTGCCATGGGGCCTGGACCATGGGCACATGGGGGAGCCCCTGTAGGGACAGGCTGGGAAACGCAGAGCTGGGGGAGCCCCAGTAGGNGCCCCAGCAGGATGGGCTGGGACACACAGAGCTGGGGGAGCCCCTGTAGGGACAGGCTGGGACACACAGAGCTGGGGGAGCCCCAGCAGGATGGGCTGGGACACACAGAGCTGGGGGAGCCCCAGCAGGATGGGCTGGGACACGCAGAGCTGGGGGAGCCCCAGCAGGATGGGCTGGGACACACAGAGCTGGGGGAGCCCCTGTAGGGACGGGCTGGGACACACAGAGAGCTGGGGGAGCCCCAGTAGGATGGGCTGGGACACACAGAGCTGGGGGAGCCCCAGCAGGATGGGCTGGGACACCAAGAGCTGGGGTGCCTTTGGGGCCCAGTCGTTTGTCAGGTCTTGTCTTGATGGATACATCCCAGTGAGCTGCAGATGAAAGGCTGAACAACTTCCATTTCATCTACACAGCCTTAGCATGTCATACAACCTCTTGTAAGACACATTTTAAAGCTACAACTGAAATATGTAATGGCATTCCACACGGTGTGTATATGAATTTGTGTATTAATGCAAGCTATTTATCTTCTGCAATGATGAGTCCCTGTGATAATAAGTATCAAAAGGGCTTACAGAAAAGAGACGATCTGATGTCAGAATATACAGAAATATTAAGTGACAGAATAAAAATTTTACAGAGTATCTACTTTTCTTTCCATTCAAGAAAGATGTCTTGGTCCAAAAACTGGATTTCCATAAGAGTGATTTATATCAACAGTCTGCCAAATCATCCTAGTTCTTAAATTATCTTTTTATCCATCTGTCCACACATTCCCATGCACTTGGTTTCCTTTATGCAGAGGACAGATGTGTCCTCACCTCCCACCTACCGAAATGGCGCTGTATTAGAAACATTTAAATAATAATGATGGGTGTGCCTTGCATCCACAGAATTCCTTTGCCAAAGTTAAATCACCACTGAAACTGAGAGATTTGCATCACTATTCAACAAAAGTAAAACAACAACAAACCAGGCCAAGAATGATGAAAATAAATGGACTATCGTGTTCCAGGCACAACTAAGTTTTTCCCCATGCTCTCCCATAAAAAGCACTAGAAAGATTCATACGTTTTTAAAACTATTTTCTCCTTTGATAAGGTCAGCTCCTGCCTCAGCACAGGCTCTTACCCTCCATGTCATACATTCAGCACTGCATAAGGAACACACTGAACACAGCCGTGATCCTCCTCTTCTGCAGCAGCTCCCAGCAATAACTTCACGTGACACACACAACACATTCATCGTGTAGATGAAGGCATGCTGTTGCTATTGCTTTTGAACTGTTTTCCCTAACTTGTTTAGCACTAAATTACTTGCCCAAAACAAGGGAAAGATCTTTATGGGTCAACACACTTGGGGAATGGTCTGAAATACATGGAAGTCTTAAATGTACAAATTCTTGTAAAACATAGCAGATTTAAAAGCTCAACAGAAAATTCTTCTGGGTGGCAGCTGTCAATTCAAGTATCTCAGCTTTAAGAATTGAATGTTACTTCAGGGCAGGTTTAGCGCCGATTTCAGCCACAGCCTATGAGCTGGTCAGAAAGAATTTAGAAGTCTTACAGCATCCTCTGCTATTCTAGCAAGTAAACCAAATAACTCCTTTTCAAGTGAAAAAACAAACCCATGATTTTTAACTCCCTCTCACTAGAGAGTTTCAACTCTTAATCTCTTTGCTGAAGGAGGTCTTTTTCATACTTTTAATTTAATATCTTCTTTTACATCAAATGCTTAAAAAGACACCGAGTCTAGCCTACAGTACAGGTCGTAAAACCTCACCCAGGCCTTTTTATTCAAAGGGTCTGCATAGTAAAAGCCATCATTTCCTCACATAATTAAATAGACACCATCATCTTTTCCAACACTGGCAGTTTTAGTTATTTTTTACAGAAGGTAAATACAAGCATTTTGGTCGAGTCATTAAAACAATACCTGGCACTGCAAGTACCTTTGCTCTTACTTGTCACCAGCAATAAACCTGCACTCTGTCAAGCTCTCCCTGTTCACCTAACCTCAACTGTAAATTGTGCTACTATACAAATACCCCACAGATACCTGGGCAATCCCTTTTTCTGCTATTCAACCCGAAGCTAACTGCAGTAGCTGCACTTGGGGAATTTTTTTTCTTTTTTGCCCCAGTAACTCTTTATAATCCATCTCAATTCTCTGTGATCTGGAGAAAATACAGCTTTTGTATTTCCATGTCTGATGTCTGTGAATAGTTCTGACTATTCACAACAACAGAAAAAACCCCTCAAGTCTGGTTTAAAAAAGAATGGTTTCAAATCCATAAAGGCAGGGTTTTTTCTGGGGGTTTGTTGGGCTTTTTGTGTGTTTTGTGTGTGTTTGTTTTGTTTTTAATAGCCTTGCTTCCGCTGCTTCAGCTTTTGAATCTTTAGGACACATTTAACCAAAATTTTCATTGTTACCATCCAAGCCAAAAATCTTACCATTTGTAATATAAACTTAGATTCTTATAAAATAATATAAAACCAGAAGTGCAAGTTTTAGTAACAAAAGTCAGTGTTGCAAGGCACAAAAATAAGAGGACCAGCGATAACACTATACTTTAGAGAGAGACATACCAAGGAAAATCTAGAGAATTCTGATCCCAAACAATGAAATAAGGATCCAATATCAAATCTGTCTAACAAATGCAGTAAAAAGATATTCATGACTCAATTTTATATCAGAGTTCATCAGTTTTACACTTAACTCCTTGAACTTCAGTGGCATGAGTTTCCCAAACATGCTGTACCATTGTGAAGCATAAGCATTTCTTTAGTGACTTGACTCAATACTGAACAACTCATATAATCTCAGTTAATCCTAATACAAACAATTAAATCCTTGTATACTTCTACCTTCTTAGAAGTTTACAGTCTGAATAAAAGATGTTACAATCAAATGAAACACTTCTGTTAACCTCAGTGAGATCAAGATGGAGACTTTATTTACATAAATGTGACTGTCTGAGAGCTGACTCTGATTCCAAAGAGGAAAGTACCACCATCCTTGTAACAACAGCTGTGCAGCCAAGAAGACCAAACTACCCAGAGGGAAAACCCCACTCCCATGGCCATGGTATGATAAGCATCCTAAAATGCTCTGGCATGTTCAAAAGGGCCACCAAACCCAAAGATACAGGCATGATGACATAGAGGGAGCAAGCAAGGGGGGTAACATGAGAATCCAAATTCCCAGCATCTTACTTCAGTTGCATAAAACTGGGAAAACAAAGGTTTAGCTTTAGCTTTCAGTTACAGCCACTGAAAAATGCAGATTGTGACAAGCAGTGATGCTTCAGAACAAGAGTCATATATAAGTGAAAAATAATAGCATCAATTTTTAGTGGTGCCCTTTTGAAGTAGCTAAGAAACAGACTGATGACTAAGACAATAAAAAGCAGTGACAAATAAAAACCTACCATGGATTTCAATACTATATTTAAATCATATTTTTATGTCAGTGGAATACTACAGATGAAAATTAAAAGTTTTTGTATTTACAGCGGTGGAGCAAGAGGAGTTGTATCTCCCTGATAGTAAAAGAGATTGAAGTTAGAAACTTGAGAGTTTCAAGTCCTTCAGCTCCCACTTCTGTTACATACATATTCGGTATCTCAGGAGACAAACAGCAGGGAGACAACCAAAATGCTTTCTGACAGTTTTCCCAGCACAGGTATCCATTCTCAGGGGCACCCATTGGAGCCCTCCATTTCCAAAAGAGATGTAGTAGAGAGACATCTTCCAGCACAGGTATTTTTCAGGAGTTCCTCCCCTTCTTTCTGTTACAATTTTGTGAATTATTTTTCACACTATGTGATTTCAAAGGTCCATTTTTTCCATAAAAGCCAACAATTATCTTTGTGTACCATTTGTATTTGTCTGAATAATCAGCCATACAGTTTTCAAAAACATTTATCACAGTGAAACAGCAGTAGTGAAAATGAGAACATTTACCTTAGCACTGCTCTTTTGGAGAGCAAATGCTCAGCTCCATTACAGAAAATGGGATTCAGAATTATGTAGGGAACCACCATGATCCCTTGATACCAGGTTTGATAGCTTTATCCACGCTTAAACACAAATTAGTATAATAAAGACAGGGGAGAAGAGGCTTGGGAATGCACTCCTTACTTGTTACCAAAACAATATCCTATTAGGCAAAATGGAGGTATACCAATGCATCAGAAAGGAAACAGCAAACATCAGCAAGAGGACTGAAGAGACATAGCTGCCTGTTAAGCAAAGCTTACAAACTTCCTATAGCAACTGAAACATAAATAAGCAACATTAATTACATAGCCACCTACTTCAGATTAACTGCTAGCTCACAAAGGTTTACCTCTTTGGATTAGCAGACAGGCAACAGGTAGCATCTGAGGTGACTAATACTGACTGATGTCACATAATTTGTGCCTGTACATTTTCACACATAAACATGTAATAGATACACAGAGTTAACAAATGTAAAGAAGTTATGTTTGGAATATGCTTTATCAACCAAGGAGGAAACAGGATTTAAAAGCAAAATTGGAAAATTTAATCTTCAATATTTTTAAGCCTCTCACTTGGATATGTAAAGCTTGGATCCCAAAGCAAGTGAGATTGATTTAATAGTCTGATAAAAAAGCCAAGTAGCTACATCTCAGTGTGTATTTGTGTATCAATTTAATGTTTAGATCTTAGAAAAGGAGTCTTAAAATTCCTTTGTGGAAAAATGACAGCTCATTATAACTGAATAAGTTCATCTTTTCTTTTACCAATCTTAACCCTGTTCACCTATTAAATGTCAAACAACAAAATAGTGATTAACAAAAAATCCTTCCTTAAGTTTTACTCCACGGGCAATGGTACACAGTGTTATTTCAGTGGGGACTAATTTAGTGAAGAAAATAAGTTAACATGGTTTAAATTTATTTTTAAATAAACCCCTAAATCCTCTTGTAACCATTAAGTATTACCATCTAATAATATGTTATTACACTCCCTGTCTCTCATGTTCTAGAAACAAGATACAAAAGCACTGCTCAACATCCTGAATGTAGAAAGCCAGGAGGGGAGGCAGGGTTAATATTATTAGACTCTTCTAAGTTTTAGTACAGTGGAAACCTGGCATTGGTCTGACACTGTCCAGGATGATGGAAGGGATGCTGAAATAGCCAGAGAATGGGATTAACTCCATGTTCAGAAACCTGATCACAGCGTCTTGAGCCATATGTGAGGCAGCAATGCCAGAATGCAATATGTGTTCCCACCAAGAAAATGGATTCAGCATATAAATAAATTAGAGTGAATTTAAAATAACTAACTTCAACTTTTCCCTTCCAGGGATGAGAAACTGGAAAGTGCTGAGGGATTCTGTCTTGTTACCTAACTACTTTTAAGAGGCATCTTATTACAGAGCTTCCAGAACCAGAACTGGCGTTGGAAAGCAGAGGTTTTTTTATAGGAGTCACATAGCTAGCCAAAAAAATCTTACAGCTATGCAGAATGAACAACAGGGATATGTTCTCCCAGGCAGGCCAGCTTCCTGATTCATACTCCCTCACACTTAAACACCCAGACACTGAGGAGCTCTCTTACAAAAAGCAAGATGGGTGAAAGTAGGGACAACATCTGAAAGTTTAAGCTTCTTCTCTTTTGGTTTAATTAATACTCAAATTCTAATTTAAATAGCCTAAATTATCACCTTAGGTAAAGGATGCAATTGGTAGCAGTTGAATATTGGTACTTCTCACTAAGCAGCAGGGTATCACAAAGAGCACCTGCAACAGCTTCAAGCAGCCTTCCAACAGAGCCATGTTTCTAAGGTTAAAATACAAACATGAACAGGAAACAAATGCAGACCTCCATGACCACCACAGATGAAGACTTAGGCGATGAAACAAATTACTTTAGGAAAACTACAGAAAATCAAAGGTTTAATATTTAGTCTGTTTTTTCACTTCACCGTTGTCTGAAGGAGTCAGCTTGTATTGAAGATAGTGTAAAGATGTGATTTTAATTCTAGGTTTGTCTCTGGAAGATCAACTGATTCCCCATCTGTCAAAAGAGGGAGGAAGCCAACTCCACCATCTGACAACACGAAGGCCCCCCAGCAGATCCCAGACAGTCAAGAACAGTTATCACAATTTGACAAGCTGAACTCGACTGTTGTGCTGCATCATGCAGAAAAGGCAGCTACTCAAGTCGATATAATCTAAATCATGTTAGGTTTTAATTTCTGCACTCTAAAACATACCTGGAAGGGAACATTAAATCTATGTAGAATTAGGACCAATCTTTGTAGAATTAGGACAGTGTTCTCTAAATAGCCAAGCTGACTGCTTAACTATCCTAAGCAAAGAATTAAAAATTTCTCCAGCTGGAAAGAGATAGAAAGGATGCAAAAGACCATTTCTTCACCACACCTGAACCACAAACTAGAAATAAAATACCTTATATCCATACATCTGTTCCCCTCTTTGAGAAACTATATGGGCTTTTAGTTTGTTAATCGACTACACTTGTAAGGTCAGAAAAAAAAAATTACATCACCTGGTAAAAATTATTGCCAATATAAAAAAGAACCTCTGATGACAACTAATACTCATGCTTAGTACTACCTTAGCAGATTGCTAGTAGTGTTTATTCAGAATTCTGCAAGCATATTTATTATGTGGCATTAATAAATGTAGTCAATACACAGGCCAAACTATAAGCATGTAGAAGTGCCACAACACATTTTTACTATTTACTGCACTTCAGTGCTGGCTCACAGTGCATTACTATTTTCACAGCTTTTTTCTCCTTAATTTCCTGTTTAGAATGACTTATAAGAGTGACTTAACTCCTCCAGCCAATTCGGTCTTCCTGGTTCCTTCAAATAAAACTGGAGAAATCTGAAATAACAGTTACTTCACCAGTCGTAAGATCACACTGCTCTTGCACCATTAGATCCTGCAAAAAAGGCTTTTTAAATGTAAAGCTTTTAAAACTGTAAGATTAACAAGAGTAATTTATAAGACTAAAATTAAAAGAAAACAAAACAGAGCAAGCTTGTTTTGAACTTTTTGAAAGTATCAATCTGCAAGGCAGCTTGTTTGGTTGCCACAAAGCTCTTTGCAAGGTCTTCATCCACAGCCCAATGGAACGTCAGGAGCCAAGGTTCATCTGGGACCCATAGGTACCACGGAAATGGAAAGCAGTAATTAAAAAAAAATTGAACTATAAAAACACAAAATCCACTGTAATCCTATGTAATCACCAGACTTGGAACAAAAAAGGATGACACAGAGATCCATCAATGATAGTCAATCTTAGTTATTGTGCCTTGGCCCAGGATGCAAATCAGTTGCAGAGACACGAACATTCCAGTCTCTGGACTGATGGCAACAGGCTGCAAACGATTTCCCAGATGCAATGAGAGAGATTTTTGTATCACATCGAGTCATATTGAGTGTTTTTTCCAAAGGTCTGAGGTAGGGCAGTTGTTCTTGCCAGGAAGCTCTGTCTGGCAGGCTCTGACTTTTCCAGCTCTCCTTTATCCAACAGTAAGGCCAAAATAAATCCATCACATTTACCTGCCAGTTTCTGCCTTCCAATTTTCCTAGACCTTTCAGTAGCATATTGAAAATTCATTACTGCTGACAGCAGAATTGGAAATCAGAACGTCAGTGTCCTCTTTACCCAAAAATGCATAGTCTCAATGTGCAGAAGGAGGTAGTGCCATTCTGCACTGGCACAGTGGCACGGTTTTGAATATTTAACTGGTCTACTTCAAAAGTTACTACCTTGACTCAAAATTATAGAAAATGCAAGTATGTATACATGCTTTTTTCTTTTTTTTCCTCAAGCACAACCTGGGAAGTATGGGGAACTGTTTAGAGAACGTTAAAAATAATTTCTGTCATGGACATGAATAAAAACTCAAGTCAATACTAATTAAATATTAAAGCATGTTTCTATGAACAAAACCACGAGTCTTCTTCTCGCTGAGGAGGAAGGTGGAAACAGTCACAGATAGGAAACAAACATCTCACACAGCAAAAGCTGTTTTACTCCACTGCTGTCAAAGCAGCTACAAGGAGGGGAGAACTGCAATCTTAACCTCAAATCTAGTGCAAACAAGCCTTTTAATCACTCAAATCAGGCAAGGGAGCTACGGTGGTCATAAGAGGTAAAGGTGCTTATTCCAGGACAAAAAGAAAGCACTGGGGGAGGACTGCAAGCCCTGTTGCCTCCATCTGAACAACTTTCACAATATTTTCAATTCTCTGGAGTATTTCACCTTGAAAACAACTCATTTTTTTCTAATTTTGAAAAGTCAATTCTTTTGTCAATTATTACTGTTCTCCAATCATGAATACTTTTCAAACTCTGGACTATCCATCACTATTAAAATAGTTTTGTTACTTTCAAACCATTTCAGGAAAGTGAAAAAAAGACCACAGTTTCTTGTAAATAGTGTTAGCAGAATTACTGAGCATAATCCAGGATTATCACAGTGAGATGAAATAGACTAAAGAGGCCAGCATAGTACACTTCACCACAATCTTTATTTTGCACTATCTTTACCATATTCTCTGTCTTGCAAAAAATAGCCAACAGAATTTTCAAAGTTTTCCCATTTCTTTTTCATGATAAAATAATAAAATCATATTTTACTCCTTGGTGCCAGGTACCTGGAAAACCACTAGGAAAAAACCCCACAAACAGAGTGTTGAACAATTCTCCTTTTGTAATAAAATCCAGATATTTACAAGGTCAGGTTTCAACTTCAAACATGGAAAATCATAATAAATCTTTTTAGTAGAGATTTTGGCCCAGTGATTTCTTTTTTCCCCCAGCATAAAGCAATTGCACGGTAAGACTATTACTACAAAAATATACAGAATGTGCATGACCCAGCAGCCTCAGAAAACTCTCTACTAGAAAATGACACTCTGTAGTTTGATGTGCACTTTTTTCACTAAGGTTCCTCACTTCTTATTATTTATATCTGCTTTCTTCTCAGCTTATGGCATTTGAAGATTTCTTTTTTTAAGATAATTCATTTTAGGAAAATCATATACAACTTTAGGAATGTTCTAGGAAAATCGTATACAACACATATAACAACAATATTATAATTATATAATAATACCTTTAATCCGGAAGTATGTATAAAACCAGAACACCTACCAGATAAAAGTCCAAAATTTTGTCAGAGTTTAGTTTTTATTTTTTTACACAACTTTTCTTACAACATCTAGATCAGCCAAAAAGAATTCAAGTAATTTTTTAAGGGGGAAAATACCAGAGTGACATGATATCTGCAACCATATCCTACATGTCCGTATTTGACACCACAATGGACATAGCAGGGTCTTCTATTACATCAAGTCTCACTGTTTAAAGTGATACTCCCAAGCATTCTGCCAACAACAGTTAGAAGAAGCAGTGCAATTCTACATACACAAGTGACTTAAATACATTGAAATATTAACTGCAATAAGGAAAAACAAAACTACAATGGAATAATTTAATATTAAGTCTTCTATAACAAGTATCACACAGTATTTTTAAAAGCTCATGTCTGAAATAATGCTTATGTAATTTCTTATTATTTTTTAATGAGAAGGGGCCTTTAAAAATGCCTCTCAGCAGCACTAGTTAACATACCTTCCTTTGAAAATGACTCATGCAACCAGGCTAGCTACACTCTTTTACTAAAAAACCCCAGTATATTGTGGACTATTCTTACCACCAACAGATACGAACAAACAAAAATCATTTATTATTTGATAGAGCATGATCAGCTTTGGGCACCTCAGTCTTAAGCTATGCATCACAGTAACTCGTCACCAAAAAAGTAAAAAACAAGTTTATACTCAAGCTCAAATACCATCTTGTGCACCCTAACTTCAAAATACTTCTCCAGAACAAATTCTACACACAGGAAACCAACCAACATTCAGTGACTAGGCAAGGGAAGTGAAGCTGTGTTATTTAAAGTCTTGAAATGTTCCTGAAGTTTCCTCATCCATTATATAATCACAAAGCCCTTTTAAAATCTAGCAAAAATATACCAACTTTTGGAAATATAAATATCTGTTATCATGGTCTATGCAGCGGAGAAGAGAGCAACTACTTGTCTCCTTCCTTTCTGTAACAGCAGTCCATGGGCAGTCTTCAGATTTGCAGCCCTTGGTAGAAGATCTGGCACAGCCCAGATTCACACACCCAGAGCTGCTCAGTTTTACAGAAACGCTTCTTTTCCACCCCTAGGAGAATGAAGGAGTGAAATAGCTCCCCTTCCCTCAAACGACTAAAAGCAAAGCAAAATCACTAATTCAGCCAACCTTTCACATAATCTCCTCCCTCATCTGCACAGCTGAGCAGGGATGTGCTCAGTGCTCATTGCTTTATCTTTTGACAATGAGGGCATACACATAATGCAGACTGAGACACACACACTTCATCCTCTGCATCTTTAATTCTTTGTTAGCTGTAAACTCTTCATGCAAACATTACCTTCTGTTCATCCTTACAAGACTTGCAGTAACAGTGCTATGACATTTATCAAGATCTTCAAGCGATGACTGAATTTAGAAACCTTATTACAAGCAGTGATCTATTCAGCCCCCAGTGTGGGAGGGTGCCTTTTTATTTGAGGAATTTCTGTATTCCTTTTCACAGTTTTATTTCTCACATGAAAAGACTACCATATTGCATGGCTATTTACTTTCTCTTTTTAAAAAAAATCTAGATAAATAAAAAATTACGATCAACTTATTTTTCCTACAAACTTCTATTAACCCTATGCAGTGACAATTTCAATTATGCAATGTAATTGTAGCTCCAACATGGGAGAAAAGACACGAAAACAAGAACATTATTTTAAGAACTGTCTCCTTTCCACTAAAGACATCAGCTCTTCTAGAAGTGTCTGTAAATCACTTTATCATGAGTATCACATAAGCAATCAACACTGGGTTGAATGAGGGCTTGCCTTCTGGGGCTGGGAGGTCACACAAACTCACATGCTTTCAGAGTATTTTGCTTTAGTAAGATGTTTAATTGGTCAATGAACACATTCCTCATACTTCAGAAGGTTAACCTAAGCCACAAAATGCAGTGTCAGTATAAAAGAAACGATTGACTTTTGCAAAGTAAGCACTGCCTTTGATCTTATCTGCTACAAATTCAGTTACTCCACATCACTCCTGGAGAGCCTGTTTTGTGCTGCTGGGAACAGGAACAAGGTATCCATGTCAGAATTTCACGTAGGAGGTGATCTCTGGATTTGGCTCCCACAAGCATTTGATGCTATTTCAGATTACAGGAAAGTATTAAGGAAAAACGTAAATGCTGATTAAAAAATAAAGGAAAAAAGTACGTACAAGCCCAACATATATTTCTGAAGACTAGCTCTTCCTAGTCTGCCATATTTCCAGTACAGTTTTTTAAGTAGTTCTATTATTTTACTGCTCCTGCTACATACACCTCCACAAACATAACAAATACACCACAGTGAAAATAAAGCTTTGCAGCACAGCATGATATTCTGAGCTCAGATTTATGTATTCATTACACCTTTTAGATATTTTTCTGCTCTTTTAGTCTTTTAAATGCATTCTAGTTTGCTGGAAAAGCAACACTTTTTATCTACTATTTTCATTTTCTGTTCATTTTGTTACATCTTTACATTACTCTAACAGTGCTGACAATTCCATCTAATTGTGTGGTTCAGCTGCCCTGAAGAGAAGGAGTATAAAAATTTTCCCAAAGTCAGTACATCAGCCAGCAGCATCCAGAACTGGAGAATCAGATGTTCGTGAAACCGTTCTGAATTCAAATGCTTCGGCAAAAAACCTGGGTGCCATCACAGTATACCTTTTTTGATGTACTGAAATAGAATAGGCTCTTTGGTCATCTTTCTTTTTGCCCTTTCCTCTACCAACGGAGTTATCTAAAGCTGAAATTAGTGTTAACTTTAAATTACCGCCCTACGCATTAAAACCTTTTCTTCTAGGAGGCTGATGCTTACTATTCAACTAATCTGTCAGAGGGTACAATGCAAATGAGTGCAACTCATTAGCTGCTAACCCATCATCTTCACATCACAGTGAAAACAATGACTGGGGAGTATCCAATTTCACTCTGCATCTCGTGTTCAGTGGCTGTTCTCCCCTGAGCTAGGCTAACTTGCCAAAAGGTAATGAGAGCAATTTAAGTTTTCAGGAAAGATAAAACTGGGGAACAATGTATAACTTGAGCTAATACAAATTAAATGTGGCCAAAGGAGTGAGTCTGAACATAAAGTTAGGTGTCCAGGGCAAAGTTAATGTAAAGATAATTGGTGTATCCTACATTTTAACTAGACTCATATGTTACAAAGTAGTAAACCATACGCCTGTTGCAAAGCAATGGCACCAAACAAAAGTAAAATTGTTTGAGAAGGGAAACAAGGGAAATATGCATAAAACATAATTATGCACATCTAAAATAAGAAAAAGAAACGTCAGCAATCAGGCCAAATGTATACACCTCACAATTCAAACTACACTAACACACACAAAACCAACCACCATGGTATAGGGAGAAAATGCTTGTATCAACATATAAGCAGTATAAAACTAACTAACTATCTAAATAAATAAATCAAATCATGAGAGGATCCCTTTTAGATTTTTTTTTCAGCTATCCCTAGTGACAACACATACTTCTCTTCATACAGTTCAAAACAATTTCTGTGGCACTTGGCCTCATCATAAAACCACACCAAAAGCAGGACCATCCCACCAGGAAATTGGTGATCACGGCCCTTTAGAGAGCAAGACCTGCATTGCAGGGGTACCCGTGATTCCTAGAGCTCATTGGAACACAAGGCACATTCCCATGTCACTTTGGAAAGGTCACAGTCCCTCAGGCTTGGTGGCTGAAAACATTTATGGGCTACCATGGCTTTCCAACAGTCTGTCAAAATTTTGTTGATGATGGGCAGCCATCTGCATGTCACATCCCATGTCTCTGCACAGCAGAGTGACTGACAGCTCCTGAGGACCAGCAACAACCTAGGAGATTCATTACTTTATTACCTGTTTTTGGTTTTTTTCAGTTGCCAAATATTATTGCCTTTTTTGTTTTGTTTTCAAACTATAAATGCCATTTTGATATTATAGGGTTTGGGGTTTTGTTTTTTTGGTTTTTTTCTTTTTGCTATGAAGCAAAAGAAAAATCCTCTTTTTATAAACTTATCAATTGAATATTTGGACTACGTGGTCACTACATTTAAAAAAAATGACAATTTAATGCTGCACAGCCACTGCACAGGTTTGTGTATACACAAGAACACAGTGAAGGACTTCTGAAGAAGCCTTAAATCAGTTATTCTGCTTTAAGGCGTTAAGCTATTTTTAGGGGAGAAAAGTCTATTATTCTCAACTTTGAGAAGACAAAATTAATGCCTTCAATATGGAAAAGGATTAAAAAATTCTCTTCCATACAAACTGATCACATTTTCAGAAGTAGTAAGTCTTACCTAAGAGAACTATCTATCTTTCACATTACATGAACTCCTATTTGGAACAAACACATGAGGAACAACCTGAACCAACGTAACAAAGAAAATTACTTTTGCCTGTTTCATTATCAATTCTGCCAAAGGCTACAGGATAGAACATAACAGCAGCATACAATTCATAACAATTTCACAATCTCTAAAATTTTTACTACAACATAAGTCTGCAAATACTGATCATATGTAAGGCTTCAGCTTTTAATGCTGTTGGAGACTGTTCATTATTCTCTTTTCACCTCTAAACCAGTAGCCACATTCCCACTGCACTTAAGCTAACTCCAGCATGGACTTGGCATATTTCAATGTTCAAGCAACTTTTCTATTACCAACAATATAAAAATCTTATTAAAAGTATATACAAGTATTAGTGCATACTCCTTGCCCATCAGGCCTAAGAAGAAAGCGAGCATCTCTGGTTACCTACACTTCATAAACTTTGCTAGTTTCTCAGGGAAGCACCCAACCTCTCAATGCTCAAATACAACTTTCTTGACCACTTAAGCACTGCTTGAAGCATGTAGTAATACCACCAAACCTAAAACTCACACCTTTTTTTGCTTTAATCCTTCCTGAAATGTCTTTAGCATAAGTTTGTGTATCCTATGCAATGAAATACTCCCTTGTAAAACACCCATTTTAAACACAAACTGGATTCATAACTACAAAGCAACAGCTTATAAAGAGGTCAGGAAAAGCATTGAAGCCTCATATTCAAGCAGATGGCATACTTTCCCAAACAAACAAAAACCATAACAAATCAAATAATACTTATTATCTTGGAAATTTTCCCCATAGCTTGATATCCAGAATAAAAAAATCTTTTCTCTAAATCTGCACATACAATTTTTCCAATCTTACCACTATGAATACTCCTTAAAATAGGACATCAGAATTTAGATTGCTTAATTAATGTGACTAGAAGCCAACTGTGACACTTATTATAGCCTAGTAATTATAAAAAAGCTAAAGTTTTAAAATTTTTAGGACACTTTTCAGGCTACATCCATAGTAGCAAATTAAACACCAGCCAGGTGCTCATGGGGAACAGAAGTAAATCCCTCCATTCTAGGAAGTTTTTGATGGAGATATCTCTAGCTTGCTTTCAGCCCATGCCAGCTGTCCACCTCCCAGACAATTTTCAGGCACAGTTCAGGGTGAGTATGGGTCATCTACCATTCCCAACAGAGCTTAGCTGCAGCTCAGTGTGGAGGAAAAGAATTTCAGGGCATGAATGAAGGCTCCTCCATGGCAATGGGCATCAGTGTCACAGAATTGTCCTGATCATGCTAATTTACCAGCATTGATGTAACTGTAAAACAAGTTTTGCCTCAACCTTTTACTCCAGGTTTCCAAGTATTGCAATGACTGTCCTGAACTCCTTACAGTTAATCCTTACAAACATCAATCATGCTGTCTGCTGCATTCTGGAAAAGGAAATGCCTTCCCGAGACAAGTGGGGTACTGTGAGGCCAGGCAACAAAGGGACACAGAGCATATCAGATATATCACAGTTACTCCGAGGCAAATGTCAGATGTGCCTAGAAGCACGGTGCTTGCTGAAAGAAGAGTTAGTTACATCCCATTTCACCACTGAGCATGAGCAGGCACACGAGGCAGCTAATACAGATTGGCTCATGCACTGTAATCTCCCGTTTTATCTTAGTCTAGAGCAACTTGTCCTTTTGCAACACCACACAGCAATTACAGTCCTTTCAGATGCAGACAGGCAGTATTAAACTCGTGATGCTTGTGAGGCTGGGCATTTCTGAATGGCAGAAGTGATCATGTGCCCTGGGTCTTACCGGATTACAGTGTACAAAACTCTCATACCCTATTGCAAGTGAGTCAGTGTAACTCCCCCTGCACATGACTGCCCAGCACCATGCTCTCCACAGCAGGCATGGAACAGCCATTTCAGCTGCCTTGGACAAGCAGCAGCTGAAACACTGTTCTCCTGAACTGAACATCTGACCCAGCAGTTCAGCCCAAAGTGCACTGCTTGCATTGCTTGGCTGTTCAGCGTTTACACTGCCTTGCTGCTGCACTTACTCCCCTTCACAGCTATCCTTGCAGTGGGTGGAAGATGCAGCAACTGGTCTCCTGCAGTGAGCCCTGATGTTCAGCTGGAGGAAAAGGTTACCAGACAGCTGGCAGCTTGGCAGGATTAACTAGGTTATACACTTTAAGATTATCTGTGAAGACACAGCTGTGCCTTCTTAGCTTCCACATACCAAAACAAACAGAGAAGGCAACAGTCAGTAAAAGATATCAGAATCTTGTGAACATTAAGCCTGTATTTATTTCTTCTGTACTAAATGTGGTTCTAAAAAGGGAGTTTTTAGATGAAAATGCATCATTCAGAAACGAACTACAGGAATTTCATGGTCCTGGTGAAATCCCGTTGCTTGGAGACTCAGGTAGAAATTCATCACTGAAGAACTACCAAAAATAGCTCAAGTAATATTTCATTTGGCATGAGGTCATGAAGGCAACATTCATGAAAGGGGAGATTCATAAATTTCAAAAGCACTGGATCCCAAGTTGACCTTGCAGCAATGGGCTTTTTGACAGCTAGGAGAAGCTTTAGTATCATGACATACGGACAAGATGCAGAAAAACTATCAGTGGGTGGCAAGCTGAAGTGTAATTAAAAAAAAAAAAAAGTTGCTTGTAATGAAACAAATAGTCAAGGACTGTCAGTAATGAAGTCTAAATGAGACTGTACAAGACTGTGCAAGAATCTCTTCCATACTTCAACACATACTTCAGTCTCATCTATCAGATGATCCTCTCCTCTAAACTAAAACATCCTGGGCTATATACAGCAGGTCCTATCCAGATCATGCCAAGGAAGTATATTGGTAGCCACAGGAACAGAATAAATGCATCTTCTGTCTACCTGAACAACTCAAACTTTCCTTCCCGAGCAACAGGATACTGCAAAGAAATATCTGCAAAGACATCTCATTTAAGGAACAGGTAACAATATCGGAAATAACCACTCTACAGAGAGAGAAATAAAACATTGTATCGGGAAAGGAGGGAAGGAGTGATGCAGCATGTGCAAATAGATTCAGCAGCAAGGTGTTTATTAGCCCCACTGAAGGAAAGCCAGTGACAGCCATTGCTGCAGACTCATCAGCCCTTACAGTTCCCTTAAGGCTCCCGGGCACATCTCAGAACACCTGAGGGATGCAAATCAGCTACTGCCCCCAGGCTGGCCCCGCTCAGAGGTCATGGGTCTGGGCCCTGGGGGCAGCGTGTCCACCAGCCTTGTTATCACACTGGGCCCCCTGCTCCCTGTCCCTTGGAGGGCAGCCCATGCTCACTGCTCCCCAGGTTCCTCAGAGTTTCCATTTTCTTAGCCAGATGACAGCATAAAAGGTATTATGGACAAGGGGAATCTTGGTTATCTTCCAAATCTTCACTGCTGTTTTCATAAAACCTGCTCGGGCTGCCTGCCACCGTCTGATTCTGCTGAAATTTTTATAGTTTTGTATCACAGATCACTGTGTGGATCCTCTCTTCTCAGCAGAGTGGAGAAGATTATCAGTGCTTTCAGTGAAGATAGTTACATCCTCAAATGGCAGTATCATAACCTCTCTTGGTATTCTTCTTGTTGACAGCTCTACATTTTATATGGGTTGTCACTGCGGAATAAGTTAGTGGAATTTCTTTGGCTCTGGTTCTTTGTGGAAGTGTTACCATACTGTAGGGTACAGCTCAGTGTTTCATCCTACCCTTTGAATTTTTTATGGATATAAACATCAATGAACAAAAAGCAATGACAACCTTAGAGGCAAAGACCAGAACCTACACTTTTCTCTCCCGCACACCAGTCTACAACTTGCTTTCCTTTCAGCCTTTTTACTCCTACATGTTCACACAGTAACTCAGTTTTAAAAGAGAAACATTATATTCCTACCCAAATAGCAGAAAAACTCCTGTCATTCTGGTTGCAGATAATCAAAACTCTTCCCTGCTCAGAGAGGCCTAAAATTACCCCTAACTCTCAAACACTCAAATCACTATTATTCTTATGCAAATTCACACAGAAGCAGCATTCAGTTTTGGATTAGGTTTCCCTGGTTAGTAAGCCACAGAAAATATTCAGGCAGTTTGCTATCTGACCTTTGGCATATGGCGAACCCTAGGCAGAGGACAAGAGCATCACCTCCGGGAATGCAGTATTTCTGAGAAGACACGGACACACTAATACTCCTCATAAATTCAGATACCTAAAGAAGATGGCAGTGGTGGAAAGCAGCTAACCTGGACCACTGTAGGAAACATCCCAGCTTAGGCAGGATTTGGGACTGGATTTTGTCCTTTGTCTGCTATATGATTTTGTTACACATGCTCATACTGCTGAACATCACTGAGTTTGCATTAAGGCTCTCAGACTTAATTTCCTGGCTGCACCAGACAAAGGAGCTTTTTGTACACTGGGTGGCCTGAGGGGTGGATGTTAAATCAGCATAACACTCTGCAGAGCATTTCTTACAAGAATCACAGTATTTTCCAAATATTAATTATGTTTCCAACTAGCAATACTTATGGATTAAGTGTTAACCTCTCCTAGGTCCTAAGGAAGATCTTCAACCTCCTTACTGTCTTGGTAAAGTCACTTTTCAGAACCTTTTAAGTTGTGCAATGAACTTGTTCTATGGCTAGTCCTTCTCCATCACTAGGTTGTTAGGCTAAAGCAATTAAGCACTGATAATGATACTAATAAAAGCCATTATGTTCAAGCACACATTTGATCTTTCTGTCAAGTCATCATACAAAGGCAGCGCATTAAACAAGATGTGATGTAACATTGCCTGCCAGGAAGGTACAGAAAGCCAGGCAGGTGCAAACCACACTCTAATAGGAAAGGTTGCCATGCACATACCATGAGGCCAGGAGAGAGGACAAAATTACAAGTGAAGAAATTATGTAGTATTGGCAAACAAAGAGGTGAAGCAAAAGACGGGTCTACACAGAACTGTCATGGTGCTGGGGGTGGTGGGTGCTTCTCATGGAGGGGCAGCAGAGCAAGGTCTGGCAGCCAGGACCCATCCCACTGCCCCAGCCAGGGACACCAGGGCAGCTCTGGGCACTGGGAGCCTCCCTGGGCACGGGCTGAGGCTGAGCCAGGCCATGGGCCCACAGGTGGAACCCAGCAGTGCCGGGCTGTGGGGAGCTAGAGACCAGCCCTGCTGTGGAACCACTGGAGGGTCGTTCCCAGGGAGCTGATGCAGGGTCCCAGGCTGTGGGATGCTGGGGGAGCCCAGCAGGGTGGGCTGGGACATTCAAGCCCTTTACCAAAACCAATACTAACAGCAACAGATACCAATTTAAACATAAAAATAGCTTTACCCCGATGCCAAAAGCCCAGCATGTGAGATAAAATGCTCCACTTGCAGATAAAACTGTTGTCATACTAAAAATATCAACAGCAACTGACACATGAAAATTCCCGTTTACAAACTCACAGGAAGAGCCAGATCACGAAGGATGCCACCCTTCACAAAGCAGCCGACAGTGTCCATCAGGAAACATTCAGCACAGGCAAGACAATTGGGAGAAGAGGCAAATATAAATACGAAGTTACCAAAGTTAATAAAAATGCCATTAGTGCCTTCCAAATCAGAAAAAAAATATTTCTAATTTTAAAAGGTTAAATCTTGAAATCATGATTCAGTCTTTGTTTTGATCAGTTGTCTCAAGATATAATTTAACAAGACACGTATCTGCATGATTACAGAATGTACCGTCAGTATTTTGGACAAGACTGGGGATGACTAGCATTTAACAGTGAGGATTTCTTCATATATCTTCTTGTTCAAGTTTTAGAGAAGTTTTAGAAGATCAATATGTGGCTACCAAACAGTGAAAAATCTTAATGCAGTTAAGATTTCAAACGTCAAAAATTATGTTGGATTTCAAAAAGGCCAATAATAGTATCTTTAAATTACTTGTATTGAAAATAACCAAGATTTATATTTATAAAACAGAGTAAAGCATCACAGGTAAGTCACATAGAAACAGGAGAAACTGAAACCAAAGCTACATTGACCAAATACATATCTTAATAGGATAAAATGAGAAAACATCAGGTACTAAGAGAAATTTTTGCTTTACAATACACGTGGCCCTATTTTTCTAAGACTTTCCCATCCTTTAGATGTACCATAGATATTGTTAGATGATGGAGAGAAGTTATAAAGTGATTTTTGGAAAAGGAAAAAGATTGCAATGTTGATCCCTTTCAACATGAACATTAGGGAGTACAATTTACTCTGGTACCAGAAGGCTAGTAGGCTAAATGTCCAATGCCAGCAAGCAAACAGACACATGCTACAGGAAAAGTTTCTGGCACAGCAAAATTCTTAGTCAGATAGAAGCCCTAACCAAACAATGGTGGGAAAAATCAGGATAACAAACAAAGCAGGAGACTTAGTAACTTAGTCAAAAGTAAAGAAGAATCTTGATACAAAATCAGACAGTAATGCACATGTTCATGGATGACCAGAATCAGGGAGACAATGAGACTAGACAATTCACTGCGAAGGCTAAGTATCTGAATGAATTCTTTACCAGGAAAGGACCTAGGCTTTAAGACAACAATTTGTTTTTCATTTCCCCACAGCCTCCTTTACAGAAAAATTACCCAGTTCCATCACAGGAAGAAGTCTCAAAGAATAAATTATCTAGACAGGAAACCTAAACACATGCACTGCAAGCAGCTTACATAGCCACCTACTATCAACTAACCAGAAATTCAGAACAGACTTAAGGTATCAGAGAAAAAAAATACCTGTTTGCAAAAACTTACACTAAAATACATCACTGTTATCCAAATAATTTGTAAGAAATAAATAATTTGTAAGAAATAATTGAAAAAGGTTGAGAAATTACTGGTCAGTTCCACCAAGAGTAACTGGAAAGCACAAGTGAAACAAAGAAACCAAACCTAAAATACTGAGAACAATACTCATAATGCAATGGAAAACTGATGTAACATAATGTAATGCTCTGTAATAGAATGGGAAAGACCTCCAAAATCACCGAGATCAACCTTAAAACTAACACTGCCAGGTCCATCACTAAACCATGTCCCCAAGTGCCACACCTACACGTCTTTTAAATCCTTGAGGGATGGTGACTCCACCGCTTCCCTGGGCAGTCTGTTCCAATAATTTCTGTCATGATAAACCAAATTCCTCCATAATTGTCTGATTTCCTCTGAGTTAAAAACAAAAACAGCTATGTGTATGGCTGTGTATATATATATACACATATATACACACACACATATACATGTGTGTGTGTGTATAAATACAAGGAAATTTGACACATATTTACAAAAGCTAACTAAAACCAGCTAGGATATAGTGCACAATCCTTTTATAGCCTGAAAAATTACTTACAGAATAATAGTCTTGAATTTTGTCTGTCTTCCAATGTGAGAAGAACAGTGTGGTTTTCCAGAAGTCAACAATGTATTCTACATTTACTTAAGAGCTGGAGAAGGCAGCAAACAAAAACATTCAGTGTTGTCTGATGATACCAATGTGTTCAGATTGGGAGAACTCCAAATGTTAAGACTCAAACTAACTTATTGAAACTAGAAAGATTACTAGACAATGGCAAGATAGGAAATTAATTTTAAAAAAAAGTTAAAAAAACCTGGAAATTAAAAACAAAAGATAAGCATCTCTACCAAGACCATCAGAGGAAAACTATCTGTTAACTGCATAAAGATCAATAAAATTTATACTTGGTATTCCAGAACTACCTAAAGGAAAAAAAATCCAAGGGAATTCTTAAATTTATATCAAAGACATACTACATAAAACAGTAATGCAACAAAAGTACCACATTCAATCACACTCACATCACAAAGCACTTCAATAGTAGGAGCACGGAAGAATATGTACAGCCATTAAATGCTTTTAGTACCATGGCACAGAAACTTGTACAAGCTGAGATTTTAGTCTTGAAATACAGAAGTAAAAACATTTTAACCGAAAAAAAATTATGAAAATACAAGAAATGTTAATTAGACTCCCTTTCGCTTATTGCTAGACTGACAAAATCAATTCGCAAGCAGACTCCATTATTTCATTTAGCATCTAAGCCATTTGTCAACACTAACTGCTAGTCATCGAGACAAATACTGTGATAATCTGTTTATTTACAAAGAAGAAAAAAGCAAATAAATCAACTTAAAAATTATTTATCAGTCAAGTCATTAAGCCAACACATGGAAAACAAATCTTTGGAGTTTCGAATGCAGTTAAGATACAGAAAACACCGTGTTGCATTTCATAATTAACTTGGTTGCACACAGCAGGGCAGGAGCATTTGCTTTCACTGGCAGTGCAAAACCAGACTGATTCTCTCACCCTGAACAGCACTGCTCACACATCCAGGTGCAAGCCATCATACTGCAACCAGGAGCAAAATAAAGTCATTTCAGAAGTGATCACACCATTGTCTGTCCCCTTGGTGGTGTTCCCTCTCTCGGCACTGTCCCTGACAGGGATTAATCTAGCGTTGAATTTGCACATCAGTGTACGACCTGATACTCAAGTTCCAGCCAGGCTTGATCCCGGCTCTAGGAACTCAAGCTCACAGCACAAACCAGCACATGGCCACACAGCCTGAGACATCTCATTCAGCACACACAGCTCTTGCATTTCATTATGATAAGAAAGATCTCAAAGATGTCTCTACAGCCTTAACTGCAATTCAGGGAGTGAAGCCCACACTGCTTCCTAGGACTAGAGCCAGTGCTCCAGAGTGCTCTCTGTGCCAACGGCAGGCAGAAGGAGAATGGAACAGAGCTCTTCTATTTTTCCACCATGAGAGGGAAGGGACCAGCCTGATGAGGAAGTGCAATTCACTCCACAAGAAGCACCTCAAAGGAAACCCATCTCCTACCTGCACTTTGTAGGTGCAGACCCACAAGGAATCCTACCTACAGCTAAATTTAACTTAAAAGTGATGAAGGAAGGAAGAAAGGGGAACCAAGGGCAGAGTAACAGAATCACACTGGGTCTTCCAGATGCTAGGAATAAAGTCTTTTTAAAAAAACAAAAGCTTCCCCCCCAAGCTCCAGTGAAGAAGTATTCACAAAAAAAGGCCAAATGATCAAAGATCAGAAGTGAGTAGACTCAAAGTATATTAGATGAGGAAACGCAAAGATAAAAATCCAATATCCAGCACAAATTATACAAAGATCCATCAACAATTTAGTCATATACCCAGACCTCCAACAGATGATTCACGGTGTTGCCAATGAAATGGCTACAAAAATCTAGGCACCAAATTCAAAGTACATTTCAAGCTTAGAATACAGATGATCCCCCACTTGTTATTGTTATTTAATCTAATCCTTACATTTGGTATTAAATTGCAAATTATTGCAGAGACCCACAAGCTCTCAAAGTGTAAACTTAATTCTTTGAATTCTCCTGAGTATTATGTGGTTCCCAAAGCAAAGAAATGCTTCAATATGACAGTCAAAATATCAAGGCATAAACATGTATTGTTTCTAGGACACTAATATAGTCTTTATAAATTAGATTATAACTGTTTGATGCTGCTCAGTCCTACCATACACCCACTTTAAACAGCATGTTGGATGGCTGGACTCAGTGTAATCCAACATCTGAAGGAAATGTATACCCATGAGAAAGCAAAAATAAATGTACAATTTAAGTAGAAACATACAAGGTCTACGAGAATGAATGTGATTTCATTTAATACAATTTGCAACAGAAGAAAATGAGAATTTGGGTGGATATTCTCAGAGGTAGGATAGATCTGGCCTCACAAGAAGTAAATGGACTTCATTAACAAGGGCTCTATTTTAAAATATTGAAACAAAAATACAATGCAAAAGTATCCTACTGAGCATGGTAAAATTATAAAGTAATTTCATCAAGGGACCTAATCAACTTCGGCTTTCTTCCTGTGGCTCATCTGTGTCTGTTCTTCTCTACTTTAAAGAGACACTGAGCCAAATGCTGCTTTAACTCCAGTGTAACCTGGAGGTAGACAAATTTCCAGCAAAGAAAAATGAAAACCTACCCAAAACCACAACAAATGTTTCTCAGCAATTGTTTTCTTAAAAACTGAATGAAGATGGTAGAAGGCATAAAGCCTGAGTAACAAGTCTGCTCTACAAAGAAAATTTCAGTATGTTTGAAATGTATGTTCTCCTTAATTTGGAAATCAACTTTCTTTCTAAAAATTATGATTAATTTTCCACCAGAGAAGACTTCATACTTAAAACCTTTCAAAAACTGAGTTTTAAATGCAGAACTAATCCGTAATATGTGGTATTATGAAATGGTTTTCAACATCATGTGGATCTCAATAATGAACATACAGTAACTGGAGGAAATTTTCCAAGGCACAAACAGCAGGGAAGAACCTAATTGCTATTAAAGGTCATTGGGACTGGCAATCACATTGCTATGTGTTCTTTTGAAAATATCCTACTCTGAAACCAGAACTACCTTAGCAATAGTACCTTATTCCCAGAAGTTGTATACAGCTACACAGCAGTGGCTTCTCCAGACAAGTGCTCCAGTCATTTCCTAATTCCTAGGACGTAATATAAACCCTTTATCTCAAAATTAAAAATTTATCTAAAGGCAAAGTAATTTAAAGCATTAAATATTTATAAGCATCAATATCTAAGTTCCTGACTCCCACCAAAATTAACGGAAGTTTTGTTTGAATAAAAACCACAGCACTGCAAATGCCATTTCTCTTTCAAAAAAGCTGTTTTGCTTGAACAGTTCAGGATGCTTTATCATTATTATTACTGAAAAACGTCTGTCCAAATGATCATTTTCTAATTCTGCTTCTACTGTGCCTAGGAGACTTGTCATATGAGGAACACGCAGAGGGTAATCTGATCAGGCAGAAGCAAAGTCTGTGAGCAGACTTTGACAGGATATCCATCTCAGTACCCAGCAAGAGACTTTCTGGAACTTCTCTGTTCACCTATAGTCTCATCTGCAAAATGCCCAAAACATGCCTCTGAAAGCTGTATACACAGTCAGACTTTTACCCATTTTGTGAACTAAAACATACACACATCTCTCTAATCCCAGTATAGAAGAGCTCTACTAATTTTAGATCCACGTGGTGCCAAGTGTCATAGCTGTCAGATAGCTGGATACCTGAACCTCAGGCCAAACTAGCTTAGTTTTCCAACACAATTAGGTTATGAACCCCACGTAACTGCTGATCTGTATTTATATGCATTGCAGAACACATCATTAAATACTGTAATTTCACATGTTAACTATGAAACTGAACAATGAAGATATGTGTAAAAGCAAACCAAGTTCAAAAGGGCCATGTGGCTATAATCAAGAGCAGATTTTGGCCTATGCCACTGGAAAGCCCATCACAGGCCTAATCCTCCTTGTCTTACAGAAATAGTTACACTAATTGTGTGATTGCGCGGTGCAGAATTTAACCCTCAATACATTTGCCTAGAATCTTCACCCTTTTACAGATTTATTGGCAAGTACTGTCATCTAGTGCAAAATCCAAACAACAGATTAACACTCCACTGCAAAATGATGTACTCACCAGGTAAAACAAAATTAAATCCAGAAACAAGCTGACTTGGTTTCAATGCAGCTACAGCCAAATTGGAATACCCTACAGGAGGCCTGATTTTAGCAGGACTATGCCTTATCAAAGGATGAACTATTACTTGGGCCCCAGTCTTGGGAAGAGCCTTGCGTGGGTGGGTTTCCAAAGCCAGTCTTTCCCCACAAAAGCACTGAGTCTGCCTACGCAGATCAACTTGTAAGATTTGGCTATTAACATGCCCTTCAGGATTTGACCAGCAGACTGAAGTGTCTTTGTAAGCATTGTTTCACCTGTTTGAAAGCTGGGTTGACTGGAAGCATTCAGTACATGAATATTTTCACCCACTACAGAAAAACAAGGCTTTGTTAAATTAAACGGCTTTAATGATGTTTTACAGGAAACATTTCAGGCATGCAGCAATAAGCTGCATTCATATTTGACATTTACAAAACGTTATTGTTTTAAGCCTGAACTTATAAAATACTTGCACTTAAATTCAAGCATGTGAATAAGCCTGTTTTTATTTTACAAAGCAGTTAATTCCAAGTACATGTTGAAATGGTGGAATAAATTCCTCAAATCAGGCATGTTTTAAATAGTGTAGAGGGAAAAAATAAAGCATAATCTGGTTTTCAAGCAAAATACCACTAGAAATTAGCCAAGTAGATCACAGAAAACAATTACTAACACCTCAACCAAAAATATAACTAAGACAAAACAAGCCTTTTAACACAATAGTGACTGATGTTTATTTTCCTTTTTTCCTCCCCTCATACTTCACCACCTCTTGGTTCTCATCCTAAAAAAAGAATTATGGAATATTCCTATGAGCTCTATTCAAAAGATGTTGCTGACTCAATGGGAATTGGGAAGTACCAGAAAAGCAACGAAGCAGACCTTTGATCTCTGCTCCAGTTCACATACCAAAGATATTTGAATCAATGGCCAAATTCTGTCTGCCTTAGTCAACCAAACAGGTACCTATTAAAATCATGGAGAAGCAGCTGCAGTTTATGTACTCCATCAAACTCAGCTTCAGAAACTGCTACCCAAATCTCAAGGTCTTTACACAGCCAAACCTCACAGAGTTGCCCAGCATTCAAGTTCTTGTTATTTTACTCCAAGACCTCTTCAACTTAGCTCAAGTGAAGACCTCATACAAGTCAAATCAGCAAGATCTGATTCATATTTAGGCTGAATGTACTCAGGAAAACACCCCATCTCCAAGCCCTTTAAATGCCAGAACATTCGCTTTAAATAAAGAGGAATGTTGGAACAGAGTAAACTGCAGGTTTTACATTTTTAGGTGGACCAAGTTGTCCATTAATTCTGTCCAACTTCAGGCAGCACAAAAGCTATTATGTTTCCATCCCTAACTGATGACATTTTCTGTTGGCTACAATTGTTCCTTCCCAGGAGGGTAACCTGCTGCAGGAAGCACGCTAGGAACACGGGAAACAACAGTGCTGTCCTGCTGAAGATTTGCATGGTGGCAAAGAAAGGATATGGTGACACGCAGCTGGATAATCCACACGTGCCCACTAGTCAGCCAAAATAACTTTCCCATTTAAAGAATAATTAAAAAGTGATCAAGCCCAAGGCTAGACACTACCAGCATCTGAAAAGAGGTCAAAGAAAACCATCCATAGTGGAAACTACCTAATCAATTACTCACTTCAGGATTTCCTTATGCATTCAAAATCAGAACCCTGAAGCAGAAGATTCAATTAGTTCATAGCCAAGAGCACAGAAGAGCAAGATTCCTGCTGACTAAATATTCAGGTCCCCAACTTCAAAGCACAAAAAAGGAAATTCAGAAATTCTCATATTCCAGAGCCAGGAGCATCTGTCATGGCCCCTCCTGTCTTTGCTCTATAAAGCCATCTCTGAAGAAGAATATCCCTGGACTAAGTCTGATACCCAACACATTTAGGAGCCTCCAAATTCCTAAAATGCAGCAGCAATTCATTTTCAGATGTACAAAAACCATTCTGTGCAAATGCTCCCTTCCTGAAGTCAGCACAAAGGAGCTGGACAACAGGCATCTATTGTTTTTATCTTAATTCAAAACCTGTCCCCAGTGTCAGAACAGCTTTACTTGACACTACCCTCAATCAATCATTAGAACAAATTACATTGTCTCTGAACCCTACACAGGCAACAAAATGCATCAGATGACCTGCTAGCTCTTGTCCATCTCCAGTGTCTTTGTTCTCAGAATACACAGCCAGAGCTGTTTGCTGTGCTTCAGCTGAATGTGTAGTATTACAGATCTTTTTAAAGCAGGAGAGCAATGCCAACAGTGAAACAGAACGTACCAAAGTTTAAGAACCTGACCTGGGTTTTGCTGTCCCCAGTCCCAGACTTACCCCTCCTTCCTACAGACACAAGGAAGGGCTACGCAGCAAGCCCAAAGTACCCAAAGGAGGCACTAATCAGGCATCCATTCCAAAGAAAACATTCATGTGACACCTTTCCTAGCATTCACAACTATTTAGTGAAAACCCTGAACTGCAAGACTTTTTCATGGGCAGTCACATCAAGCTGAATTTTCTAACAGATCTGTTTCCTATAGATGTAGATGTATAAACCTAGAGCATTAAAAGCTCTGCACAGCCCCGATAACCCTATACGTTTCGAACTTTAAGGGCTTGCATAGTTAAAAGAACATTGTTGAATAGCTATGATTTATTCAACACTTAACTCCATGAATTAGCTCTTCTCCAGATACCGCAACCACACTGTCATTAACAGATGTGCCCATATCAAAAATTATGTCAAAATGGAGACAACCTAGTTACATAATTGTTCAAAATCTTTCAGAAAAAGGTTGTTGCAACTGCTATTCAAATAAAAGTTTACTACCTGAACTGAAAAATACATTAAAGAGTGACCATTTCCGAGGGATGATATATCCACATCTTGATTCTCCGTTTATTACTTCAGATTTATAGCACAGGAAATCTAATGAATGTACTGCATTTACAGCTTAAAATCATAATCTTCAGACATTTAATGCTCAGACAACAACGGCATGGAACAATGCGTTCCTCCTATGCCATCTAACAAAGACGGCATTTAATGTTCTAAAAATTGAATGTATATGAAATACTATTGGACATTTTCTAATTTATCCAGAAGTCTACAGCTAAAAATTTTATTACATTTTGTTCCCAGGCAACGGTGAGGTAACTTACAGAGCACCAAGAATAATTTTTAAAGTTCTTTACAACCTCCCAGAGAACTCAGATACAGTTTTTGAGAAAAAGTTGCATTTTTAGTTATATTAACAAATATTTGTATGATTTCTCATCCTCCTATTCAGTCACAAACAAGACGTGAAATATGTAAAATGCCTCAGATAAACCGTACTAGATGTTTTATTGCCACTCTCATTATAAAGGTTTGCCTTTGAATTCCTAGAGGTGCTACCAACAAAGAAGCAGTTTTTTCCCCTGCATAAGTAGCTTGATTTAACCTGATTTCTAAAACATCTGAGATAATGTGACTTCTTTTCCTCCATCAAAATGCTTTAGAAATACTGCCAATAATTACTAATCAAGAAAAAAAATTTTGACAGCCAGCAACTGAGCTGACCAGGGATCAGAAAACAACACTCCCTTCTCCCATAGCAAACAGCACTTCTGTGGTATGTCAGATTTAGCAAACAGTTGCCTAATTATTTACTGTCACAGCCAGAGACATGATCAGCAGACAGAATCTGGAGACACACAAATATCCTGCTTTCAACTGTTAAAGCAACAAGGTACTTGGTATTGCCTGACCTTCAAGATCCGCAGCCTAGTTTGGCTACAGAAACAGAGAAAGAGTAAAATTACATTTTTCTATGTTTAAAAAGGGCCGCTCTTATCTTCCTAAATCAAACTGCCTGAGCATCTTAATGATGCAGCATCATATGATCCCAAGCCTTCCAAGACAGGCAATGAATTTTGTACAGCTGACTCTGCTAGTTACAGTACTCAACAGCTGGGACATAGATAATTTGGCACCCTGATAATGACCTAGATGAGTATGAAGCATTCTGCAGACTGTAAAAAGGAAAAAAANNAAAAAACAACTATCAGCACTAAAATTACAGATTGAAGCTCATCTTAGAAAGTCAACATAGTTCACATTTGATTAAGAAATTTACTAAAGGAGATGTTTACAAAACTGAGAAATTCATAGAAATGGCACTCCCTCTTCAAAGCCTATATTGCAACAATTCTTTTCTGATTAGATCAGCTCCCATAGCAAGTCATCAGAACAACAATCGCTGTAGTGAAGTCATACCACTGGGACTCGAATGGGAAATCATGACTGGCTTGAAAACACATTTTAAAAAGTAATGTGTTTTCCAGGTTTCCAACATATCTTAATTAAAACAAGTCCAAATCTTTACCTTTGCTCCAAATGGCTGAATAAAGTCTACCTTGAGCAGCAAAACATAGCATACCATTATACCAAATATGACACTAAAACTAAGACAACAGACATTGGATCCTTCCAAATAATTTCAGGATTTGGCTGTCACTGAAAATAGTATGTGAATGGACTCTGTGTTACTCCCACATTATGATATACTCAAGTACTTTCAGAAGGTGCTTTATTTCTTACAGACATGTAAATTAGTTTTCAGAGTTTTATTTAATTAAAATCCTATTGTTCCCCAACGTAAAAATAACAAACCTTTCAGTCTTCTTCCTGATCAAACTCCCACTGAAATAAGGAAAATTAGGCCTAATCTCTTTCCCAGGTTTTTAAGCAAGTAATTGGTAGGAGAAGGAACCTTATTAAATCTAATTCTAGCAGGAAATAAAAGGTAATCCAAAGGAGAAAAACAAGTTTTCTCAGTGGTTATTTACAAAGTGAACAATCTACTAGCTCCAAAATTTTGCAAAACTCAGATCAGCTGTATATAAATTGATGACTTAAAAAAAGGAGAGAATGGAATAAAGATGTGCTTTTGAAGATGATGGCAACCATCAAATGGTAATTATTTCTCAACTAAAATGCACTAATGCATTTCAGTACAGAAACAGTGCACATGCTCCATAGCTGCATTGACACAATGGGCAACAGACACAAAGGAGTCATTAGTCAATATTGCTAATGACACATGAAATTGCAAGTGACACCAGTATAAAGTACACTCACACCCAACAAGTTCTCGTAGTCAAAATAACCATCTGTTGAGGGTTTATTTTTAAAATACTATCACTAACAACACAGAATAAATAAAATCAGTTATCGATATCTTCAAATCAAGCTTAAACTATGCCACTCCCATTCCCATCAGTGGATACCATTTAACAAAAATCTTCAGGACTGACTGAAGACATACAGCTGAAAAACTTCAGATAATAACATCTTATTCCCTAACATTACAAAAGGACTCAGCACTGCAAGTGTCAGCATATGCTGTGACATGCTGTAAAAACTATTTCAGGGATGAAGGTTCAGCGTGAACAGTTAACTCCATCCCTTTCACACTTGAATTAAAATCAGAGCTGTAACACTTTTGATAAGCTTCTTCAAATTTAGTACTAGCAAATGTACTGAAAAACAGCAATGAATCATCCAAAACCATCCCTTCCATCCCGATGTGCTTAAGAAATCAATGTAATTTACATTTCCAGCACGATGAATTTAGCTGCGTGCATCTTCGTCATGATAAATGCCTTTTTCCATATTTTTCTGCATTCGATGAAAAAACTCAGGTTCTACACGAACTACGCTAATTTTTTGCCCTAGCCCAAATAAACAAACAAATAGAGAAATAAAAAGGTAAAAATCAACCGAAGCTTTAAATACGAATGCACATCAAGACATAAATCAATGAGTCCGCAATGCACTCGAAAAGGGACTTTTAAACACCCGAGAGCGCCTGTCACACACTGGTGAGGTGACATGGTATTTATATTTATCGCACAAGCCGCCCACGTCCGTTCCCCTCAAACCGACCCACGCAGGGACGCGGGGCCACCAAGTCCTCCCCACCTGGCCGCCAGCGCCTCTCGGGTCCGCAGTCGCCACACCCGGCGGGGCGAGCGGCCCGGGCAGGGGCGGCGAGACGGCGCGGGGAGCACTGCCCTACCTTTGTATCTCTCTAGGACATCTTCGTAGGCTTGCAGGTACTCCTGCTCCTCGGCGTAGAAATACGCGCCGGGGGAAAGGTAGCCAGCCATGGCCGGCAGCTAGCCCAGCCCAGTCCAGCCCTGCCCTGCCCGCCTGTGCGGCTCCAGGCGGCCGGCAGCCTCGGGGGCGGCACAAGAAAAGCCCCGGCAGCAGCCGGCGGGGGGCGGGCGGGGGGAGGCGCTGCCAGCCCGGCCGAGGAAACGCCCCCGCGGCCGCTCGGGTTTCGGTAGCCGCCCCTCGGAGCGCGGAGGGGGCGGCACCAGCCCAGCGGCGGCAGCCGCCTCCCCGCCGCAGACCCCGGCTCCAGCCCC
>VZRQ01010869.1:1570943-1604421 GCA_013397975.1 Machaerirhynchus nigripectus
AAAAAAAAAAACCAGCAGCAACCTTCCCGGCTACAGATCGATGGCGTTTGGCTCCCCCGCCAGGACAAGGCGAAAATCTGCCATCACCGAGCTACTGGTAAATCCGCCCCTGGGACAGACCCAGGCCCGCCGGGAGCCAAGGCCGGGCTCTTTCCTGCCCCGCGCTCCCGGGGACAGCCCGGCGCGGCTGGCTAACGGGGACGGAGCGGGAGCAGGGAAGGAAGGAACACGATTTCTCAGAGCAGCCCCTTTAGGCAGCAGGGCACGATGGGCAGCCTTCGGTCACACTTTGCCAGGTGGCTTCGGCAAATAAATGACTGATCTCGGCGTATAGACTGTATCCACTTCCCAGCTACTCAAAAAAGAGCTCTTCCAGAAACGTAAATAAACACTGATGCAGTGCAGGGAGAGGACTGCTGCCATTTCTGACTTCCCTGTTTGTAGTAAAGTGAGAAACGGAGATGTGAGAACACTTAACAGTTCGGCACCATGTTGAAATTCAAGGTACATCATTAAACACAGGTTATTAGGACACAATGGACAGCAAGGTGCTATTCCTTTTTCTCTGTATTTTCTGATTTCTGTAGGGATTTGTGGTTTCTCCAAGGCACCAGACAAGAAAATTATGGGTTTGATTTGTCATTTCACGTGGGAGCTACTGCTACAGCATTTCAAAAGTGCAACCTGATGTTCGTCCAGTTATGTTAATTTTTAGGTGTGTGCTGTTGTCAACTTTTACAGGTGTAGTAGAATCATAGAATCACAGAATTTTTAGAGTTGGAAGGGACCTTTAAAGACCATCTAGTTCCAATCCCCTTGCTGGGGGCAGGGACACCTTTCACTAGACCAGATTGCACGAAGTTCCATCCAACCTGGCCTTGAGCACTTCCACAGCTTCTCTGGGCAACCCGTTCCAGTGCCTCATCAACTTCATAGTGAAGGATTACTTCCTTAAATCTAATCCAAATCTACCCTGTTTCAGTTTAAAGCCAGCATATTTTGTTACACAGCAACAGCCCCATTCAGCCATTCTAGATTCCAGATTTGATACTAAACCAGATAGTATTTTAGGCTTGTATTGTAGCCCTTTTCCTAATCTTATTTTTTTCTATTAAGGGGCTTAAAGGGTACCTTTACTTACAGAAGAAATTTGTACAGTGATTGAGATCTGATAAAATTTATTGTTGCTGTCTGAATTTTTTTACTGTCAGTTGTCATGGGGGGTATTTTACCCATTAAAACTCAGAATCTGCATAATCCAGAGAAACAATGATGCACTCTTTGCTCTGCATAGAAGTAACAATAATATACAGTTAAATAATCTGCTATAATAAGAGGAGATCACTGATTAGTGGTTTTTCCTTCTGACCCCCTTCACTTCTATCCCAATTCTCTTTTCTCCTTCTACAGTATTCCAAGGTGATGTTCAAAATGTGAGAGTTGAGAAGGGAGGGAATGAATACATGAATACATAACCAAATTCTTGTTCACTGTATTATGATGTGGAGAGAGCAAAAGCTAAGTGCAGAAAAACAGAAACATGAGATGTCTGATACCAGCTCTGATTGCCTTCATAAATAGTTTTAGTGCAGAGGATATTTTGCTGTCAGTTTGTACAATAAGCTAAAACTGGATCTCATAAAGCAGGATGTTCACATATAGGTATCTTCCTGATAGGAGCTGGAAGTGCTCAGCTTGCTGCAGAGCACTTTGCTGTACCAGCTGGGGCTACCAGTGCCCCTCATGCGCTTAGTCAGGGATTAGGTTCCTTCAAGCCTGTCCTTAGCTCCAGATTTTGTCACAGAAGAGAAAGTGTTGCCTTTAATCCCAGCTCTGAACATCCTGCTTCAGGCCTGTACCTTCTTTTGGCAGATCAGCAACCCTCAGTACCTCTGGATCACACAGACTCACAGAGACAGATCCTGACTTTCAACTTCTTTACCTTTTGCATTTATAGCTTAAAATATGAAAGTTGGAAAGAGCCCAAACATAGTGTTGTGAGGTGCTATAGCAATAGTTTGTTAGTATTTATGTAGCAGCTTGAAATATGCAAGAACAAAGTACAATAGCAATTACTATTGAAGTTTTGGGGAAAAATCAACTCTCAGATTTAGACTTGAAAGTAAGCTAAAAATTTTATCCAGTAGGATTTTCTTTTCTCAAAAGAGGCCTTCATAGCCCATTATTGTTTTTGATAATATCTCCTCCTACCCATAGAAGCCAAAAGCACTGTTGAGTGGTTGTTCATTATGTACCATCAGTCTATTGAGATGTCAAGTTTAGGGAAAAGGAGTCTGCCTTTTAATCAGCTCAGCTACAACACTGGAAGATAAGCTATGTGAGAAGACCCCACTCACATATTTTATCAGAAATCAAACTGAACAGGCAATGGTAGAGCAGTCTTTGACACCTGTGTGTATTACAACTAGCTATCTGCTTTTAAGTTATCCTACCTTAATTAATACATGCAGTAACCGAATGAATAATCAAAACCCACTTTAGCTTTTAATCCTCAAAGAACCATGTTGTTTCATTTTCAGAACAATGTAGGAAGCTCAGAAAGGAATTTTTCATTAACAGCAAAATCTAGAAAACATTAAGAAATGTCAACTTCTAACTTAATTACAGTCTACTTTCTCATTCAGCGTGGAGATACTTCTAAGTAATGTGTACACAGGTATTGAGCACATAAGTATTTTTGACTTGCTATTCCAAAGATGTTTATAATGAACTGAACAACTTTGCTTGAGTAAATTAACAGCTTTGATAAGAATTCTGTAACTGTTCCCTTTTTGCACAGGCATTGTTCAAAACATGTACCACCCCTCCCACTGGACTCTATGTTTCTAGCATTCAAATTCTCCATGATAGAGTTGTAAGTCCCAAATAAGCATTCCATTATCAGAGCAACATATTAAGCAGTTTTAAAAATAGGAAATAATGCAGAACATCTGTACTACTCTGAAAAAGGTTCCTGGCCAATTAGGACAACATGTGAGAAAAAGGGGCTGTTATATTCTGTTAAAATCAAAATATGTAAGGCCCTTCTGTTATTTCTCTATAAAGCACATTGCTGTGCGCAAGTGAAAAACATAACAGTAATAACACACAATGCTTTTTTGGAGGCTACGTGAGTGAAGTGTCTTTTATATCTGCTAAAATATTCATCATCCTTACTTAGCCTACTCTTAGGGACTTAGCAAGGGTCAGAGCTTGACTGCTCTTAGCTTGACGGCCTCTAAGGTCACAGCCCAGTTGCTACAGCTGCTTATTCTCTGCCTCCGATTACACGTTGCTGCTGCTCAGCATCCTGAAGGCCTCTCTGCAGCCTCTGTGGCTGCTCCACAGGAGCGGCTCCATCCGCAGCACGGTGCGCGGGGCAGCCGGGGCGCCGAAGCCCCTCGGTGTGCCGGGAGCTCGGGCAGGCGGAGCTGGCAGCACCCTGGGTGCCAGGCAGCACGCAGAGCCCGGGACTGCCGCGGCACGGTTCGCCGCCGGTGCCGCACGGGGGTGCACGGCGCACACGAGTCCCCGGCAGCGGAGGGCTCCGCGGCAGCGGCACAGCGACAGCCGAGCTCCCTTTGCCGCTGCCGACGGGATTCCACGAAATCAGATGATTGCAGCAGCCGCCTGAGAGTCAGGCTTGCAACTGAGCTATAAAAGCGAGCCGGTTTCCAGTAACGGGGATGATTTTAAAGAAGCATTTAGAGGACTTCTTGTAAGAGGGATTCGGCCAAGTTCGAAGGCATGATTTCCCTTGAGGAGGGAAAGCAGTGCTGTTTGTCATAGGTGAGGCACTGCAGAAGATCAGGTGGAAACTGAGTGGAAGATGGTGTAGCTGGCAAACGCTGTAGAGTAATGCACACCATCAGAGATCCCGTAAGCCACCTGTAAATAGGAGCTGAAAGGGTCAAGGTGGGCTGTACACTGTCATTCCTGGGGGAGGAAGCATTAGCCAAGGTCAGGTTTTAAATTCGGTCAGGCAAACCAGCTGGGAAAAGCTGCTGCAAGGCTGATACCAAATTATCTTCATATTGCAAAAATTCCCCAACCCTATGACACATCAGAGATTGTGCTGGCCAGCTGAATTCTAATCAAATAGCTTGTACTTTCACATTTTATCTTTAAGAAGATTGTCCACTGCAGTGAGTCCTTTCATGCTGGCTTGTGGAAGCTGTAGGAAGTACAGGTCAACACTGACTAACATTTAACTTTCAGTTTAGTTATGAGTTATTTATATTTCACTTATACTAAACTATGTCAGAATTCCTGGAATGTATTTTTTTTTCTTTTATTATATTCATTGAGGCAAATGGCTAAATACCAACAGAAATGAAGCACTGGAATAATGATTTTAGTCAGTGTGTTTCAGCAAAATTCCTTCTAATTTAAAATAAGTTAGAATATCAATTGAAAGTAATAGGCTTTTTTTGTCCTTTAACATCCCAGACTGAGTGACATTAAAGTGGATCAACTTTTAAAGTAAAATAACAAATTTAAGACAAAATCTAGGGCAACTGAATGTTCCCATTAGTAAATCTTTACCACTTTAACCTGATTAGATGATAATGCAATGCAGAACACGAAACATCCAATGTATGCAATCAGGCTATGCGAGTCCCTTGGGACTGCATGTTGTCAGAAATGATCAAAATTCAAAACAGACACACAAATGAAAGTACAAACAAGGATAATGTAAAACCAATGATGATGAACTTAAATCACCAGTGGAGATGCAGATATAGGTAATTAATATTTATCTCTGGTTCTGTGCCACTAAAGAGGACATCCATACTTCCAAGTGCCTATGAGATCAGGAAATACAAAAATTACTACAGAGTTTCTGGGTTTGTATTTAATGTTACAAAACAATAAGCAGAAAGCTGGAAGGCAAATACACATCTGAAAAATCTGAAACTCCTGATCACCCAGGGTCTGGCTCTGTGTTAAACTGTCTTTGCAAACAGGCAGGCTTTTCAAACACCAACACAATACCTACTTGCTTTGTAGAGAGAACTTACATTCTTTCTTTCTAAAGGTAGGAGAAGACGGAAATAAGCATTCAGTGTTTATTCTTATCACATGCAATTTTGAGTCTTTGATTGTATTTACACAAGGAAATTCTGATGGTTTCTTAGGCTTTCAAAAGAAGGTGAGGCATTTTCTGGATGCTAGTAGGTCAATCTCTATCATTCCCCCGCTTTGAAAATAACATTATGGATGCAATTTTCCTGGAAGAAATAGGTTATTTGAGGACATGAAATTAAAAATTGATAAAGGGCTAGATCCACTTATGTGTTTGGGTGTTGCAATACAGTTTTGTAATATCAAAATATGTTTACTGGATAGCTACCTGCTTACATATCTAGAAGTGACACAATTTAAAACTGAGCTTTTGGTAGAACTAAATAGTCATAAAAACTGGTCACTCGGGATGATGAAGCATCTCATTCTTCAGGGACATAAGGCATACCCAAGCCTTCTTCTGAAATTGGTCCTCAGTCATCTTTCATAACAGCAGAGAGCACTTGTTTCTTTTGAACTCTATGGGAAGTGAAGTGGCTGTTTGTCTTTTCATTATTATCAAAAGAAGCTTGAGACCTAGGCTGAGACCCTCATCTCCCAGCAGCCAGTCTGGAGACTATTCCTCAATAGCCTCCTGGTTGAGGAAAAATGTTTTAAAAAATAAAGTTTAGGATTTCTAGATGTGGAATGGGAAAAGAGGAAGAGGAAGCGTAGCCACTTCGCATCGGAGCCCGCAGTGCTCTCTGGGGAGATGGAAGTGCTGGGCTCTGATCTCTGCTCTGACGACTCCTTCTACATTGTATTTTAAGAAGTAATTGGGTAAAATATTGAAGTAGTCCCTGAATGGGACATATGCAGTGGGAGCAATATGAACCACTGTGCAGCTCATGTATGAATTCTGCAGAAACACACCAAACTGTAAGCACTTATTAGTCTGAAGTGATACTATCTTCTAGTAGCTAAATAAAAGAAATTAGTGAATATTAAAGTTCAACAAGTAGAGTTTCTGCTTTCAGGAGCAGAAAGTTGGTAGATACTCCACATTTATAACTCCCTGTTACCTGTGAGATTGAGCTGAGGGATCAGATACTGTCAAAGTAATCTTCACAGACCTCAGCAACATCCACCAAAGAAGATAGCCATCATGAGAGAAAGACAAGTATGGTGCCGTGCAAGAAAAACCTGCTTGTTATTTTTCTTTTTCATATTAATATGCTGAAAAGCAAGGCATACTTCCTACAGTGTAACCAAGACCTGCATGCAAGTGGGGACAAATACTATTCAGTTTAATAACTGTGCCAAAGCCTTTTGTGTTCTTTTGAAAAGCTTCTTAGTAAAACTGCTAACAAAAATGTAGATTCTTTCTGAATGTCACTTTAAAATTAACAATATCATCAACATGACAGCCATGATATGTGAGGTATTAAATCCATTCCTTTATTCCTCATCTATTTCGTCTACTTCGTTTTTCAATATGAATTGCAGGATTTAATCTTGGAATGGCTTACCTACATTATAGAAGCCAACAGAAAGGCACTGAAGGTTTTGCAGACGTGGAAATAATATTTTGAGCTCTGAGTATCTGAGAAGTTACAGCATGGAGAATAGGTATTTTAGTTAAGTTTTATGCTAAAACCATCAGGAACATATAAGTGCTCTTCTGTTATAATTATCATTATCTTGTTTCAAAATTAATGCTTCCTATATTAATACCTAAAATGTCAGGATTTCATGTTCTCAAAATGGTGAATTATTTCTGTATAAGAAATATATATACCTTAGATTACTATTGAATAAGACTTGCAAAAAAATTCCCATTATATAAAAATAAATTTTGTGTTAATTTTTAATTGCAGCTATTTTGTACTCATTCGGATATGGCAGACCTAGGTCCCCCTGGTCTGCCAGACACAAAAGAGCATAATATGACAAAATAACTAAGATTTGAGGAAGGCACACAGTTTTATCTGCCTACTACACCTACAAGGCCAACCAAGTAACAGAGGAAGAGTCTGGAATAAGAAATCATCTAGCTTCAAATCCTTTTCTCAGCCTCCTAAACTCTTCATTGTAGACTGTATTATATTATATATTTATGTTTTAATAGCAAACTAAATTCTTCTTGCTATAAAAGGTATATCAGGGTATGGAAACACTCTGGAAAGCAAAGAGCAAATTAAAATTCTAAGTAGCTTTTGAACCTTTGATGGGCATAGATTGTTTTCAAGAAAAAATAAAAAGAGAACATAGAAGATTTTTTTTAAATGGCATTAGGAAAATCTAAAACAGTAGTACTGATATTCTGCTTTTAGTAATAACAGTTAACACTCCTGACTACAAGTTTCCCTCCTTATAGAAATAAACAAGTTTTCAAACTGTTTCAATTCCATGTTTTTAGAACTAGATTTGAAGAATCAATCCAGCAATGAACATTTACCTATATGAAAATACATATTCTTATAATTACACACACTACTATTAATAATTAAATTATGCGATTTTCTCTTATAAAATCCATTTTGAGTTTCCTTAAGTTTGCTTGAACATATTCCCTTCCCAAGGTTTACTTTTCTTGAAAATTTTTAGTCAAAGGCTGACTGAGGAGCCTGAGAGCAAGACTATGAAAACATCCAGTAGTTATTTGTAAACAGTAAAAAAACATCCCAGTGATCTTTCTTCTGGAGGCTTTGGGATGGATATTTCAAATATGAATATGCTTTAAGCTAGACATAAGTCTTTTGCCATCTTTGTTAAAAAACTGTCTACATTTGTCAGAGTGATAAGTCTTTGAGGTATAAATATCATCTGCTATCCCTGGCATCAGGGAGGATAAAGTAAAGCTTTTAAAGTTTGGGTTTGATCTCACTACTCTGACAGGAAAACTGCTGCAGAACCTCCTGCTGTCTTGATTACAAGTGATCTTCTAGTTGCCACCTCAAACTTATTCCTGGTCTTTTGGGGGGTTTTTGCAACAACGTTCATTTCCTTAAATAACCTTCTTTGCTTCCCCAGTGTATTCATAGCCTGCATTCTATCTCCTCTCCCCTTTTTTTTGGTTTTGCTGAGCAAGTTAACTTCTTTTAATCTCTCCTCACCAGTAGTTCTTCTTTGCAAAGGTAAATAGTTTGACTTAACTATTCCTAGTGTTCAGGTAACTACCAATGTTATTTTACCAGATTTTTCTTTTTTAACAAGGCTATGTTCAAATTTCTCAACTAAAATGTCTTCAATGTATCATCTAAAATCCCTCCAGATTGGCACCCCCTAAACAAAGACTCTCTCAGGGGTTTTAGCTGCCAGACCAATACCCCACCACCACAGAATGACCAAGCAAATTTCACCCTCACAGCTCTTACCTCCACCCTCGGGATACCTGCCATCCCCACCACAGATCCAACCAGGATCCTTCCAGCTTGGAGATCCAGAGGAAAAACTAATCTTTGCATTTAATCGTTGCTTGCCATGGTTTCAGGTTGATGGCAGTGCGGACAAGAGGCATGGAGAGCAGGGGAAGGCAGGCACCAGACCTGAGAGGCAGGAGGCTGTTTCTTTTCTGCTCTCTGTGACTCGCTCAGCCCTGCTCAGCCAGCAAGAGGAAGCCGTATGATGTGACTGCAGAGAGGACAAACACCGGAACCAGCATGCTGGAGGAAAGGGCTGGAGAAATACACTGGGACTGACAGCCTGAGGGACAAACAGAGACTGTCAGAGTCTGGGAGCCGCAGCTGCAAAGCATTCAAGGGAGCAGCAGACTCTGTGGATAAAGACTACCGGAGAAATGGACCTGCAAGGTAACTGTGGGGATTAGTAGCCATCAGCGCTGGAGGAAGCAGACTGGGGGAGAGCTAAGGATCTGACATGCTGGCATGAAACTGGTACTGCCTCAGCAAGAGGCTTTGAACAAGGTATTTTGATGAACAAGGAGGGTATGAACTGTGCGTGAGAAGGTTTCAGAGAACACAGACAAGAGCCAAGGAATGAAGTATGCAACCAGAAGCCCCATGGAGGCTCAGAAATCAGAGAGATTGCTTGAACAAGTGCCTCAGAGCAATGAGAGGACTGACCAGGTAGACCTGGGAGGGGCTGTGACATGAAGGGGTGAAACAAGAACTGACAGAGCAAAAACAGAAGGGCCAAGGTCAGCAGAGGAGTGAGGACTTGACAGCAAGGAAGGAGTTAGCAGCGGGCAGAGGCAGGTCAGGAGCAGGCTGGAAGACATGGCAGAAAGAGCCACACTTGGGAAGACAGCACAGGAAAGCACATTCCCCTAAGGAGCCTGGAAGTAAAGGGAAATTTCACCCCAACTCTGGCCATGAGCAAATATCTGAGAGTTCCTCTAGAAAAAAAATTCCTCTTCTCCTGTGTTACTGATTCGTATGAGGAATACAAATGCCATCAGTCCCTCCCTGAAATTCAACAGAATTTTCCATACTGTAGTTGAAGTGTCAAAATCTGCCAATGAGCTGCACAGCAGAGCTTTTCCAGTTTGTTTTTAACAACAGCAGGAAATTAAACACAAAGTTCCTGTTAAAATACTCTTCTAAAGGCTGAAAAGTTAAGCACTAAAATGTTACCAATTCCCAGACTTAAGGTTCACCATGCAGCCTTGGTTCAGCCTGTTTATTTGTATATCATGATGCAGTCATAATGATGTGATTGTATACTATTACATCCTCAGTAGCAGTCTTAATAAAAGTCTTGCTCTTATTTAGTGCAAATGATGGGTGATATTCACTCTATAAGCAGTTATTCAGTATTTTGTTTGTTATCCTCAGCTCAATGGGCAGCCCTAGAACTTAACTTACTTTGTGCTATTCAAATACTGGTGTGAAGAAGGAACTATTATTTATAATAGACTCTTTTGTGGTGCTCATCACTACAGTAGTATCTGACTGCTTCACTCCCATTACACAGTATGCAAACTAAGCCAGGAGGTCAATTTTTTTACCTAGGTCAAATTGAGATGCCAGGGATCTGACTTTTAAGAGCTATTAGAATTACATATCAATAATACTCATACTACAGCACACACAGAGTTCAGTGGTGAATGGCAGCTTGAGAACTTCTATAAACCCAACTACGTGCTTTGATTCAGGCACTTGAAAATGGAAGATAAAAAAATGTTTTAAACCAGTTGTTCAGCTCATTTACAGTGACCCTGTACCCACCCTTCAATCTCCAAGGCAGCACTCACTCTTTTAAAAGAAATAAGAGATCCTCTGTCTTCCTGCAATCTGCTGTTTTATTCATTTATAAACTTTACAACTTCTGCACCAGAACTCCTACACGTTAAGAGTCATCCTAAGAGCACTTCCACCCTATGATGAATGCAGAGTACATCCTGTGAAAAACCATTACACCATCATACAATTAAAGCCTGTACGACAACGCAGATGCATAATCCACTGAATTAAAACTGCACGTGTAACCTTAATTCCAGTGCTTCATAATATCTGAATACTTGCCTCTGCCAAACTATTCTTTTAACATCGTACCCATGTGTAGTGTTATATATAAATACAAATGGATGAGGGAGTCCCTGCTATATAAAGATGTACTTTTATGTGCCACCGTAGGATGTTACACAATACAACTCTGAAGAGTGACTCCTGTGGCAGTGAAGGAAAAGGAAACATCTGCATTTAGACTATAATTACTATGCATCTGTGAGACAATTACTGGTCATTTTAAGTTGAGCAAACAACACTATCAACAAGATCAGAGCTGATTAATTTTTTTAAACCTGCTTTCAGCTACTGTACAGAATTTACCGTTTATAATCACATACATAAAGCATTTTTTCTTACAGTTAAATTTTTCTTACAGTTAAGACTGCTAGCACATTTTAGCAGCTTAGGTTTCTATTACTAGCTCTCACAGAAGGACACTGGGATTTAAAAAAGAAAAATTCTGAACAGCTAAAAATTTAATTTCTCTGTGAGGCTATGCTGCATGCATGTAGTAAAAATTTATCAATGAACACAAAATCCCAGTTAATAGAAATCATGGCAAAATGACAGTGGCAAAAAAAAATTATTAGAAATTTTTCAAGCCAGAGTTTTACAACTCTATTTCTCTGAAACAACAGTTGAAGAATATTTTCTCTCACTCACTTCTAATTTAGTAGCAAGTTAGCTTCAGCTCCAAGGACCAAGGGTGCACTTTGACCCTCTTTGAACAATTTAGATTGAAGAGAGTTGGACTGGTTTAAGCTCTCATCCCATTTTCACTAAATAAACATTTGCCCTGGGAATGAAAATTGGCTCAGACAAAATTAAAATGGTATGGAATCAGCTCACCTATCAAGACAAATCCTGCTATACTAGTGGGCTTTGCCCACAGGTACAGGATGATTTGCAATGGAGCACAGAAAAATAGCACAGATTTGATGCAATTTTCAACCATGTAACTTTAAATCTAAGTAAATAGATTACAATAGATTACAATGGTCTGCCACCACAGGGGACAATCAATTCAAATGACCTTAACACTCCAAATAAGAGCTAGCAGTTAACTTAACTGAAGTCAGTTAAGGTGCTCTAAATACAGATTTGTACTGTTACTGCTATGCTTATTTCTATGTCTTCTTCCATACATGTGTCATCAATTACTAGCACTATTTGCAATTAACTTGTTTCTTTTGTACTATGCTTGACAGCTGTACTAACTCACCTATACAAAAAAATCATTAGACAGACAACAATAATTTTAAATCCCGGATCTAATTCTTAACGTATCACTGCTGTGTTTTAGGAAAAAGTAGTTTTAAAATAGTAATGCAATCACCTCCCTGGCCTAGTGAAACTCATGGCAATACACCTTTACGAAATCCCTTCAAAAACCTAAACTGCCTCAGAGCTGGGCAAAAGGAGTGGAAGAAATGGGCAATTACTATAATGCAATGGATGAGCTGCAGGGTGGAGAGGGAAAAGCAGCCAAGAGGAAATTGGGAGCAGGCAGCAAGGGAGGAGGTCACAGAAGCTGGAAGAACAGCGGGAAAATGAACTCTTTGGGCAAAACTGTTTATGAAGTATTTATCAGTGAGGAATTACTTGCTATCAGAAAAGCAATAAAACACAGCAGTTCAAAAAAGAGATGTAAACAATGTCTTGGTAGGCATGCATATGCCTGGAAAAAGAACTAACTTCTAAGTCAACTTCAATGGCCACTGAAAGCTTTCTCTTCACTTCAAACACAACTGGATTTAGCATTAATAGTCATATTTGCAAAGACCCTAGCACCTAAAATAGGTTCCTTGAGGTATTTTTTTAAAAGTTTAAGATCACCAGAAGCTTAAATCTTGTTAAAAACTTTATGAAACCATCACCTAATAAACTGCCAGGAACTTCTCAAAATCCCCATCAATATCTTTTCACTCCTTGTCCTGGTTTCAGCTGTGGTAGAGTTGTTTTGATTCCTAGAAGCTGGTACAGTGCCGTGTTTTGGATTTAGGGTAAGAATAATGTTGATAACACACTGATGATTTAATTGTTGCTGAGCAGGGCTGACACTACATCAATGACTCTTTCTCATGCTGCCCTGCCAGCACAAGAAGCTGGGAGGTGACACAGCTGGGACAGCTGACCCCAACTGATCAAGGGGATGTTCCATACTGTATGGCATCTCGCTGAGCACCAAAACTGGGGGGAGCTGGCTGGGGGTGGCAGCCTCCTGTCCATGGACTGGCTGGGGATCAGTCAGTGGGTGCTGTGCCCTGGCACTGGGCATCACTTGTTTTGTACATTGTTCTGTAATTATTATTAGTTTCCCTTCCTTTTGTGTCTGATTAAACGTTCTCTCGACCCAAAAGTTTAACCTTTTTCTCATTCTCTCCCCCATGCTATTGGGGTGAGTGAGCAAACAGCTCTGGGGTGCTGTTCTGTGTTTAACTGCCTGCCAGGTTAAACCACAGCAGTCTTAAAAATGAAAAAAATGCAGTTCTCGTTCCCCTTTTTATAAGCATTCACCTGTTCCCTGTGTTTCTTCATTATGGCTGTGCTCACATTGTCCTGAGGGAGGACCTGTGCATGTGTGTGTGTGCACACGTGCATGCAGAATCTGACAGCTCACAGCTTTGTCATACATTTGAGAACATTAATATAACGTTAATAAAAATGCTGAAAGTGAAAGATGGTATGATAATGTTTTGCCAAGTTTGCTTCTAAATGCAATTCACAGGAGACACAATCCAGTATGAGCAGATGTCTCCAGAAGAAAGAAGATATGAATACAGTCTATACATTAAATAGCTAATAGTTGGAATTAACCAAGTCCTGTGCAGGGTGCTGGGCAATTTTTGCATCTCACATGTCTTGGGTCATTCAAATAGCATGTAAAGGACATCATGGTATTGGAAAATTAGTACATAACATCAGAGTAAGAATAAATAGAAATTAATGAAATGGGTATTATTTAATGAGATGTATTAAAAACTCCTAAAGAGTTCCCTGTAGAACAACTTTATCCATATAAAAAAATTATTCTCAAGTTAGGTGTCAGCAAATACTGAGACTTCTATAATTTATTTGGGATTAGATGTTTAAAAAAACTCCTTAGTGTTTTTCAGACAGAATTCTAATACTGGTTTTCCCATAAGTTTTAAGGCATAAACACATATAAGTGAGAACCAGGATAGCTGAAAAGATCATGAATGGGACACCTTACAGTTTTATATGCATTAAAAGTTGACCAAACTTTGCTTTCATGGTTTCTTCATCAGGGTCTCTACAGTGCAAGTTTCACTTCAGCCATGAGATTAGTCTCAGTGGAGCCAAGTGAAGCTGCTCACATCAGGCTTTTTTCACATGTGACCTCGAAGACATCTGACCTCTTTCTGGTTTCCTTGTAATGACTCGTAGGAATGCTGCACCCACCCCTAAGGAGCTAAATTGCTTCAGCAAAGGCCGGTCTTCAAATAATTAGAAACAGGTAAATTAGGAGACTGAGGGGTACCTACAAGCAGCAGTGCTTCTGAGATCATTATTTGTCATCAGTTTATTCTTTGTAGGTTACTTCAGAGATACTTTTTTTTGTAACACTATTCAGTAGATAATCACCTCAATATATACTGTTGCTACAGTTCTGGGGCAAAATAGACCATCTTTGGATGTGTAAAGTACAAGGCTTTTGAGTAGAAAGAGGGCTTTCACATCTGAAAGTGAAGAAAACATGTTTATTTATGACCCAACCTCTGTAGTCTCATCTACCACACGTCTTAGAGTGATCATGACAGACGAAAGTGCAAATTTTGGTACCACATCTCATGATCGTAAATAATCCCTGGTGGCTGCATGAGTGGGTCAGTTTAGGAGCCCTTCACATTGTTAAACACCAGAGATGTTAAAAGACTCTGCTTTGACAGCATCTCTTTTCAATTATGCTCATACACATACAAACATTGTTTGGCAGAACTGTACATCTAACTGACCCCACAGCTCAGGAGCCACATTTGTTTACACAAACTCAAGGCCACCTATTATTAATTCTCAGTGTTTTATACTTTGCTTCAGAGCAGACCACTATTTAAAATATAGATAATATTTGCAAAATGCTTGTAATAGAACCCTCAGTTTAAAATCTGCCCTGGAGAAGTATTGCTGGACAGCAGCAAGCTCACAACAAGAGACTTCTGTACATCCTTCCACACCTTCAGCAAATGTAACTACCTATACAGAATCAGGTACCCAGTTTGTGAAAGGAGCAATATGTAACACTCCCTTGACTTGCATGCAATCACACTAAAAAACACTTGTTTGTTCTCAAGAGTTCTCCATCATGTTCAAAAATTCAAAGCACACATCAGTAATAGATATCTGTACCCTCCTCCATATGAAGCTGATGTAAAACTGTCACCTATAGAGAATGTCAGCACAAATAATACAGCCACCAATGAGAGGGTGACCTACAGGGCATGAGATACAACAACGTGCCCTAAAAGGGTAAGCCACTGCACTCTGTTCATGTTGCACTAAAGTAAGATGAATAAAAGTGAAAATGCCTTATAAACTTTGTTTGGCAAGGATCAGTATTAGCACAAAATATATTTAATGTCCCCATTAATGACCTGGAAGGTGTAAAAAAACAATTAAAATTTCAGAGAAAATGAGTGTTCTATTTCTGCAAACATCTCCTCATGTACATATTCAAGTGGAGCAATTATTGTCTTCAGTGGGAGTTCTCCCATCCAAACAATTACAACTAATTCAGTTCTGACAAGATCAGGAACAATACTGGAAAGATCTCAGATTGCTATGCAGGAAGTAAGAAATAATACAAGCAAATTCAGATAATTATAGCAGCAGCTAGGAAACTGCAAAACAAGATCTAGACACAACAAAACCAACCAAATACAAAATAGTCTAAATTAACAAGAATAAGAAAGCCTAGCTTCGAAATATCCACCAAAGCTTTACATGAAATACCTGAAAAGTCTTTATGCATGTATCTTAATATGACAACAACACAGGCTAACACATTTCAGGACTTAAAATTTCCTGGAGCAAAGAAAAAGCTTTCCATAAGGTTCTTTTATAGTAACTTTGGAGATACCATTCTTGTCAGAAAATAGGGACAAAAAGGCATGAGTATGGAAAAAACAAAAAGGAGAACTGTTTTATGAGGAGAAATTACATCTTCTGGTTAGCAGATAGCATAAATTGCTTTTCTCAAGTGATGACTCAGCAGAATATGGCCATAATGTAAACATCAAGACAACAGATGATTTATTTAGAGTGGTTCAAATGGGCAGAGCTAGGAATAACAGGGGGGAAAAGGGGAAAGAAATTATGCAGATTAACAAGAGTATTTCTGGCACTGAATCATGTAAAACTGTAAAAGATGAAGGTCAAAAGTCTCTCAACTTCAAGACACTGAGACTAAGTGGGAAGAAGATGTGATAAACTGCAGGATGGAAATCCTGATGACTGCCTGGAACTTCACAACACTGCAGTGATTTGTCATGGCAATGGCATAAACCTTACTCACCCTGTCACCATGGCATTAATAATAAACTCAGAATAACTTAAAATGTCCATGAGAAATTAAATTGGTGAGTTACATTTTCTGGATGTTAGTCTAATAAAGATGATTTATTCTCTTTTTTCTTTGTAGAAATGTGAGTTCATCAAGGCTGTAGAAGGAAAGGCTATCAGAAGAACTATATAACTGTAAAAAAGATATGCTGCAAAAGCAATTTCAGGGAAGTGACATAATGGTGACAGCACTGAGAGAACTTTTCTCTAAATCTGGGATTTATTATTGTTTCAGTGGCAGATTTTGGCAGACACAGTAGACACATGAAACAATACAAAAGTGAAGTTATATATTAACACTGCACATCTTCTATTCTTATACATTTTTTTTTATTTTGCTGGTCCTGAAGTCCCTGACATGTTACTGACTTTGGGAAAAAGCAGGGCTTTCTTAGCTTAACTAATCCATTCTTCAACTCTTGTTATGCTGCTTACACCATTTCTACAGTTTTAGCTCTTTAATTCAGAGGCACTGATGCTCTTTTTCCAGTGCTGGTAATCAGTGGCAATTGGTTACAGCCTCAGCAGTGACAGGCAGGCTTACCCTTCTCATAGGCCTACCATGGAAAAAAGTATGAACAATCAAACAAGAAAGGAGTAAAAAAAAACAAACAGGAGGAGTGGTATGGAAAATAAGGGTTGATGATGGAAAAGGTGAAGGAAGGACAACGAAGCAGGGAAAGGATCAGAAGTAAATAATGAACAGCGGGAGCCTGGTGGGAGGCTGGAGACCTAGCAAGAGTAACAGAGCTAGACAAAGTAAGATAGGATGGGAGTGAAAGGGAGATGGTTGAGAAGAAAGGGACAGCAGATCCTTTAAGAAGAGTAGAAGACAGATCCATCAGATAAAATTAAACCACAGAAGCATGAGCAGTGTAAAATAAATCATGAATAGAAGCATGAGAGAACAGAGGAAAATGGGGACTAGTGAAGTGAAAGCAGAGAAACAAATTCTGGCAGTTGTTGGCAGCTATGGCTTTCTTTGCACAAGTTTCTTGCTCTCTCAGGCAACGTAATTCCACTAAGGAATGCTTCCTCAAACCATCTTCAGAGCTCACTGATAATTCTTGGTGCTGAGTTAACACCAAGCTGGGAAGGTTCTAGCAACTCCAAGATAGCCTTTTTTAGGGTATGCTCAATAGTTACCTTTTTAATAATACTGACTTTATAGATGTTGTTCAAGCCCCTTAATGTAAGCACAGAAAAGTTAGTCAGAAAACGTATCAAAGCAATGAGCTCTCATTAAAAAGAGAAATGCATTATGCCTGCAGGACAGAATAGGTCTTCATGCAAATTTACTTTAGGAATTATATGTTTCAACAAACTGTCATATTTCCATACTAAAAGTAGGTTATCAGCATTAAAAGAATTGTGTGTAAATTAACCCGAGGAGCAAAGAATTGTGAGATTTGATCGAAGTTTTGTTGAGCAGAAAGATTGTAAATACTGTATAAAGTAGAAGAGACCTCAAAATTGGATCTAGTAATGATATTTGGTTCAGTACATAGCATCTCTGATAAACCTAGGTAAGGAATTTCAATAAAATGCACATATGCTATAAAAACCTGTAAAGTAATATCACTATAAAACTATCAAATTAATTATCTAATTTGATTATTGTTTATAGTCTAAATATTAAATTAAAAAATCAAAATTCAAAAACCCCTCTTCAGAACTTGATTATTTTTTAGAGTTATGCATCAACATTAAATACAGTCTTACAAACTTTTATCTGGATTTGCTGCTGGATATGAGAACTGAAAAGGTTTTTAAATCAAGGAATAGAATATGAATAGCCCAAAAATTAGAATTATATTACATGCCCCTATAATATACTTTGAGTGCTATTTATCCCTAAAGGTAGAATACTTACAGGTTTTCGAGTTGGGGTAACTTGAACAGAATGGTAAAAGTCTGGTTGGACCCGGCTGCTTTTCTTGATTTTTCTTTTTCTTACAGAAGTTTCCTGCTCACTTAGATGGTGAGCTTCCACTATAGGCTGTGTTTCCTCCAGGCGAGGTGCTACTCGTCTTCTGGCATGGCGAGGACTTGATCTAAAGCCCTGCAACAGAAAAAGCCATCATTGTGTTTGGCATCTCCCAGAATGGAGCTGTGTAACAACAGCAAAATCACACAGGAACTTAACAACAACTCAAGGTACAGGCATGCTCACCTTAAATTAATATAATGTCCATATATACTGCATGTAACAATAAAGAGATGTTGCCAAGTGCTGTTAATATCACATTTGATTTATATGGCTCAATTATATGTATTCCAGACACAGCCAGTAGCACTAACTCCTGTTGCTTTTCTTCATAAGCTCACACTTTTAGTTATTTATAACAAAAAAGTTCTAATTTAAAATTTATAATTAAAATTTTCCAGGTTAATTCTTAGCCTCATGAGAAATGGTTTTAGGGAGCATGGGCAGAAAATGTGAACTTTTTTTTCTGAGAACGAAAGCGAAGAAAAATTGGTAGGTGGCAACAATTATATCATCTCAGAAATATGGGTACATTTGGCCAAATAATTAAACTCAAGCTGCCCTTCAGAAATGCTTTTTAGAGGCTTTCTGGGAAAACCTCTGCACATCACCCAGAATGGCTCATGGCCTTACAGAATTTCATTCCTTTAATGGCAACATGTATAATGCTATCCCTTTATTGCTACCTGCAGAGCATTTACAATGAGCATTCTCTCATTTCACTGAGTCCCCTCATGAGCATGCACAAGTCTTACAAGGGCCATTTGTACTGAATACAATGTTGGTCGATATTAAACCTGGCCAGGTTGTAAATGTTCATTCACTTAGTCACTTGAGCTTTCAGAGTAAGTGAGGCTAATCTATGTCCCTAGTGACAGTCTGCAGTTTAACGACTATATTTCTTTTCAAAACCAAGAACAGATGCAACAATTCCTAATTTTCTACTTTCTTTTTTCTTCTAATAGAATACCTCTGCTGAAGTCCTTATGCAACAAAGCCAGCATTTTAGAATCAAACTTCTGCAAGGTTAGATTTTAGATAAAGCTGCAGAAATCTATGCTGTGAACCTAAATACCCTGAATTCCTGCCAGCAGAAAACTAGTGGGAGCAGTACATTTCCATATAAATCTGCTGTTCTTTTTCTCCCCCCTTCATTAGCTTTTGGGTTTTGTGATTTGTTTTGCCTTTTTTATTGTTGTTTTAATTAGAAATCAGTACAGAAGAGTTATGCTAAAATGCTGTTATGTTGGTAAATTGAAACAATCAAAAGTATAGCTCCGTGAAATTTTGAATTCCTCCTCTGATGTTCCTGAGACTGCAAGAGAAGACAGCAACAGTCTGTTCTGGACACTCAGACGGACAGACAAACAGCTATCTTCATTATTTAAAGTGTTCTCCGTTAAGTAAATATACCCTTAAATGGCCAAAAGACACAAATGCACATTTACATACACATGCTAGTAACTGCTATAGATACACATTGCATGCAACAGATGATGTAAAAAGGTTGAAGTGAAGGTGAAGTAACTTCCAGGTAACAACCTTCTGCACATGAACACTGGAGAGGAGGGACAGAAATAGAGCCCAAATCTACTTAGTCATTCTGGGAGGTTCATGCATGTGGTGTATCAGGGCTGTGAAATATATATGATGCAAAGGCACAGCCAAAATTTATTGAATTTTTTTTTATGATCCCTCCTACCCTGTTTATGCAATAGAATCATTCAGACTATAGGTAAGGACAGACCTTGACACCCCACGTCTGAATGGGAGCAGCACCCTGTCCATATCAACCAAAGCAAGCAGTACAGTGGAAGCCACTGCAGCCAGCAGATCTGGGCAGATTTAGCAGGATCTCCAAGCACTCAAAGATGTAAATCTGAGACTCTGCCACACTCTTGCAGTGGGAAAGCTTATTGCCCCGTTTTCTTTCTACACTGTAAAACAGCTAACAGATACTTAAAATGTATCATTCAATATGATACTAGGGACTATTCGGGATAACAGGGAAAAATACAACTCAGGAAGCCTACTATTGCAGAACTTACTGCCCATGGAAATTTTCTTTTAGAAAAAAATGCTAGTGTGCATCAGGGATTATTCCATAGTAAGTGCAAATATTCCTTAAGAGACCAAAACACCCAGCAAATCTGTTCCAAGTTCTGAAATCGGAATAGATTTTCTAAATGTTAAGTGCATTATGGTTTATTTACACATGAGGGCTACTGGCCAAAGCCTTGTGATATACTCTGCACTGCTCCCTCGCCACACTCCCATCCCATTAGCTGGATAAAACTCTTTGGGAAAGTATGTTTATGTAACAGAAGAATTTGATAGAAGCTAAGCAGCTCTAAAAGTGCTTAGAAACACATGCCAAACAGGGATTTAAGTATGTGAGTCTGTCTCACCGAGTGGCTTCACCTCAAAATACGTCAAGGTTTACTGATTACGTATTATGTTTCCATATGAAAAAGTCACCTGTGATTTCCAGAAAAATCTGTTTATAGACAATGCTTTGCCTGGATATTCTGTATTTTTCACTTCTGCTGTTTATTACTAGCAAGAAAATGGGATCTTTATCTCTTTAAGAGCTCATCTGCTTCTGTTTGCTGAAGCTTATTCTTCTCTTGAAGTCATAATCTGCCTGTGGTATCACAAATGGTTGCTGTGGGGAGGATTATAATGTGATAAAGGCAGAGGATCATGATTTCGGGTGGAAAATTAATTCCATATCTACAAAGATAAAGTTACAAGGGCAGAGTCCTCAGACCAAAACCCAAAATGCTTACTCATTCCTGCAATGAGACTTTGCCAGAGCAAAGACGCAAATCTGGAAAATTTCAAAATTTGGTAATCAAAAATGAAGACGGGCGTTAAAAGTGATGTAACATATGGTAGCTGCTACCCCTGTGCTCAGTGCAACATTAGGATGGCCGGTGATTCCTTCTAAACAGTGAAATGAACAGAAGCTTTTTGTGTCATCTGTGTTGTTTATCCCTCAGTTTAGCCCAGAACTAAAAGCATCACATTAATACAGCAATCAAAATAAAAAACATGGAAATCACACAAATATTTGTTTGGCAAAGACAGCGCTATTTTAGATGTTAAGTCAGTGCTCACAGATGAGCAGAAAAGTGTTACAAAATGCTCAGGGAAGCACAGTACACCACCTGAGACCAAATCACTGAGGAAAAGCTAGAGATTTTAAAATCACATGGATATTACAACGAGGTTGCTCTAACACTGTTAAGCAATTTGTAGTTTCCAGTATTATGTGAATGCTGTGTCACTGGGCAGTGAAAACCTTTTCTTGTTCTTTGTGCTGGGAGGGAGTTGCTCATTCCCAGAACCTACTGTCTGACTCATTTTTGTGCCTATAAAATTCTGAAACAAGGCAAACCAAACAAAACTTGAAACATGTATTTTTAGAAAACCTGTCTTCCAAATACCAAAATAGCTGCACAAAGATTCACCCTAAAGTAGTCTTCCTTAAAGAAACAACTCACATAATCACCAGAATCAGTTTTAGACATATCAGAGGAAGACACAAGGCAAATGGAACCTGGAATTATCTTCTCTGCAAAAGTATTCACGTGCATCCTTCCAGTTACAGCATGTTTGGATCTGGGAAAATTATCTTCCTAATCAAACTCTACAGCCAACAGGAATGGAGAGGTGTCTCTGGAGGCTGTTGCAGAGCCAAAGGCTAGTTCACCTGGTCTCAAAGGAGCTTTTCTCTATGAGGAAGCAGGCTGGGGACATCAGCTTCTTTTACCTGAAATGCATCCTTTTAAGTCTTCTCTGAATGTTGGGGGTTTTTTTGTTTGATATTTTTGTTGTTTGATTGTTTGGTTGTTTTTTCCTCTGGAATGTATCGAAAGATCCTATTCTGTCTATACCCAAATTGATGATGAACGTTGCCAGCCTGGCCACTGCATGCCAGAGCACACTGTGTAAAATTACTTTCAGAGTAAGGTGTTCTGTAAAAAATATCCAGCCAAGTTTTAACTTCACACCTCTGATTCAGTGCCTCATTTCTTGTCTACAGAAACACGTGTGGGTTTCCTCTGACCAAAGTTCAGCAGACACCCCCTCCACGGGTAGCCCTTTGAGCCACTGAAGCCAGCAGGCCAGATGAACCACTCCCTCACAGCACCCATTTCTCTCCACTGGCCATAACCAGAGCCCAAGTTGACCACTTCACTCCAAGATATCCATACTGTGAGTATTAATTTAATATTAAACAGGATGGATCAGACCCATGGTGACTAGGTTCTGGTCTGCCTTCAATACGGTATTCAGCATTCCATACATATTTTATCATCAGACTTCCTTATATTTTTCTCTTTCTACATGAAATTATTCTTGTCTCTTCCATCACTTCTTCTTTCCTGTGAGAGTTTTACATTTCCTTATTCATGGATACCACTCTTGATGGATCCCCATACTTCAGTACAGTGTTCTTATAAATTCATATTACTGATATATATACAACAGTAGAACACGTTTTTAGGTTCTTTTTAACCATTTCCCATCCCATCTTCTTTCCAATTAGGCTACACATCTGAAAGTAGTCCTCACTGAACTGTTAAAAGTCATTCAAAAGGCCCTTTCCGAAGATCTTAAACCTAAAAATTAAGAAAGTGGCTAAGGACTTTTCTCTGTAATATACTCAACCTTGCATTTCTTAACAACATCATGTGTATTTATTTGCCCCGTTTCTTCAGTATAGTCTGGTATTTGATAACCAAATATGTTATGCTCTGCTATCCTTGTTATGTTTTTGCTTATTCTTATTCCTAATTAATTCATCATAAAAAACAGGAACTTGAATTTCCTAAAAAACTTGTCTAGCTTTTGCTTTTATTTAAATTTACAGATAAGAACATTTTGAATTATGTATTGAACCTTTTTCTTTCATTGTCTTCGTTTTTTTGTATTTATATTTTAATTTTTTGTCTGATACTTTAATAGCACCGTATGAATACAGCAGTGCTACCCCATGTGTGCATTATTGCTTTAGTGATATAAATCTCTGACTCCTCCATTCTTTCAATGTGCAATTGTATTAATTCACCAGATCCTTCTCGTCTCCATTCTAGTTTCTACTAGCCCTACTGCCTTCATCATATGTTATCTCTATTTTTATGCTTGATAAGAAGCCACATTCAGTTTTCATTTCTTCCAGTGTAAAAGTATTTTATGTAGAATATACTGGTTGTTGGAATTCTGATCTTGGAACCCAATCTTTCCAGCGAGTATGGGTTCTCAGAGTCAGTAAGCATTAACATCAATAGAAGTAAAAGTACATTATCTGATGTCCAGCTGAAGTCAACAGAAATCTTTGCATTGGCTTCAGTGGGTACTGGACTGCAGCCCAGTTTACCTTCTGGCAGAACTTCAGTAAATCACAGAGATCTACTAGCTCGCATTAGGCCACAGTTCAGTGACAGCAGAACTCAAGTGTGTTTGCAAAGGCCTGTGCAGATATTTGAGTAATTCCTGTAGATTAAGGTGCGCTAATGAATATCAAAGCCAAAAGAAGCTCAGATAGAATATCCAGCTTTGTGCTCTTGCTTTTAAATGTGCATGAGAATTTTCATCTGTTACCACTGTCCACTAATGGCCTCAAGAAATAGTCTTCAAACTGTCAGTTACCACCTGTTTAAAGCCTGGAAACTTTCAGGTCTGTGCAACCCACAACATCTTAGGGCCTGCAGACATTAGTGTGCATAGCATCAAACTCTTCTGAATACGCCGGCATTCTCAGCTGTTTTACAGAGAGGCTGAAACAGAATTAAACCCTACAGCTGGAGTACCTCCTTCAGCTAAAAAGGCAGGTTTAATTAAGCAACTTTATTGAATCAAATTCCCCTGCAGACTGAAAGCGAGAAATTTGAGATTCTTTCTGCTACGCAGAAAAACATATATATATATATATGCATATATCTATACATCTGAATTGTACAAATGGTTTTAAATTAAAAAGTGGCCAAGACTGCATTATTTCCCTCCTTCCTCTTCCATAGAGGTTTCCATCCCGAACATCATCAGTTTACAAAGAACCAAAGAAAACCCCACAACATTTATTTAACTGCCAGATCTGCAAGTTCAACCCAAAATCCAAGACTCAAGTTAAGTTCTCCAAGATATTTATAGTAAAGATTGCTGAGTAATGCAACGTGTAAATTTTCAATCACAAGAAGATTACCTACACTCACTGAGTGTATTACTTCACTAACACCCAAGGAGGATGCAACTGCATTCATTCTATTTTGATTCTATCAGAACTAAAGAAATAGACTGCAACCTTTTCTTTTGTGTGATTCTCTTGACTAATTTTTTTTTAATCTTACGAAGGGTTACTCCTATAAAGATCTGAATCTGGATTTAAAACATAAAATACAAGATTTTACATTCAATTTCTCATTCCACTCCCTCATTAGCAAGCTTTCACTGATGCTGCTTTGCATGCCTTATGTTTATTTTAGGAGATATTATTCTTATCTTCTGAAATCTAAACTCTAAGCAGTGCTGGAACCATTTCTCAGATATTGAAGACTGTGATTTGGCACGTGTAACATTCCAAGATAAGTCCACACGTTCAAAGGCATTTAAAGCAATTGCCTTTTACATAACCTGAACAAGATTACTTTCCCAACCGAGTTCATGAAACAGAACATCAATTATCTGCTTTCCAGTTCCTCAGCAGGCCCCCCAGGTAAATACATAGAAGCCCTTGTGTGAAGCTAGGTTTAGGTGTGAATTTAGAATACAGTGTCCCATAACCCATGCTATATTACACTGCTGTTTAGCATGACATGTTTGGTTTTTCCTGTCATAAGGTCAGGATTCCTATCAAAGCACAGCTAAGTTGTAACATAAGAAAATCTGATGATCTGCAAGCAAATAGCCAAATGGCACACCCAGTCATGCCTCCAGATACCCTTTAAATACTCTTTCCTGTCTAAAGCTATAAGCCACAGAAGCTGGCCTGTTCTCCACGCAGCCCTGTCATTCTCTGACAAGAAGCCTTGCAGCTCTCCACAGCCGCTTCGCCATGGCTTGTCCCAGTTCCTTCCCTGTTACCTCAGGGCACTGCAAGCCTACAGTAGGAAGGGAACAATGATTTAGGAACAAAAAAAAAATCAGCATACTGCTTGATCAGTGGTCTGCAAAGGAAGGTTTAATTTAAAATATACTAGTGCGTTCCCCTAGCGAGTCCCCTTTCCAGCCCTGTTTCCTCCACTTTCCATCTCATCATGTCTCCTCATCTTGGGCAGTGTCCAGTATACATCAAGGATCTGCAGAAGGAATTAGCTTTAAAATTAAAAATACAGTAAGAAGCTGAGTAAGAAAAAACAGAGATTGCTAAAGCATACCAGTGCTGCCAAACATCTAATACAAAGCAATTACTCTCTTCTGTCCAATGTGCTTGTTTAAAACACAAACTGGTTAGAGAATTTATCCCACCACAGCATGTGAAGATGTGTCTGTACTTTTTCAGTTATAAAATAGATGCATAACTGATAAGCGACTTAAAGATACCTAGGCTGGAATTCAGATATCTATTAAGATAACTAGATTCGGATACCAACAACATACCTGAACAAGTCTTTGCTTCCTGTTATCACCAATAAAAATTTTAGTCAACACATTCAGTGAGGCTTGAAGAACCATTCAGCACATCCTGAAGCAGACATCAACACTAGGTCAGCTGAGTAGCTCTATAGACTATAAGCTCTAAATGCCTACAGTGAGCTTATTGGGCTGCATAAGGGGATGCTGTTTTTACAAATTCACTTTCCAACTTCTACCTTCACATGAAGGAAGGTAGCGGAAGCAGATCAGACGAGAATGATGCCTCAACTTGGTTCTATCATTTTGTTCTTTCTAGAACAAGGAAGAAGGATAAATACAAATACCTCAGTCTGACATGATTATGTATTTCAGCGTAATTTTTGCTACCAATTTTTATAATCATCAATTAAGCCTGCAGGATCTGTGTTTCACTTCCAGTCTGCTCTACTACCTACCCTACCGTCCTGAAGCCAAGTGCCATATTTAAACAGCTGAGTGGACAGGGGAGATAAGGACATTGGCACAACTTGCAAGAAACGTGTCTTTGCCCAAACATCAAGTGCAGTTAGCTGTTGTAGCTGATAGGGTGTTTTCACACTTCAGCCGCAACTCATGTTTCATTCCTGCTGATGAGTCAGGAACAGCAAAGCTCTGACTCTCCTTGATGCAAGGCAGTAGGGCACAAGGGAGCACAGCAGGGGCTGACACTTTGGGTACCAGCATCCAGATAACAGGTACCCAGGCGCACTGGTGAACCAGAAGCACAAGGAATAAGCTCAAAACCAAGGCAGCTTTGCTAACACCAGGTCCAGATCAGCTGTCTCCACTGTGAGCCTGACATGCTAAAGCATCTCTGCCATGCTAAAGCATCTCTGCCACACAGAGCTGAGTCCTTGCCCCAGGAGGCTGGAGGAGCCCATGTGCCCACACTCCAGAGCCTGAGACCCCTCCAGGCTGCAGAGCACATGGAGCAGAGTGAGAGGCTGCAGCTCTGAATGGTATCCTCACGTGTCTGACATGGCCAGGCCCCAAAAAGCCAGCTCAGCTGAATCAGATCCTACATGAAAACATCAAGGTGAGTTCACCCTGTGCTCTGCACATCTTCCATAGCACACCAAATGTGCCTCTACTTAAAGCAGTCTGGGAATGGAAGAGAGGGTGAGTGAGGTTTCCATGCCCAAGACAAACACACATAACGGCCCTGGAGCAGCCACAACCCCAAGGGTCGTACTACCCTGTTCATGTGGTGCTTTCTTATATTTAACACCCTCAGCCTAAGGAGCTGAGCTGTTTCTGAGGGAGCATCCACAACCTCCTCTGTCACCCTTATAATTTAACTACAGCACCTGAGGAGTCAGTGCAGATGATTAAGCTTTTCTGAGCAGCGTGTGATCTATGGAGCCCTGCATGATCCTTTCTGTTTGTGTAAGAACAGTTTCTACAGGAGATGTGGTAATACATGTGCTCACTGCAAGTATGACCTCAGCTATTTTAATTCATGGTTTCAATCTGAGGCTAGTTTAGGGCAAAAGACAGCAGCTGGAAGTTCCCATTCTGTACATGTGTACCAAGCGTTTGTTAACAGGCAGATGGTCACTAGCCATGCTCCCCCTGCATCCCCTTGAAACCAGGGCTCTGCTTGTGTGTGCTGGGAGCGTGCACTTAAATGGCACACAGCACAGCTGAACTGCAGCTTAACTAAAACACGTATTTCCAGACATACCCACAGATACTGAGAAACCTGGATATCTAAATACTTACATGATGGCCATGAGCTTGTTGGCATAACTATTAATTGCAAATGAAAAAGTACTTTCATGAGGTAGTGTATCTTTATGCAGTGGTTTTCCTTGTCCTCCTAGAGAGCCGTGAGGATGTGCTCATTTATAATGCAGGTCCCAAGACCACGGCTGACCACTGATGTGGACCATGACACAATGTCAGTACTTCATCAGGTGACTGATGGAGCTCAAAGGAGATGCCCTCAGCATTTCAAAGCTCTGCAGACCATCAGAAGCCATAGCAGAGACACAGACAACCAGAAGGCTATATAAATATATCAGGCATTCATACACTAAATTGTGGTACAGAGTAAAAGTACACAAGTTAACTCCTCTGGAGTTAGTTTAGCTCAGGCACGCGAGCTAAACAGGCTGCAGCAATCAGACAAATTGCCATATATTTTGTGATAAAATTGCCAAACAGGCTGTTCCTCAGCACAGACCAATGCTTGTGGGCTGTCTAAAGGCAGCACTGCTGTGACTAAAGCTGACAAAGAGTGATGGACAGACGACATATAGTAAACCAAATCTCAGTGATACCTAGTTTGCCATGTGACAGCTCAGTGTGGCATGCTCTGTCTAAGCCACTTTATTGGATATGTTATGAAAAATGGGCAGAGGGATTTGTCCTTATACAGTGTAACCTGTATTTATAGTTCTCCATTCATTCCTGTACATAAGTGCTCTCATACATCTAAGAAAAAAATTTATTTTTGTCTCTGATTTATTTTCCTTTGAACCTGTTCCTTACCTCTTAGATGGCTAATAGGAAAACAGTTTAAACATCCTGGGGGAAAATCATGTCAAACACAAAAGTAAAATATTTTCAGGTTGATTCAGCTCCGTAAAGACAATGAAACATCCTTTCAATAGGTGAATGAATGTATTTTTCTGGCTAGTCCTGCACATTTCTGGTGCTCCTTGAATGCACTCCCTCCGATCAAACAGAAGACTCAAATTCAGCTTGGAGGGTCTGCTGATTTCTTCTTTCAGTGGAGCTGCACATATCTGGAGCAGTTTATAAATAACTGCAATGCTCAGGATGAATTATGGTGCAGCTCTTCAAAGACTATTCATTATTGTTTAGTAAGATAACTAGAACTGTATTTTTAGGCAACTGTTTCACAATCAGCCTCAGAAGGGGCATGATTATGGCAAAGGTACACTTAGGGATAAGCTTATGAACAATTTTCTGGGCATCTGTGTTGACAAAGTAATATACACATTTCCTGGAGACTGCTGTACTAGAGTTTTCCATCCATTGTACCACAGTGGATGATTTAGAAAATCCATTTGCTCTTAAAAATTTTCATCAGTCTTGGATGACCTATTTCACTACCAGTCTTGTCACAACAATAGACTGAATATATACAGCCTTGTAGTGACTGCTCAGTGTACTAAAATGAAAATGTGGGATCTGCAAAACTCAAACCACCAAATGCTATTCCTTTGCTACAGACATGGTTAACACACACTGCCAGCCCTCCCAGAGAGTCTTTCCATAAAGTGTCAACTCCCATTTGTCTTATTGGTGTGTTTAGTTCCACCTGGGCTATGTGAAGTCAGAATTTACAGTGGACTGTAAAACTTGCACTGATTTGTTTCCTAGTAGATTTATACCTGTGGGTCTCAGTGGAAACGTTCACAGGAAACTTGCCCAAAATATGTGAGTCAAAATCAAATAAATACAAAGTGATACAACTACCCACCAACACTGATAGCTTCAGTTCCTGAAGTCATAGTGTTTGTAATGTAAAAGGTAAGATAAAGGAAAACTGTAAAGCTCAGAGAAAATTTCAGGCAAAAGATTTATAGAAGTGGTCCTTTTTCCCCAATAATACAAAAACTGCTACTTTAGCAATTAGCACAACTATCCCTTCACAATCTCATAAAACCCAACCATTTATAGATCCTGAATGAGAAGCTTCCTATTCAACAGTTTTTACCACCAAATCAAAAGACATTAACAATTATACCATTCGGATTAATTCCTTCCAGCCTAAGGGCTAGAAGCTTACTTCCCTTTTAATTGAAAGGTAAAAATCTCACATAATCCAGTGACTCCAGAGGCTTCAACTATATGGAAAACTAATTCAAAAAGAAATTTAAATCACAAGTGGCAACACCAACACATTAAGCAATGCTTTTAAATTCAAAGGTATAGGAGACTTTCAGACCTCTTTCTAAAGTGTAAAATGATAAACATTGAAACGTATCAAGCCCAAGCCCACAAAGTACTCAGAGAAAATTCCTCTACTCCATGAAAAAAAAAAAAACAACTTCTACAGAGAGCACAAGAAGAATGACATCTATGAATTACTGACAGCCTTTACATTTTTAATATTATTATTAGTAGTAATAATAATAATAAGCCCCCCAAATGGATCATAGTCCCTACTTCGGTAAAACTCTCACTGAGTTATACTGTTATTTTGGTCTGGTTTTGGTTCAGCACAGACATTTTATTCTACAACTGATTCTCAAAATAAAGAAGGACTAGTGCAAACAACTACATCAAAGTCTGATGTGTCATGTAGCAATGAATATTTCTGTTGGAAATTTACTTGTTTTCTTTTTAAAGCAGTGGCATATCTAGGTCTTCCTGAGATTAGAAACATTAACCATTCTGGGTGCGACTCCTTTGTGACTTCATGGAATTTCTATAGTATCTAGGGGATAGAAGAAACTTAAGAGCAGTTATAGTCATAATGAACCTAAGGACAGTAATAAAAATATGTACTAAAAATTAAGCCTGACAAACTTCAGATGGTAGTAAGTGTTAGTGGGGAGGTGGAGACGTCACTGTATTATCTCAATAAACTCTCCCATCTTCCTGGTTAATTTTTTCTGTTATGAGGCACCTCTAACAAAGACAGACTTTAACCTACTTTATATTCATAATGATTCATGCAAATTTACCTTCTTTTGAGGCAGGGGGTCAAGTGTTAAAGTTCATTCTATAATAAGTAATATCTGCATAGACTTTTGATGTATAATAATGAGGCATATTTTGCAGAGACATTAAGAATCAAGGCCCACAGAAATGAACTATTTGTGGATTCAATTCACAAGTGGCATATAAAATTCAAAATAGGAGGACTAAAAAGGATCATAAATACATTTTCAAATTTTATATCTACCCTCCCATAGTATGCAGTCTTATTTTTTATTGTGTGGTTCAGTATTAAAGGAAAAGGATTCAATAGTTCACACTGTATATAGACAATGAAGGCATGTACCATGAGAGCTGTGGCTGTGGCAAAGGATCTCAACATAAATTTGCACACATCTATTTTTCCAAATATAAGGCTTTCCTGGCAGGCAGTCAATCATGCAGGAATTGCCAACCGCTCTGTAGATAGGGCAATTATAATTCTCTGTGCACTGCTGCTAGACCACCTGCACGTTCACATGTGATGGAAGTCAGATTTGAACCCAGCTCTCAGGAGATGAATGCCAACCCACTGCTATTTACTATCAGCCTGTTTTTCATTATCTCTTATTATAATTAAGAAACATTATTTATAACTACACCTGACAAACAACTAAGCATGGTGGAAGCTAGCAGATGTACCTTGTGCTATGAAACTTGGAGCTGAGATGTTACATTCATTTGGTGGGGGGAGAGGGGGGAATTATGCAAAGCCTGTATTTTCATGTATCATGCTTTGCTTTCATCAACAGCGTATTGCACTTGGAAGTACATAATGTTTTGTGATTATATAGATAGAGAATGTCAGATTCTGCTTCAGATAATGCTTCCAATATTTTTATTAAAACTATGCCTGTAGTTTTCCAATTAATGAATTCTATTAGATTCACTAAAATAACATTTTACTTGAAAAAATATTGGAAAATGAAAATTTAATGATGTCAGATGAGTCATCGTTTCTCTATCAAAAGTCTCATCAGATAATGAAGGGGAAAACATTCCCACCACTTATTTAAAAGGGCAGTTTAGACCACTAGCTGCAGTATTACTCCATCTAAACAAAATACAGAAAATTATGAAAGAATATAAGAGTTACTCTAGCATGTTTCACTAAATAGTCTAGGAAATATTTTTTCTTCTAGGAAATATTTTGAATTCACCTACTTCTGACTGGATTATAAACAAATAACCACATGCTGAAGCAATAAAAATAAATTACTCTGCCAACTTCCCTTTGAAGTGTCACCATGCAGGATGGTACGTATTTCAAAACATTAAATTTCATCTCCATCTAGGCTCAGGACTGAGTGAATTTTACATGGAAACCAAACATTTCATACTGGATAAACTAAATAGTGAAAAAATATTTTGATTTCCAGAGGGACACATTTGTTTGTTCACTTTACTGAAGCACTGTTGAACAACAAACTCAGGATTTTCATGGTTTAAAGATAGGACACTCCCTATGGCATCTTCTTTTCATGATAGTGTGTACAAATTTCAAAATAGTTAAGAATTTAAAACTAATTCCCAATATGAACCATGCTGCAAAAATGTATCCCATGCACACTTCTGAAAACATTAGTCATAAGTGGATAATTTTCACACCCACAGCAGGGTAAGGAAAAATGCAAATAATTTAAAAAAAAAATCATTTGAATGCAAAACTCTTTTTCAAGGCTTTCAGAATAATACGCAATGGCATGAAGATATGCCTTAAATCAATAGCAGGAAACCAGGCAAAAGAAATATCTAGACAGGAGCTCTACAGGGCAGCATGGAAACAAAGTGGGTACTAAAACAAATATTATTTTTCATATTTTCCCAGCAATTATGCTCCTCATTCAGAATCCCTAGGAAGTGACTGGGGTTTGTGTTATACTTTCAGCACTGGCATGTAAGAGTTTTGATTCCTCTGACCTCTGAATACAAAGCCACACACTGAGGTGCCTGCCAAGCAGGCTTGTAGCCTGGATCCTTCGGGGATCTCCCGCGGCAACATCCAAGCCAAGCGGGGCAACTTCCCTGACAAGGAGCAGGGCGCAGGTGAGGGCTGTGGGCAAAGCAAGCGAGCAGAGGCTCTGCAGTCACAAACCCGACCAGCTCTGCCCCTGTTTACAGCGTAGTCAATAACTGGGCTCAGGGCTGCTTTTGGACAGAGGGAGGTCTGGCACGTACAGTAAGCACAGCTTCTCTCCAAGTAACCAATTCCCTTGGGAATGACACAAATCGGCAGGCCGGTTAGGGTAACACAGATGAAGAGCTCATTTTGTGTTGGAAAAGGAGAAAAACCAAACCAAGAAATGAAAGAGGACATTATGTCTTTCATGCAAAATGAAAAGTTCACTATGGGATTTCATTAACAAAAGACCACGACAATATGTACTCGGGTAAAGAGAACAACTTCTGACCTTGAAATTGCGTGCTAAATAAATTACCTCAGAGCGAAAGTGATGAGTTCTCATGACAGCATCTGGAAGGGAAGCAGAAAGATACACAGGCTCCACCAGCTGCACCTCGCATTTCGCCCCGGCTAACGGGTTTACCCCGCCACTCGCCCTTTGGCGCACACTCCGGGACGGGTCTGGCCCTCCCGGCACAGCCGGCAGCTCCGCCCGGCATTTATATTTAATTCATCGGCAAGAAGTTCAGCATAAAGTTCTGCTGCGCTTTGACAGACCGGGGAGGGCTTGGGGGGTTTCCCCAGCCTCTCACCTCTCTCCCGCTAGCCGAGGTTTCGCTAAGGGATGGGTGGAGACAAGGCTGCCGCAGTCCTGGGCTCGGCTTGAATTTTCTTTAAAGCCTTTGCCCGGCTAAACCGTGCCAGAGCGGCCCTCCGCCGGCAGAAACCTGGGGGTGGGCCGGGGACACCCCCCGCCGCCGTCGGGGACAGGCAGCGTCTCTTACCTCGGCTCCTTGAGCGACCTGAAAAGACGGATTTGATGGGATGCCTCCCTTTCTGGAGCCTGCGGTGCCAGCAGCAGAAGAATAAAATCGTGGCAATGGTCCCCAGCAGCAGCAGGAGCAAGAAGAGGGCGCACTGGATGCTGTAGGGTCTCAGCAGGACCAGGAAAGCCGCGGCAATCATGGCTCAAGCGCCCGGCTACCCCTGTGCGTGCGCGGGTCTGCGGCGAGCGGCGGG
>VZRQ01010869.1:1604535-1634666 GCA_013397975.1 Machaerirhynchus nigripectus
AGGAGGAGGAGGAGGAGGAGGAGGTAGAGGAGAAGGAAGAAGAAGAAGAAGAAGGTGCCGCCGGTGCCGAGGAAGGAAGGAACGAGGAGCGGCGCATCCCGCCGCCGAGGGGACTCGGCCGGTGACATCACCGCTGGAGCTGCTGTAGAGGGAGGCGGAAAATGGCTGCTGCGAGGTACTGGGGGACCCCCCGTGCGAAAAGAGGGGCTGCGATCCAGGGGCGCGGGGTGTCGGCAGCGGCGAGCGCCCGCGCAGGTCCGTGGGTCTGTGGCGTACCCTGGACCCCAGGCGTCGGTCGAGGCCGGGTTCGCGGCGGGGGGAGGGACTGGGAAATGACAATGAGATCCATCCTGACAAGGTGACCAGGGCGCTCGTGCGGTGCTGCCCCGTGTCCCCGATGCCGGCATTTAGGCGGCAGCCGGGTGCGGGCGGGACGGGTGCGGGAAGGCGCCGGGGCTGTGCGGAGCAGCACCTGCGGGGAGCCTCGCACTGCAGGAAACTGCAGCGCGCTGCAGCCAATGTCAGCGCCGTGCCCTTCGCTCAGCGCCGGGCCGCAGCTGGTGCGGCGCAGGCAGCACCAAAATCCTGCCATGTGCAGGGTGCTAATGCAGGTGATGACAAGAGTTCACCTATGTCGCTGTTGCTACCTCTGTAGTTGTTACTTTGATACTCCGGACTTTAAAAGACTGTTTCAGAGACGTTTGAAAATGCAGTTCTAAACTCCCTCACCCTGCTAAACACACACACACAAAAAAAAGAAATGAAAATTTGCTGAAAATATAGCCAGGTTCCATTTTGCAATATTGCATTTACTCGTGTTAGTGGGGAAAAAGGTTGATTCATGGCAAAAGTCATATGATTTTCATGCATCTTTGATGTGAGCACATAAATCTGAAGGACATTTCCAAAAATTCATAGAAATAATTAAAATCTCTGTGTAAATATTAGAGAAACATTGAAATGTTACTGCTTTATGTGACTGACATGAGCATACAGAAAAGCATATGTGTAAATTTAAGTTAAACTAAAAAATATGCAAGCCGGAAAGATGGGGAAATCTATCTGTGGAACCTTAAATAAAAACAGAAAAATAATATCTAGATTATTAAAATTAATTTATCACTGGGCTAATAACATTGTAATGCTTTACCCTTAAGGTGAAGGAGATCTTTTATCATTGAAAGATGCTCATGATACCAAGTTTGGGGGGGGTGTAAAAAAAAGAAAAAAAATGGGATTTATAATAATTTATTTCCGGAACTTTGTATCATTTCATGCTATACACCAACAGTGAGCCAAAATAGTCTGTCATATTACTTTGTAAAATGGAAAGTTGCTACATTGCAGCCATGGATTTGAAGCTTTCCCTCACTGCCTAGAAACTGCCAAATGCTGTAAGGTTGTGTTGCATCACGTGGTGCAATATTGAAATCTTTCCTAATACCGCAGTACACTGCAGTAAAATGGTTTTAATGCAGACTACCTGGAGATTATTCAAATCGTTCATGTTACCTCACTGAAACATGAAGCAAATTGGTGTGATCCTCCTGGCATCGTTCTGCAGTGCCACGCTGCAGGATACTGCAAGAGCAGGAAACTTTTTGACACCTTTAGCTCTGCACTGATTTATTGTTTCAGAATTGGGATGATAGAGCAAAAGTAGCACGGCAATGACTGCACGGTAAATCACAGAGAACTGAGGGAGAATGGTTCTTTTCACATTGTTCTCAGGTAACAAACAGTGCATAGAAATCATTTGACAGACAAATCTCTAGTGAAAGCTTTTTAGTTTAAGGTTTATAGCTTTTCTCTTCTAAGAGGTAGAGCTCACTGGTGTCTTGAGGATAATGTTTTTCCAAAACGATATAATAAATTTCATGACAGCCGCTTAATTTTTTTTTTCAAATGCAAAAGAGAGTAGAGTTTAGTACAAGAAATGCTGACATGCATGATTTTTCAGAGAGCTGCTGCTCCAGGCTTTTGAGTCAACTGTCTCACATGTACACCAAACTGCTGCTCTGGCTTTCCCTATATTCATTACTGCTTTGTACTTGTTAAATACTGCAGGGTATGGTAGTATGGTTAAAATATTACTTCCACGGTGAATAAAGTTTAAATTGCTGAAGTTATTACACATTAAAAATAAGCAAATTACATGTGGATAGATTTTTTTCCCCCAAATAGTAATAAAGAGAATTTAAGAGAAGTTTTATGTGTATCACACTTTTAATCTAAGATTCTTTACAGAATGTTTTTCAGGGAACTTTTCCTAAATCTTAAGGATGATAAACAGAGAAGACAAAAGAAATGAAGAGAGAAGGTTAAAACAAAACCTCTGAGATTTGACCTCAGAAGGGAAATCCTGCAGGTGAAGCCATTGCAGAGGAGAAGTAAAAGAAGGTAACAAAGTCTTGAGACTATGTGTGGTAACAGGGAGTGGAATGGGACGGGAGATCAGAAGTTGCTGAGAAGTGGAATTAAGTGTTTTATAATCTAAGAAGGCAGTTATTGATCCTGCAATAAGCAAGGGGTCCTGCTGCCATTTCAGAGTACACATAATGTGGCTGCACTTTTGCAGAGATGTGAGCAGGTGGGAGGTAGTGTCCTGCAGATGCTTGTTTTGATGGGGATCACAGGGAAACAGCAGTGACAAAGTCACTGGCAGAGCTGAAGCTTTTGGGGGAGTGCGGGAAGCAGCCTTTCACTGGAGCAATGCTGAGGGAGGAGGTGGTGATAAGCACTTGGGCAGAGGGATCAAAAAGGAAAGTTCTGCTTCAGAGAACCCACAGAGAAGAGGTGACCAGCAAATTTTTGGAAGTGGAAAGGGACAGGAGGATGTTTCTGTGGTTGCAGTTACTCTTGAATGCAGTTTACCTATTTTCCCAAGTTGTGTGAGGTAGAGAAACAACATGGAAATTGTGTCAAACTCCTGCAGTTTAATGTAAGAGTTGAACTGGGAATGTGCTGTAGCAGCAGCAGCCCTCCTGCAAGGAGACAAGGCAATGTTGACCTCAAATACTCTTTCAGCCAGTCTCTCATGATAGCCTGTTCTGACTTAGCAGTCTTGCCCAGGAAGGCTGAAGGAGGAGATACTTTCTTCCCTTACCCTTGTCCTGCTTGCAGAATTGCAGTACAGTCTCTGGGCCAGTGCATATTCCTTGATAGTTTAGGTGATGTTCAGCCACACTTTTTAAAAGAAACTAAAAATTCTAGTTGAGTGCCATAGGTTAGGCTGAAAGGCAAAAAAAAATTGCAAAAAGAAAGTGTGATGGCATTTTGAGTGGAGGAACCATGTCTGCAGAGGTCTGCTGACCTCCCCCAGCGTGAGCCATGGGATTCAAGGGCACTCCACAGCTCTGTGAAGGCACATCCCTGCTCCTGCAGACTGAGGCATTGTGGACCTCATTTTGCAGCTGTAAGACTCCCTGTATCAGTGAGCTGAGGGAAAAAGGTCACATGCTGGATCTGGTGATGTGGACATAAGAATACAAGATGATACATGAAATGATTTCATAAGAGTAGCTGAGTGAGTGAAAGGGTAAGATCATCTCTTTTCACTGGTATGCTTTAAGGACTGTGTTTGTACTAATTAGTTATAATTGAGTAAAATATTCAGCCTAAGTGACTACTTAACTGGTTAGAAGGGTTCTCTAATAGTCTAATACTTTCTAACAAAATATTTGGATTTTTCCTTATCAAACAAGAACTAAAGTAAATACAGACAAAACCAAAGAAGCAAGCAAACTAAATACAGAAGACATCATAGTATCCAAGTGTTACCAATGTCTTTCGATGAAATAACTGACTTTTCCCCTTCATATTCTACTCACAGGTTACATGATGCCATCAGTACTACCCTAGCAGCTTAAACATACCATAGGAAATGTTGTGAGAGCTTCTGGTAGATGATTAAACCTTAAAAAATACTTTCTTCAGTTGAAATAATAACATTTTCTGGCTTGATATAGGCAACCCATTTAAAAGAAATCTGTTATGTGAAAGGATATGTTCTAAATTCAGCAAGGTTATTGCAAATCTTCATTCTGGAAAACTTGCTAAGTTGTTTATTCCATCCAGTGCTTTGTATGACTAAAAGGCACACTAGCAGTAGTTAATTCTCACAATATCATTGAAATTAGGTAAATGTGTATTATTTTTTCAGGTTCATTGGAAAGAAAAGGTGAACTATAAATTTAAAGGTGGTGTGATTTACCAAAGACCAAACTCTGTGATTCTAGTGCTACGGACTAATCCCCTCCATGACTGGAACATTTTGCCTTCTGCAGGTGTCGTAGGTGACCATGTAAAACCAAATTCTTGTCAGATTTATGTACATAGAGGTAATTGTCCTTATTTTGTGGGTTCATCAGCTCAAACAATATTTAAATTCCCTCTGCTTATTAGACTGAATGTAAATCAAATGGAGAATGAGCCATAGGGTTGTACACTCATGGCTCATAGGGTTGCTGGAAAAATGCTGGCAGGAATTCTGTGGGCATAAATTGACTTTGTAGGCAGAGAGGCTGATCTTGAGCCTAGATGGGAATATAATGGTGAAGCTCCAATGACTTTTTTCTTTATTACAGCAGCAGTGTGCCCCTTTGTCCTTGGTTGAAATTTGCTCTGTATTCATTTTTGGCAGTGTTTAAAGTAGCAGTTGTCAATCTGTATGTGGCCTTACATCCCAGAGGAAATTGCTCTTCATTAGTATTTTAACTATATAATTGAAAGTTGTTTAAGGATTGTTTCAAACTGATATACAGCACTGGTCATTCCACTATTATATTACTTTATGAAGTTAGGTTGAACTACATACAGTAAAAAGACATTTATTTAATTTTACAGGAAGGGAAAAATAGCGCCAATAAGTTTTGTGGTTTTTATTCTTGCAGGGAAGATGTCTTGCTGTGAGTTCTCTTAAGTGCATGCAGAATTACTCTGAGTTGAAGTAATATTCCCTGGAGTAAGAGGACAATATATGTCTCTTTTTCTAGTTCATGACCTTTAATAGTAATGCAGATTTTTTTTCTCCTACTCCCTACCAAAATGCTGCAAAACCAGAGCAACTGGGGAAGAGCTTTGGAGTGAAAGAGCAAGCACTTCGAGTATTAATCAGGCATGACTTCTCATCTATGATCACTCACCTATGAGCCAGTAAAGACATATAGATAGAGATAGTAAAGATGCTGATAAGTTATTAAATACTGACCAAAAATCAAGCTTGGAATTTTCTAGCTGCTATTTCACTTCTTTGCTTTTAAGAGTTGAAGGGAGGATGCCACCAACAGAAATGCTTTGGGGTACAATGAAAGATACAGCTTCTGCTACCTTATAGAAAGAGTAAAATGCATCCTCTTATAACCTCTCATACCAGGTTTTCAGAGGGTTTGTTTGAGTAAGTCCAATTTGAAAGTGCATAAGTTGCATATGGAAAGTATGTCTAATATTTTTTCAGCCTTTTAGGAAAAGGTTATTTGACTGCTTGGGCTGTTGCATGGAGCAAGTGCACAGTTATTGCACCTCAGCACAGATTTACATGTGGTCAAACCTTCTCTAATGATCCCCCAAACATCTTTAGACAAAATAAGTGATGCGTCACTGTTCTTTAATGTTTTTAATTTGGGAGCTCTTAAGATGGGTTGCGTTGGATTACCCAAGCCAGGGCATAATGAGCACGGCCAAGTGTATGACTTTACAGAGGCATGCTGGCTGTTGCTCCTTCCAGGCTATTTACTTATTGCTTCTAAGTGTTTGGGTATATTAACCTGCAAAGAAAGAGCTTTCTTGTGATTATTCAAACTCCTGTAGCATAGGTATTTCATCCAGTTCAACCAATAAAGAGATTTATTTCTTGGTCTGTATATTAATACATTTTGTTGTGCATGGCATTTACAAACAAGCAAATTGAAGTGAGTATTAGTTCTCCATCTGTCAGCTGTGAAACAGCTATTTAATAAAGATACTAATCTGTCATGTAGAATTAAGATAACTTCCTTCATTTTATTTGGCCTCTTGTTACCTTAGTGTGAATCTTTCACTGAGTGTGGGATTAAAATACAGATAAATAAATGTACATGGTTTATAGGCATATGAGATATCTAGGCTCCTATTTAAACTCGGGTAAATCATCGAGGCCCAGAGAACAATGCATTTCCCTGAATTTGTGTTTAGTGCCATTTGAGGTGCCTGGATTTAATCATCATAAGCCTGGAACCACCATCATTCCTCCACCAGAGTGTCCAAGCCCTGTGTGAAGTCTGGGCCCATCAGAAGAGGCAGCTGGAGGCCAGGCATAATAATTCATGGCATCTGAGTCTGCACCATGCATTTCTCTTTAGGCCACTGAAATGAACCCTACAGCACTTGAAAAAAGCTGTTGCTTTCCAGGAAGCTTTCACTGTGTTCAGCAGGGGCTTGACTCTTATGACTGTTGCAGTTGCTCAAGGCTGAGACATCTCCAAAAGGATGACAGTTGTGATAAAAGACCTGTGGGAGAGTTGTACTTCTGGAGTAGCAGCTGAAAGCCAAGCAAATAACATTGGTGCCAGACACCTGTTTAGAAAGCCAAATTGATCCATGCCTCTCCAGTGATTACAGCAATAACTTAAGACACCTGGTGCACCAATGACACCTAAATGTAAGCATCTTAATCTAGAACTGAATTCTGTACCGAAAACCCAGTAATAATGCTAGCTTGCTATCTTGAAATCCATTAAAATGAATGCCGTGTTTCACTGATTGAATAAATTACTGGTTAGAACAAAAGTTTTGTACTTCCAGACATACTAAATATACTTGCTTAAAAATTCCTTTTTTGAGCCTTTCCTATCACTCAATTTAACAAATAAAATTAATAGTTTGATGCAACAATCAGAGCTTTTCCGATAGATTTCTTCAAGCTTTTGATTTAAGCCACAGTCCTACAAAGGACTGTGGCATATTTAGATATTAATACTATTTTATAGAACTCTTAGGTTGCTAAAACCTAGGAGAAGGGCACTATTGTGAAAAATAATAATGGCTTCATGAATTCCTTGGGTCACTCAATAGATTTTAGAGTGTGGTACTAGGTTTGCGTCCAGTTCTCTGTGTAATCCTGGCAGTTGTAAATGCTGCTGAGGCTTTAAGGTCAAGGAGGCCATCTGGGTAAATAAGGCCAGAGATGCTGCTTTACCGTGAATAGCATCACTTCTTAGAAAAGTATCCCAGGTTATTTCATAGCGAGTCACACCAGGACAGTGATCTGCAGTGAGGAAGTGACCTTTTGAATATCAGGATTAAATCATGTCATTCTATCCTTCCTGTGGAAGACAAGTGGGATCATTTCTGTGCATTTATAGTCTTAAGAGTTGCAGTAGTGTTCTGATAGATGCTCCCCCAGATTCCCAGCTGAATTTGGAACACAGCGATACTGATGATTCTGGAAAATCTGTACTCTGTATTTCTCAGATGAGAGCAGCAGATTTGTGCTTTTGAATCATCTTTTCCCAGAAATTACTAAGATATGGCACTGTAAATCTTTTGAGCAGTAACACACTTTTGTATTCTGACAGCACCTAATTCCACTGAATTCATTAGTAAATCTTACACTGTTTTGAGGTAAAAAAGATTAGAACCCACAACACAGCGTATAACTTATTTAAATATGGTCATGTTTTCCATCATACACTTGTATTGGAAATTTTGAGACTTCAGTGCAGCCCAAGTTTTACATCAACATTGTATTTAATATTCTGACAAGTTCAATGTAAAATGTCACAGTCTAAATAACACAAACCAAATCTGTCACTACCACTTATCATGCTGAATTGGAAATAAATGGGTTATTACGAGGTGGATTAATTTGAAGACCAGTTAAGATTGGGTTGGGTTTGGTTTTCTCCAAGGAAAAATCTAAGGCTGAACTCAAAGGATAGACAACAAAAAATGTTAGTACATAATAAAATACTAGCTTTATTACGTGTTTCATTAAGGCTATAGACATTTGGCCTGAAATAAACCCCCTTGCATCCCACCTGGTCCTCAGAAATCAGAGGGGTTGGGTGCAGCTGGACTTAGCTTCTGATTAGAACTGATTCAGCATTACCAGCCTGGTTGAGTTCAATAAGAACTTGCATGATCACAGACTTGCAAATAGTGCAGTTTACCAGTTCAATACTATAGATCTGAGTTCAATAAAACTTTCACAATCCAGATGCACAAAAAGTACAGTTTCCTGAAGTAACAGCAAAGCAGGTTCAGGACGCTGGCGATAGGGTTGCACCAACTACAGTGTGTCACTACAGCAGGTGACAGTAACAGAGATCTATTAGTGATATATAGATAGAGTTATAAAAATATTCACGGGTCTTTACAATGCACTGGAGGCACAAAGCTCACCTAGAGGCATCCCTTCAGGGGGGGAGGAGAGACAGTCCATCCACCAATCCCAAGTAAGCAGAGGTATTTCCCCCTCTCTCCTTTTTTCTTTCTTTGCCCCAAACCCCCCCTTCCTTTATGTTATAGATGGGGTTTTGATGGTTATGATTGTACATGTAAGGTATGTTCTCACTTCTCTTCATTTGCATTCTTAGGATGTGAAAGTTAATATGCAAATAGAGCTTAATGAGGGTCTTGGTTATTTTCAGTCAGAATTTATAGCTGACACAGAAGGTAGAATAAACACTTTGGTCCTCCTCCACCTGCTGGGGTGGCAGTGAAGGCTACCTGACCTTCACTAGAAAATCTTTGAGTACATCCTTGTCTCCTTAAAGGACCACATTTATAACAAGGCTGGTCATGCACAGTGGCTGGTACAGAGGTGCAGGTTCCCTCTGGGGCTTCTCTGAGGCATCACTGGGCCCGAGGCCTCCATTCACCCCAGACATCATTCAGTCCTTGTGCCTTGCCCGAGCCAGATATAAGATAAGCAGGGGCACATCTCATGTTTTTCTCAACTAGTCTCATCAGTTCTTCACCAACTTAAGGCAACTCTGTACCAGGCCTGACCATTTACCATAATTATGGATCTATGGTACAGTTCCTTGATTTGCTGAACCCAGTGTCAGAGCCCTGTTTTAAGCCAACAGAATCAGACCCATCAAGTGGGTATACAATCTCATGTTGTAAACTTGTAACACTTTGCACTGTGTTTACTGAAAGGAAAGAGAAATAATGATCTCGGCATGCCATCTGCCAGTTCTCTCGCTGAATGGAACAGACTATGTCAGACAAAGGGTGAGATATGTCTTCAAGTGACCTTTGTGGATTTTGGTGGCTAGGGGTTTTTTGGGTGTTTTTGTTTTGGTTTGGTTTTGTTCTGGCTTTTTGTGTTGCTTAGTAACAATATCACGTGTACAAATCTATAGCATTTGTGCAGTATGTGAGGTGTTAACATATTTGTAAAAATTAAGAGTCCAATTAATATTTCCTCTGCAGAATGTTAAAATTATATGGCTCCTTCCTTTTTCTTTTTTCCCTTCTACAAATGACCTAGAATAGTGAAAAATCGTAAATTTGCATTTCAGTATTTCTCAAATCAGTAATTAGTGTTTTCAAATGGAGCATATAGTAGAATTAAGTAACTTGCAAAGTGTAAGTGGCTTTCAAAGGTCATATAATTGTCTCTGTGGTTAGTAGCTGCACACAGGGTAATGCCTGTGAATGATAATGTATCCTCCAAATAAACCACTGAAAAAAGCATTCAGTGTCAGAAATCTTACTTGATGACTTGCAGAACTATGTTAGAAAGATTTAAAACAGAGAACCAGATACACTTTAACAGATTTCATATGCCATCCTTTCAGCTCCCTATAGCTTCTGCTGGTCTGCTGGAATCCTACTATTCAAAATCTATTCAAAACCAGAAAAAGCTAATACAAGATGGGTTGGACCAGGCCAGCTTCTCCAAGGAGACACACCAATTCTGCAGTCACTGAATACTCAGTGGAGAGAAATAGGCTCTCCCAGACAGTAAGATGAATCACCTCCCTTTCTGCAGTGACTGAGCCAAATGTGGCTAGACAACCTCTGACTTTTAAGGCAGTAAAAGTTTGGTAAGGCTAATCCCAGTCCCCGGTTATTTTGTTTGTTTTCTGATGATACATTACATTTTGCCTTTGATCTGTTTTGGCAAGTAAGATTTTAGAGGGAAGCATGTCCAGCAGTCCTGACTTGGACAAGGTTCACATTGACTCCTGTGGGAGGTCAGGGTGAGAAAACACTGCAGGACTTCTCTTCCATAAATTGAACTGTTTCACTATTCCTCTCCCTTATTAGTGACATTTTATTCTACCTTTCCATTCCCTTTAATCACTGGCTAGAGATGATGCCAGCAGACAGTTAGGTGTTATCCCCAGGGCCCATGGATTGTCACAATAAATTCTGTGAAAAGACATAGTTTGATTAATGTCTACTGCAGGAGCTGAAGGTGTTGCTCCGTAACATAAAAATACTGACAATCAGATTCTATACTCTGTTCCTTTTATTTGGCGATGTAATCATTTCGTCATTTTACCCATAACACAGGCAGCTGGGCTGATGTCCAGTGGAGCTGCAGCAGAGAAAAGGGGGCCTGGCCAGTTGCTGTTTCTGCCCCTCAACTGCTTTTCTGTCTTGGTCCCTTTATAAACAGCAGGGACATTTCTTACTTCCCTCAGCATGCTGAGAGAATGTGGCAACTGTTAAGGCCCTTAGTGAATTGGTTTAGCTGTTCATTAATACACCCTCTGACCATAGCCAAGAATCTTGTCAGCTCAGAAGAACTTTATAGATAATGTAGATAAATTGCTGAGCTCCAAGTCCTGCCATGACCATGGTAAAAATTGTCCTTAGCTTAGAGTAGCAGGATGGATTTTTATGGATCCAGGTGCTTGCCTGGTGTAAAGACTGTGTGAGATATTTTGTTGTCCGTGTGCTTTACAGTGTCTACCAGTGGCACCAGGCTGCTCTCGTGGGCTCTGAACATCCAGAAATCCACTTGTCCATTGACTCCATTAAGCTGTTTAAAAATGTAGACAAGTCTGATGCCTTCCAAAAGCTGTTGGACTTGGTACTGATGTGCATGGTATTGGCACAGTGTGTACGTGAATAGCCCTAGTGCTGTGGGGAATCGTCACTTGCCCTGCATGCTGTGAACAGCCTGTGTATTCAGTGTACCTCTGGAAATCCTGGGCTGGCTTGCTAACCCTGTACAAGTTCAGACCACAAGAATGTCCCATGGCTCAGAGAATATTTGTCTCAATACAAAATGAGAGACAAAAGACAAACTGTTAGAGGACTGCAGGGAAACATTAGGAAAATATAGAAGTCAATCAATCAGCTGTTAGTCTTAGCACGCTGGCAGCTCTAACTTTGCTGCAGTTCTGTTGCTCGTATGTGGGCTTTTAGGAAGGTAAAGAAGTAGCTCACAACTGCCAAGGCCAAGGGGGGAAATACCAAAGTGCTTCATTTGAGAATCAAAGAATGGGGTGGTGGAGATTGCTGTGCTGGGTTGATCAGAGGCAGAAGTAACATCTTCGAGCCAGATGAGAAATGTAAAGCTGAGTGAAGTATATACTCAAAAGCATTTTGAAAAAGAAGGAAGAATACTGATGCCCAATGTGATTGCATACACCACCTGTTTTAAATCTGGGATTTTGTTGTTCAGACAAACATGCAGTTACATTTTGGACCTCACCTGTCTGTAGTGAGGTCAGTGCTGAAGCTTTTGTTCCTTGGGTTCTGCTTTGTCTTTTATGTTTATTCATTTGAATGATCCCTGCCTGTGGTATGAGGATCCATCCAGCATGGATCAGTGGCAGAATGAGGCCTCTGGTGAGTCATGCTCAGCAGAGATATTCATGCTGCTTCCTCTTCCAGAATCTGCATGGGATGGATGCTTTCTAATCTTTAAAAGAAAATAATGACAATTCCTGCAAACACAGTCTCCAGTGAGGCAATACTTAACAATCCTACTGCTACCACACTCAACATATCCTGCATAAAAACATAATTTAATACTCTTTTTAATGGCGATTTCTTATGCCGCTTGCCCCACTGTATCAGTAAACATGTTGACAAGACTTCAGCTCTCTTTTACAAATGAGCAAGTTCACCCCCATTTGGAAAGCCAGCTCTGTTGACACATAGCACAGACATGTGGAACAGTGGCAAACTGGGCTTCTGCAAACAATTTGACATTGCTTCTTAGAGCAGTGCACCCAGATATTCTCACTTTGACATAATAGCCCCATGTAATTTTCCTTTTCTAGCTCTGAGTTACCTTTTTGACAGCCTCTGCATGAGGCACTAAATTTGCTTCTGACTGATTGAGGCCAAGTAAATCGCAAATCACACTGTCACATCTAGGAATCCGTGAGTTTTCAGCTCTGTGAAAGTATTTCACCTTTATGAATTGACCATATTTTTGCTGGAAAGAAGATTCAGGTTTGACAAAATCAGATTTTCTCTGTATTGATTTAATAATTTTAAAGGAGAAAATATCTTCTCTGAGTATAATGGCAACACTTCAATGAACTGGTTACATTTCCAGTAGAGCTTACATTCCACACTTTCATGAAAGGCTATCAGCCTAACTGGGAAAATAAAGCTCAAAGTATGACTTGTTCCCTTCTCTTGGTATAGAACTTCAGTGCTTTAAAAAGCCCAGAATGGCCCATTGCTTTAAAACTATTGTTTTATGAAGCAAATGATTTAGCTGTATATTTGGGTTTGGATTCTCCTCGTTGCTGTTATTCCTCATGAAGCAGCCCAGCTCCCTTCCAAGTCCTTAGCCTGTCATTTCTTTTGTACATCAAGTTTTCCACTGCCAGGATGTGTCATACCTCACCCACTCAGTTGTCCTGGGTAGTTCTGGGTTGGTTTTCTGTGGCTGCAATTGTCTTCCTGCCCATGAGATGATAATCATACATCCCTCTTGATAGCGTGTATAGCTAGAACTTTCCTTCATTCTAGGGAAAGTTTTTATCACACCTGTATATTTTAGTCAGAGGCTGGACTAAAACTTTTATTGAGACAGGTGTAGTAGTAGTAGAGATCCCAGACAGAGATAGATTGAACATAGAAGAAATATGGGAGCCAGGTCTCTGTGAGTGAAAGCTGTTTCCTGTGCATAGTTTTGGAGGCAACTGTCTGATGTACAGGTATTAAATAGACCATCTCTTTCAAGGGGCATACAACTCACTTCTTGGCTAGTTTTCACTTTCTTAGGATATTTTCATACAAAGTAACTACCAATATCCAGCAAAAGGAGGGTTGTTTGGGGCTTTTTAAAGTGGTGTTGTAACATGCCTGTGGCATGACACAGTAACTGCTATTTTTCCTATGATGTCCTTCAGGAAGTGTCTGTGTGACAAGAAAGCCACTTAACAATGAAAAAATTTACACTGTTTGATTTTGTAAATGATAATTCACTGCAAATTGGAGAGACTTCATGGATACAGGACCTTCCCTGTGATGACAATGAACTAGAAAGACTTCTGAAACCTAATGAGCACGTACTAGTTAACTGGCCTGTGGGAGAAAGAAAGACAGAAAAGCACCTGGTGAAAGTTGTGTACATGAGTGGTGAGTGCAGTTCCAGAACATTTGTCTGATATGAAATCTGCTTTCAAGGTATAGTTGCCTGATTGCTTGTGCTTTGGCCTTTTTCCTTTCCATCACTTCAGATGACCCCCAAGAGCTGGTGGAAATGATGCAAAAGATACTACGAGCAGATGAAATTACAAAAATACAAGTCCTTGGAAAAGGCAAGAGGAAGAGGATAGAAATGATATTCTCAGAAAGTGAGGACAGTGACCTGGATAAAGAAAAGGTGAGTTTCTGTGTCTTTATGTGCCTGATATTGGTAGGTCTGTAAACGAATGAAACAGACTGTAACTATTGATTCTTCATGGTATAACACACAAAAGGTACATAGTAAAGGTAGGAATACAGGCAGCCTTCACATGGTACCTCAGCACAATAACCTGTCAGAGTATTTAGGCCAATGGATTTTGTCCTTTTCTATGTCAAGAGACGAGTGTTATTCAAGGCTTTGATGCTCTGTAGCTCCATTGCGTTTTCCCCCATAAGACAGAAATCTGAGTAGTGCACAAAAAAGGGAAGGCACCAGGTTTTCTGAGGTGTGCGTTGTGCTGAGATCTGCAGTGACAAAATACAGGGAAGGGAAGCACAAAAGTTAACAAAGTTACAAATACATTTTTTAAAAATACTAACCAAGAATGTCAAGTGAACAGTGAATAAAAATTTGTGTTATATTATGAAATACTGTAATGAAAGGCTCTATAGGAATGCAAAGACATTATTATGCACTTTTTTCCAGGAGAAGATGATGAAACATATAAAAAGAAAGAAATCATTGCAGGCATCTGCTCCTGCCAACATCCTGAGTCAACTTGAAACATCTTTAATTAACAAACAGGTAAACATCCATTTTCATCAATTTTAATGTATTAAAAGCAGTCTGAAATGTATTTTTGAGAGGCACTTAGGATTTTTGCTGTAGTGAAGTTAACAGTTCTAAAAGATGCTGCTTTGGAAAATTGATGAATAGAGAACAGAGACAAAGGTTACATATTACCTAACAGTTATATATTACACTGACCTTTCGTTTTTAATTTTAATAGGAATAGTAATAGCTGTGTTGGTAACAACTTTTATTAAAATGCACTGAGTCTGTTTATGCAAGACAATTTTTTGATTTAGCCAGATATTTTAATGTTAGTTTTGATGCTTTGATTTTATGTTGTTGTTGCTGTAGATATTACAGTTGGTTGGGGTTTTTTTCAGAGAGAACCATATTCAGGAGGCAACTTTCTATATAGTGAAAGTAGCAGTGATGATGAAGAGCCTTTATTTCAACTCTCCAAGGTAGAACTATGTGCCAAAATAAAAAGTCTCAAGAGGAAGCTGACAGATACCATGAGAGAAAACTGCCGCCTAAGGCAGTCCCTGGTGATGCTTCAAGGTAAAATTGGGAGTATTTTGATGAAGAGGAAAGCCTGAAGGTCAGGAAAAGCTTGATTTATAAGAGGCCATTTGGATGGGAATTATGGATGCTCAAGCACCTGACATGATCAAGGCCTACCATTAGCATCAAAGTCTGTGATACATGGCAGCATTTAATTCCAGCAGCACTTACTGTCTTACACAGAGGCCATGCAATCATAGAGTTAGAAATGAAGAAATCTGTCTAATCCTGCCAGTTGTTCCCAAGAGAACCTTTCTGTATGCTGTGTAACCATTGGCTGAGCTCAAGTACTTCGCTGACCAGTCCAACTAACCGTATTTACTAGCAGTCTTTCTTGATCAATTGATATTTTATTTATTCTGAAATGACTTAATTTCTAATTACTTTGGTGATTCCTCCTTACTGATAATCTGATCAGTGCACCAAAATTAATTCTTTCCCAGAGATGAAATGTTTTGTTCTGTTGTAAATTAATCCTTCTTCTCTTAGTGATCATCTCTGAAGCGCCTCTCACTTGTCCCTTATTCTGAGGCAGCAAAAACTGAAACCAAAATTTCAAACCGTTAGTGAAAAAATAAGGTTTAAAGAGGATTTACTACTTCCCTTGCCAGCTACACCATACCACCCCTAGACAGTCTGGTATCTGTTGTTTTTTTTTTTTTTTTGTCAGATGATTTTGCAACTGTTTATCAGTTTCATTGACCACTTGACTGCATTTCTTATGTTATTCATCTTGGTTTGAATCATTCATCTCCACCTTTTAAAGTATTATTTTTAAACATTTTCTTAGTGTCTGACAACTTTTCTCACACATACAAGTCCATTTGCCTTGCATCTTGAGCAATTATATTAGTCTTTTGCAGTATTTTCTGTAATTTAGTGATTCTGTATCTTGCTGATACGTCATCTCTTGCATCCTTTTTGCTCTGCATTGATTCTTCTAAGTGGATGCAATAAAAGTTTATGTTTGAAAATACTACCTTTAGCAAAGGTTATTTAAAACATATTCTCTACGGATTTACAAAAAGGAAAAGCTTCTGCAGTCTGTGTAACTTCTTTGAAGGAAAAAATATCAGACATCACTTAGCCCATATGCAATAGCTTTATGGACTTGTAGAGATTTTGAGATTGTAAAAAGAAAAGACAAATAGTCTGTTTTCTGCCATGATGGGCATAAACTAATAGCCTTGCACTGAACTGATCTATTCTGGAAACTGAGGCCAGATCTTCCTGGGTGGGGACAGCAGAATGGCAGGAAAGCATTTGAGAGAAGAGGAAAAAAGTATATTTAAATGTCTTTGCTGACTACTTTGAGTCTTTCACATTATGACAGGAATCTAATTGCAAAAATATACCTGCTTATGTAATTTGGGTCTGAAAGCTTCAATTACTATTTTACCCCTCACTTTTCATCTAATTTCAGTGTTGCCACAGGCAGTCACTCATTTTGAGGAACTGGTAGGGATGGCTGAAGCACTGCTCAAAGGGGGAGTGATGTCATCTACTTCCAGTCTGCATCCACATGCTGTTTGGAAGGCATCTCACAATCCATTAGCAGATTCCTATGCAGCCATGCATAGTAACTCCAGCTCACCAACAACTTTGAATGTGGAAGATGAGGAGCAACAGACTGAAAAACAGGTCAGTTAAAAGGCAATTTCAGGCATAAAACTTTATACAGTATAAACTTTACTGCTATAGCATAAAAAATATAAAAAATAAGCATGAGTAAAATAATTTGTCATCACTGCATTGATAACATGACTAATGAGCTCCTTTTGTACAGAATGCATCTTCCATGAGAAGCATTAGGTTTCATTCAGTGTCCTGTACACTCTCAAATTTGCTTTAATTTCAGTGACCTTGCATATCTGTGGCTAAGGGCAGAATGTGGATGCATGAAGAAAATATCAAGATCCAGGGATAACTTCCAGCCTAATGGTTTGGATGCCAAAGGGGTATGGTAGTATTTCAAAGATAATCTAACAAGAATACCAGCAGTCTGTTCAAACTGTTAATTTGTAATTGGAGGCTGGTATGTTTCTGCTCCTGTTCCAGACACTAGCCAGCAGTTAAGTAGAAATACATGTATACAGAGATACTGAGTAAAGAAGTTCCCCTATTCTCTCCAATTATAACATAACATGATTGAAAAATTTAAGGCACAGAGGCTGTACATGAAAAAAAGTGAAGGCACAACCAAAAGAATGATTCTAGCTTCTGCATTCACAATTTACATAAACATTATTATGCTAATCCATGTAAATCAGTCTTGTGTGTTGTCATGGGGTGCTAAAATCCAAAGAAGTCTTTGAAGAATTATCAAGGTATGTTTTCACTGCATATTGCAATACACAAAATGTGACCTAACATCCTCCAGTAAAGAAAAAGACCTAATTTTCTAAGCAACTTGCCTTACTTCATAGATGTAGCTCAAAATTGCCTATTAGGAGAGTTCAAATTCTTAGGCTGTACCACTGATGCATGTAGAAGCCACTCTCAAACCCCAGGACCAGATGTCACAGTTCTTAGGGCATGTCTGCTCGGAGGCAGGAATATTAGCTTGGGCATAGTGCCATGCTACCAAGGCAGTACAGAAACCATGCCAGAACTGGACCACAGCCAGCCTGCATGAAGCGCAGGCAGAAGGATTTTGCTGTGCCTGAACATGTTCTGTCTCTGCTAGTGAGTAATAAGGATGGCCTGATGAAGGGTTTGCTAGGATGCATGGGGTCCTTCGTCTGCCCCACACTTCCTTCTGGAAAACAAACATGCTGTGTGTATAGTCCCCAATGCTGAGTGGTATTCAAGTGTGGTGTTACCTCAAGCACACTGTTTGCAGAGATTACTTTTTAAATTGTGGTTTAAAAATAGAAAATGAAAAAGGTATTTCAGTGGTAATACTATATAATATCTCTAGAAAACTGCAATAGTTATGCCTATGACCCATTTTGTTTTACAGTTCAAGATCGAAAAGTGGCAGATCGCACTTTGTAACAAGAGCAAACCTCAAAAATTTATAAATGACTTGATGCAAGCACTTTATACACATGAATACATGGCTACACACAGCCTGACAGGTGCAAAGTCCTCCTCTTCGAAGGATAAGGCGGCAAAACCAGCTATGAATCAGAATGAAGTTCAGGAAATCATAGGTGATGACTTGTTAATGTTATTCAATGTGGCTCTGACTTGACAGGGGGCTTTCTCCGAGGAAGGGGCTGTCATGCTTAACAGCTGGTCTACTCAGGTGATGAGCTGTTTCCTATTTCCTTCTTCAGCTACATTCTTTTTTAAACCATCTGTTAAAAATACTGCCAGTGAAATGCTAAGTAGTAGTATTTCTATTGCGTGAATTCTGTGGGTTTTATTCAGGTGACCACGCAGGCACAGTGATATTGTAAATTTTTTTAGCCCTTACAAGGTTAACCTGCAACAGTCAAACTTGGAGCATGATGATAACAGATAAGGGAAGGCAAAAAGAGGACACATTTGGATCAAATTTAAAATTATGTCTGCTGTGTTCTGAAGTTTAGTGAATGTTATGAATTCTGACATTTTAAATAGCGCTAGAGGCAAAATGAGACTGTATAGAAGACAGAAATAGTGATCAGAGAAGCAAACAAAATTTGGTTTATGCTGAGGTTTAAGGCAGAAAATATTTGGTGCATGGGAGAGAAAATAATTTCAGATGGAAGTAGCAGCTTTAAAGAAAACAGTATTTTGTGAGCATATGAAGCCAAATTTTTATTGGATTCACACCTATAACTAAATACTAGAACAATATAACCTTAATTCCTATACTGTAATTCCTCTCCCATTGCCATTCCCTTGGACTTCTGCATTTCTCTTGGTTCCCTTCTCAGCTTAGCTCCAGTTTCTGTACCTTAGTACAGTTTTGTTGAAGTTAGCCAGCAGTTTCAAAATTTATCAGTTGCAAAAACTTCTTTTCCACAAGAACCTTGTTATAGAAAAAGGCCCAAAATCAAGAGAGATAAAAGGAAAGAGTGTGTAGGATGGTAAAAATATATTTAGAGGCAGTAAGATGAGACGGTTTCGGAATGACACATGAGAAAAATGAAAAAGATTTAATGGGATGAGAAAAATGGTTGGATCCAGTCTTAACAGTCTTTTTCAACCTAAATAATTTTATGCTTCTAAATCCTACTAGGGTCTAGACAAAACTGAAAAGGGAAGCAGAGAAGGTAATCAGGACATGGAATACAGCATGTTGTGGAGAATTCAGTTCCAAGGCTATAGAGAAATTAAAGAACTTTGTTAAGGTAGAAGAGAATACTTTGGAATTTCAACAGGAAAGTGTCAACATTATACAGGAGAAAAAGAAAAATTAGATGGAAGCTTGGGAGTTCTAGGACTGTAGAAAATGAGTTAGTAGATCAGATTATTTAAAGAAGATGGAAATTGTAGAACTTCAAAATGAAATGAAAGGACAGGGAAATCAAGGGGAGGGAAGATGATGGAAAAGAAGGGAGAAGGGATCGCATTCCTCGTGTTGAGTCCTGTTACTATTGCATTCAAAAAATGTAGCCAGGCAAAACAGAAGGGAAATTTTTAGAAAAAAGTGACATCACCTGCAAATGAAAATTAATGAGGGAAAAAAAAAGCAAGATTCAGAGGCATAAGGACTGATGAGGATAGGAAAAGGACTCTGATCAAGAACAGAACATAAGGACAGAGGATTAGCAAGCACAAATCACTCACTACAGAAGCCCTTGTGGCCCTGGAGTTCCTTTTGAGTCTGCCAAGAGCAGGCACAGCAACATGGAAGGCACAAAGAAAAACAGGAGCTGGCATGTGCAAAATCTATGAAGGAGCTTGTAAAGACAGTGAAGTAACTAGAGTGGAAGCTGAAGTAGCTGGAACTTTAAAAGATGCAAGAAATATATTTTAGATCACACATCTCTTGTTTCCCTGATTTGGAGGCTCCATATATATATCATCTCTTTATTTTGCAGGAATCACAAAACAGTTGTTTCCAAACACAGATGATGCTTTAATTAGGCGAATGATGGGACAAAAACTGAACAATTGCACCAAGAAGCCAATTTTAAGCAAAGATCTTAACTCAGGTGCTTTTCAGAAACATAGCTTTTGGTAAGTCAAATTTAAAAATGCCTGCAGTGCGTAATTCTGTGTATTACTCCATAGTAACAAAATCTAAAAGCGGTCTTAAAATTCAGATGACAGTACGTATTTACGTACTTGGTATATGTACCAAGTCAGTAAATATTTCCATAACCACGTACAAGAAGTACATAATACAGAAGCAGTCCAGCTTAACCTTACTGCACAAAAATAGTTATTGGTTCCAGACAAAGCAGCACAAGACTATTAAAATTACAGGAAGAGAATACAGAAATAAACATATGGAGTTGCTTGCTCAATATGTCTATTTTAGATTTGGCATTATTTACCTTTCTTATTATTCTCTGGCTCACCAGAAACCAGCCAATTCCATTTTTATGTCACCTGTTGTGCCCTAATGAACCCACAAGTGAATATAAAGAAAATCACACCTCTTTGGTACATATTGATAAGAGTACTGTAATAGAGCTAAGCTGGCAATCCTTTACTGCCAAAAGAGTCTACATTATTGGGTCAGAGAAATTATTAAACAACATCTTACCTATTATGGGCATTTTTGCCTTGTGAATAAAACTAATATAAAATTACCAAACTCGTGCCTACGGTCAGTCAAGTCAGCTATTTGCACAGTACTATTTCCACATATACCAAATGTACATATCACAGAGTGCTGAGCTGGAAGGGGCCTCTGTAGGTTGGCTAGTCCAGCCCCTGCTGCTCCAGGCAGGGTCACCTAGACTAGGTTGCTCAGGGCCATGTACAGTTTGGTTGAGTATCTGCAAAGAGGGAGACTCCACCACCTCTCTGGGCACCCTGCGCCACTGCTCCCCACCCTCACGGTGTTTCCTGATGTTCAGACAGGGCCTTCTGTGTTTCCATTTCTGCCCATTGCCTCTGCTTCTGCCACTGGGCACCACTGAGAAGAGCCTCCATCTTCTTTACACTCTTCCATCAGACATTAGTGCACATAGGTAAGATCTGCTGCAGCTTTCTTGAGGCTGAACAGGCCCAGCTGCCTCAGCCTCTCCTCAAGAACACAGTAAGAAATGAGCAACGAACAGGACAAGAGATTAAAATAGGATGACAGGGAAAAGAGATTTGTCCTTACTTAGACTTTCTATACTGAAGTAACACTTCTCTTCTTCCTGGTTCACTTATCTCCTGCATGTTTTTAAAATCCATATTTGCAACTGTAAGACACTTCATAAGAAAAAAAAACAAAAACCAACACAACAAAACAAAAAACCCCCAACAACAACAAATAAAAGCACCCCAAGATATTTGACTGTGTTACGACACAAAAGTTTGAAAAGTAGTAGTGCTTTGCTTCTAAAATGCCTTTCTAAGCCCCCTGGTAGTACTCCATGGACCACCAGTGGTCTGTGAATTATTACTTGCAAGACGCTTACAGAATATCTGTTAGAAAAATCCACATATACAGGTTTTTCCATGGCAAAAGAGTAAACAAATGCACCAGCCCGGCAAAAATAAAGTTTACTATGTTAATGCTTTTCTCCTAGAGATGAGAAGACTTTGTAAATCAAAGGTCCTGTGTATTTGTAACATACAGTGTGCAATTATTCACTGCAGTATTTTTCTTTGTCCTTAACACAGGCAGGAAAAATAACAGCACAAAATCACAGATTTTGTCTTCTTTGAAAGTATTAAAATCTTAAATATTTTAATTCTTTATCTTCGTCTGATGGATCCATAAATTTTGCTAATTCCTGAGTCTTCTAAGTGTAAATAGTATTCCTAAAGCCTTGATAGGAAAACCTTGACCATACTAAAACAGTTCTGGGTTGTTATTTAATACTGCATATAAACCTTCCAATTTAAACTTGGTATTTTAAAAATGCCTTTATGTCTGTTATTGATCAGTGCTTATGTAAAATCCAGTCTAAGATCCATTGTAACCAATCTAGATACTGCCTGAATAGTGTCCTTTGAATTGATGCATTTATAATGGATTTTTTTACATCTGTTAAGCATTCCCTCACTGTCAAAGCAGTTAAGCACCATGTAAGTAATCAAGATAACCTGGTGATTCCTTTAGCTCAGATGACACACATATTCTCTGTAAGAAAAGTAAGACAATTTAAAAGTGCTCATAATCTCACTGTTACTCCTTCAGTCCACTTTCCAGCAATGAAGTACAGAGAGGGGTAGAAAAAATTCTGTTGTGCAGTACCTTTAGTAACCACTTACACACACAAGTTACTAACGTTAAAAACTGGTTATACTGCAGCTTTTATATCCTCTCTTGTTGCAATTTCTTCCTTACCCACCTCCTCCACCTTTCCCCAGAGTACAATTAGGACTGAAGAGAAGAAATTTGGAGTCAAATCCAATGAGACAGATACGTTTCCACCTCAGATCCATGAAGCTGAGATGAAACAAGGAAAAGGGGAATATGAATGAAGAAAACTATTTAACTAGCTAATAAACAAACTCTGAAGCTCAGAAGCTAAGAACAGTACTAATTGCACATTTAATGTTAAAATCTCAAACTTAGTTATAAATTGTCTCAACAGTGTTTCAACAGCTGCTCCTCAGGGCATCATCTCTTCGGCTGTTCCTCCTAGTACACAAGACCAGCAGGATGATGATTCACCAGCTGCTAATGCACAACTTCAGCAAAGTGACAGCTGCCTGACTCCTCCACCTCCCACCCCTGAAGGTCAGCAGGAGTGCCCCAAACCCACTTCTTCTAAGCTGGAGTCTCAACTAGCCAGCAGCTCACCAGCGCCCTCTCCCAACCGGGGTTGTGGACAGGATCTCAGGAATTCAGACAAGGAATAACAGAAGGTATTTCATTCCAGCTCACATGCTCTACAGAGATTAAGAAGTAGCATAAAATAAAAAAACAAATAATATCTAAATTGTACTAGATATATGGTAGTGTCCAACAGTGGTCAGAGATAGAAGCCTGAGAACTTTTTTCTCAAACAAATGAAAATCCAATAGTCTAGAAAAAAAATGAAGCCATATTAATATCTTTGGATTTAAGATATTATAAGATATATGCATGTTATGCAGTAATTCAAAAAACAACCTTGTACTGAGGAATACAAATAGGGTTCCCCTTAGTTAGAAAAAAACTTTATTTAAAGTACTACCGAAAGAATATATAGGAGGAACCATAATTCCCTTGCTTTCACCTTCACAGCTGAGGGAAAACTGCTTAACCAATCAAAGAAAGCTATTGTATACTAATGCAAAAAAGATATAGTGATGTGGAGAGAAAATAGAATTATTTCCTAGTGAAATGAAGACTGTAGCCAGCATAGGAGCAGAAAGCACAGGGCCATGTGAGCAGAGAAGAAATAAAATAGATGTTTAAGGATGCTACTAACTTGGAAAACAAAAAAAACACTTTCTTAGGGCAGTGAAACTACAACTTTCGATATATCCACAGGAAAGAAGCAGCTAATTTTTAACCTCTCAAAGTAGGAAAGGCAGTGGAAGAAGCCATGTTCCCTTGTAGCTCAGGGAAAAGTCCTCCAAGAAAGCCTCTTTAATTGTGGAAGCCATTCTCTTGCAGGGATTCTGCTGCTGGTACTCTGCTGGTTCAGCAGCTCTTACTCTCTCTTCTTCCCTGACCATCAGGTGCATAGGATAAAGGTGCCTGGTCCCTCCAGTTGGGAAATAGAGGACACTTCATTAGAAGCAGCTAGTTAAGGGGAGAGTTGCCAGCTTCTACTCCCTGTATTTTGATTTTGGTATACTATCCCTTGCTTAGAGAAAGGGTGGACAGGCAGAATATTCCTCATGGGACCAGAAAAATCCCAGTATCTGGGCAGTTCCCCTTGAGATCTGACACCACTTCTCCCAGGAAGCAGCTGGCAGTCCCACAAACCCTATAACCGCCTAAGGAGGAGGAGGGGAAGATACAGGTTCCCCAGGGCAGTGGTCACAGCACCAAGTCTGTCTGAGTTCAAGAAGTGTTTGGACAATGCTCTTGGGCACATGGTGACTCTTGGGGTGTCCTGCACAGGGCCAGGAGTTTGACTCAATGATCCTGATGGGTCCCTTCCAACTCAGCATATTCTATGGTTCTATGATTTTTTCCTTGCTGACTGATTTCAGGTTTACAGTGCACTGACACGGGAAGGAGAGAACGCTTGGGACTATAGCTTTCCTGTCTCAGTGTACTTCTCCCAGAACAGAGAGTACTATTAGCTGAATCTATTTCAAACATTGCAAACAAGCAACTAACAAATCAGACTGGAAAAATGAAACGACATAAAGTTGAAGAAATCCAGCTTGATTTAAGGAGGATTTCAGGACATCTGAGTTACAGCCTAATATTACTATAGAAATAGTATTAGGGTGATCACTGATAAAAAAAAATCTGAAGATAAGGTTATCAGCCAAATACCCCTGAAGGGAAGTGCTGCAAATCTAACTGTTCTAGAGCAGGGCACTAATTGAATGCACTGTGGAGAAGACTTTTGTGTGGGCTGGGGTACAACTTAAGTGATTTGCTTAAGTGATTTGCTATCCTTTTTCATCTCTCCCCTAATAATTCCTTGTAGATAGGATCAGGATGAAAGCAGGTATGAAATATGTTAGTTCTATCTCATGCTATTAACTACCATCTATATAAAATGTAACAGGTGAATATTTGCTATTATGTAGATTTTGTATATGTAATTGTATGTACAGCATATATAATAATGTATAAAGTTAATCATATTTTTGAAGTGACTTTCTATCAAATAAAATGAAACATGACTATGTCTTAGTGCTGTTTTATTGTCCTCACTGTCTTCTGGGCCTATTCTTACATCAGCCACTGTTGTACACTCTAACAGACAAGGTTGGGGTTTTTCTCTCACTCTTTTTTTGGGTTTTCTTCTTTTTCTTTAATAACTACTCTGAAGCCAGCTTCTGTAAAGCTCCTCATTTTACCTGGTGAAGGAGTTGGCCCACCTTACAAGGGCACTCTAAGCTTAAAGCTGTCACAGCTGATGTTGCACGGCTGCAGCTGCTGCGCAGTTCGGGAGGTGTGGGAGCCCTTGGGCAGGTAGGCGGAGCCGAACGCGAGCAGCTGCTCTCCCTGCGGCTGGCGCAACGCTGCAGATCCCGCTGTACTTCGTGCTTTTCCATTCTGCTGGCTTGGTAAGTTGTCAAAGGAAAACCAGTGGGGCTGGCAGCTCACCACAAAAAGTGTAAGAGGAGTTTCATGGTAGGGTGGAGGGCCTGCTCCCAGGCGTGGCCCAGGAAGATCGGTAGGTATTCTGGACAAAAGGAACAACAAAAAGAAGGAGATATTTTAATGCTTTAACAAAGGATAAAAAGTGAGTGAGCTGCAAAAAGACGGTTCCTTCCTCTTATTATAAAAGTATAGAAACAATGTTACCCCACTGGATGAAAGGAGATAAGTAGCTGTTACACAACTATACCATTAACAAAAGGGCCGTATCTCTTGCAGGATGACCAGAAAGGAACAAAATACAACCGGCTTTTCAAAATGACCTTGACACACTCTGAGAACACAAAATTGAAGACTAGATAATCACAGATTAGAAATTTCAGAAGTAATAGGGAGATCAGAACAGCATAATGCTGCCTCTCCCAAAATTTTTATTAAAAAAAAAATTAATTGGTGATATGTAAATGTATGGTGTTCCCAAGTGTAAATTTCTTCTGATACAAGCAGCAGAGGACACGTTATTTGCAATCCTCAGAATGGGAGAGGACTGATGGCTGCTGCAGGAAGAAACTAAAAGCTGTAGTGGCATTAGACTGTATGGCATTTAGTAACTGGAGACTTACTACTGAAAAGGTAAGCAATACTAAAACTAATAATTTGAACTATGTATTTCTATTGCTGCATATTAGATTGAATTTGAAGGTTACCATGGAAAAAAAAAATTGGTAACTGTTTATCATGAAGTGCTCAGAAGAGCACTTGCTTTCTAAGGTGGGAAGAATATTGAAATATGTGAAGAATAGGATAAAAATCTTACTGAAAAAGTATACCGTTGAATAAATGAGGGATTTTAATGCATGTTGAATTTATGTCCCCTGTTATTAGGGTATATAGATAGGAGTAAAAAAGCCAAAACCATCAGATATCTTAATTTTCTAGATCAAGAGTAAGTGGCAGTATGCCATATTGATACAAGAGGGAAATCAATGGATATAAAGGCAATCAGTGTTTCACTTAAGGGAGCAAGGAGAGAAGCAAGAATGTTGAAATATGTTTGAATTAGAATCATAGAATTGTGCAAGTTGGAAGGGATCTTAAAGATCATCTTGTTCCAAACCCCCTGGGCATGGGCAGAGACATCTCCCACTACACCACGCTGTTCAAAGCCCCATCCAACCTGGCTTTGAACACTTCCAGGGATAGGACATCCACAATTTTTCTGGGCAACCTGTTCCAGTGCCTTACCACCCTCACAGCAAGGAATTTCTTCCTAATATTATTTAGTCTAAACCTACTCTATAATTAAGGGCACATAGTGAATATGTGGAATTAGTTGCTAGAGAGCATTACTGAGTTAATAGTCTGCTCCAAAACAGCTTCCACATCCTATATGATATCTAGACTTCATTTGGGGCTTTGCACTTCGAGATCTCATGAAGAACTCACAAAAACCCCTGCTTCTCCTTACCTCACCTCCCCTAACCTCCCCAACAAGTTCTGCCTAAGAACATTCCTAAGCTGGCCCAAAGTCTGAAAACTGCTCTTTCACAGGAATTAGATGAAATACACGAATTTCGGAATTGAGAGTTTTGTTAGCATATTGGAAATTATTGCATGGAAATTCCCTTACAATTTTTTTTCCTTAACTGTATTGTTTATGTACAAGGAGGAATTTTGGACTGGTCATTGCAAAAGTAAACATTTACCTGAATGACTACTGAAAAATTTGTATTTAAATGAGCACCATTTGCATAGGGTCTCAGAGTTTGGAAAAATAATGCCACCTTGCTGCCCTAGTAACTTTTTACTACAGCTCAACATATTATCTATTCTCAAGAATCAAAAGTTATCAAGTGCAAATGCAAGCTACAAACAGAATGACTGCTATCAATGTTCTGTTAACAAATTCAAGTTACAAGTGTAAAATATTAAAGTTTAGGGAGCAACAATGACTTTCCAAGTGGCAGTCAGGTTTCCATTATTTTAATTAGGAAATAAAACTAGACAAACCAGTGTTGTTTACCCAGTCCAACAAGAGTGATTAAGTTGTACAACTGTTAATGAGTATATAACTAGTAGATACAACTAGCAGCCCCGTATGTCTATCTTCTATCATAAAGATGTTTTATACTCATATGGAAAGAGGCTTAAAACTAACAGTAGTAACTCTGTGTTTTCAAGAAAAATAAGAGCACTAATTAATCCTTACAGTATGTGATATGTTATTGCTGATAGTTGTTTATTCTCTCACATAACACCAAAATTTAACATGCAATCTTGAACTCTTTCTGTCCTGGGTTTACAGGAGTTGATAAGCACACACCAGTGAAGTGCTATGCGGGTGTGCAAGCAGCTCTTTTATTCTGACACGCAACTCACAGGTGACACTTAGACTGTTCAGCTCACTCAAAGCCAATGCATTGAGTAAAGATGATTCATACTGACTTTTGCTTTGGGCAGCAAGAAGTAACTATATGAAAAAGCAGGAGAGCAGTAGCAGATAAATAGCACGAATCATGGGCATGGGGGACCGAGTGATGTTTTCTCGATCCTGCCAGTGAGGGACAAGTCAATACTTGTTGGCGGAACCTGTGTCGGTGACAAGGATTTACGTTGTATGACCATGGGACCTTGCTTGCAAATCACAGTCTGCTTGACAGAGATGGGATCCACCTCACTAAGCAGGGCAAAGCTATTTTTACCAGTAGGATCACTGACCACATAAGCAGGGATTTAAACTACAAATTAAGGGAGAGAGTAACCAGCAGCCTTGTGGGGGATTGATGGACATAGAAAAAAGCAATGGGCATGGGGTGATGTGGCAGGAACAGAACACAAAATCAAGAAGATGGGGCTTAGGAGAGGTCACCTTCAGCTCTCGCGTGTTAGCAAAGAAATGTCTTCAAGACACCATAATGGAAATCTTCCAATCCCTTTCTAGATAGCAGCAGCCTTGTGTTTGCAAGCCCTTGGTCCTAATGTGGGAGTTCAACCATTCAGATACTTGCTGGAGGGACAGCACAGCAAGACATAAGCAGTCCAGGAGGTTTCTGGAGTGCAGTGGTAACTTCTTTCAAGTCATAAAGGAGTCAACAAGGACCAATAATGAGCAATGCTTTGTTGGACCTATATCCATGAGGGGATTGTTGGGAATGTAAAGCTCAAGGCAACCTTGGCCACAGTGAGCATGAGACAGCGGAGCTCCGGATCCTGAGGGGAGGGTGGAGTATAAAAAGCAGGCTCACAACCCTGGAGAGTGAATTTTGGCCTCTTCAAAGATCTGCCTGGAAGAGCCCCATGCGATATAGCCCTGAAGGGAAGAGGGGCCCAAGAAAGCTGGTTAATATTTAAGGATCACTTCCTCCAAGCTCAAGAACAGTTCATGCCAGTGAACAGGAAGTTAGGCAAAAATGCCACAAGGCCTGTGTAGATGAACAAGGAATCCCTGGTCAAACTCGAACACAAACAGGAAGCATACAAAGGGTGGAAGCAAGGATGGCTAACCTGAGAGAAATACAGAAATGTTGTTCAAGCATACAGCAATGAAGTTAGGAAACATAAAGCATGACTGGAATTGGATCTAGCTAGGGATGTCAAAGACAAGAATGGCTTCTGTAAATACATAGGTGACAAAAGGAAGCCTAAGGAAAATGTAGGCCCACTGCTAAATGAGACAGATGACCTAGTGACATAGCACATGCCTCAGTCTTCACTAGCAAGGACCAGCCTTCAGGAATTCAGGTTCCAAAAATCAGGGGGAAAGGCTGGACCAAGGAAGATGTACCCTTGGCAGGAGAGGATCAAGCCAGCAAACACATTAGCAAACTGGGCATATATATGCTAAGTCTATGGGCCCTGACAGGATGCACCGACACTGAGGGTACTGACAGATGTCATGGTGAGATCACTCTCAGTTATCTTTCATGGATCATGGTGTCTGGGACTGGTGCCTGCAGCTGGAGGGAAGCAAATGCCACCTCCATCTTCAAGAAGGGCAGGGAAGAACCACAGGCCAGTCAGCCTCATCCTGATCCCTGGGAAAGTAATGAAGCAGCCAATCCCAGTAACCATTTCCAGGCCTCTCAGTGACAAGAAAAGCATTGAGTTGTCAGTATGGCACTACCAAGGGGTAATCAGGCTTGACCAGCTTGACAAAATTCTATGATAAACTGATTGCCCTGGTAGATGAGTGGAGCAATGGCCACTGTGTGTCTGGATTTCACCAGTGCCCTTGGCAACGCCTCCCGTAAGATCTTCACAAAGGATCCTTGCAGATGCCTGGGCTGGATAAAGCACCGTGTGAGGCGGTTGAGCACGGCCGGCTGAGCACGCACAGCACGGCGGAGGCAGCGGCAGCGGGACCGCGGCCCGGCCCGGAGAGCCGATTTTGCCGCCTTCCGTCCCCTCGGTTGCCAGCCCCAATAGCCGTTCTTCCTCCGCCTCCTCTTCCTCCTCCTCCCCCGGAAGCGGCGTACGGGTTTTCCCCCTCCGAGCAGGAACTCGATGCGGCCCAACTGAAGGCGGACGAGGGGAGGCTGGAAAAGGGAGAGAGCCCTAGAGAAGGAAAGAGCCCGGAGCGCCGGCCGGGGGGATGGGGCTGCCCCGGTAGCGCCGGCACCTGCCATGGGGAACGCTGGGCGCAGCGGCGGCACCTCCCGTTCCCGGCGAGNGGGCGGGCCCGGCGAGCCGCAGCACGGCAGGCCCGGCGTGCGGAGCCCGCAGAGCCGTGTGCCGCGGGGCCGTGCGGGGACGGGAACGTGAGTCAGCACCGCAGCCCCCGCCGTTGTTTTGGAGCAGGAAGCTCAGCCCTCTGTCGCGGTCCTAGAGCGGCCCGAAGCAGCCAAAGCAGCCGCAGCTGCTGAAAACGCCCGAGGTCGGCCGCAGCTGTTACGGGCCGGCCTCGGCTCGGCAGTGGCT
>VZRQ01010869.1:1634721-1678072 GCA_013397975.1 Machaerirhynchus nigripectus
CTCTTGCTGGGGTTTCAGGCTCAGGCATGTCCTTGGGCTGCTACGCTGCAGCTATGGCTACTGGAGGAGTGTAGGTATTGGCATGCTGTGTAGGTAAAGACACGTTGTACATATCTGGAAAAATACAGTAGCGTGATTCCAGTTAGAGTCGTTTATCACTTATTCTAGTGTCACTGATAATTGAGAGTGAATGATAGAGACTTGTTGAATACAGATAGACTGCAAAGCCAAAGAAGGCATAAAATGGAAAATGCTGTACAGTTAAACAAAACTTACAAAGTGAAATTATATAGTATGGTTTGTTTCTGTTTAGATAATGGAGTCTCATAGCTCTGACAGCCTTCACAAGAGTCAGTCACCAGCTTCTGAAAGTGAAGACGAGATTGAGTTCATCGGAGTAAGTAGATCTTGTACTGGAAACACACTGCTTGTTGGAAAAAAATACACTTTCAGTAGTCCAGTAAACAGGAGAGAGGTCTTTGTTTACTCTGTTGATGATGATTATATTTCAATGTAAAGCATTACTCTTAAATATAAAGATAATTTCATTTGTGAGTGTTTGTGGCAGATAACAACTCGATCTTAAAGGTTTATGTGCCCCTTCTTGGAAGGGCATAACACAAAGGCTAGGTCCTGTAGAGAAAATGTGGTCTTGAGTATCCCAGCAGGTGAGGGGGTGATTACAATGATAGGTGATGTATATGAGAAGGGACTGTAGATAACTTTTCTGGTAATCATATTACACAATATTTTGCTTTATGAATAATCTTAGTAAAGTTAATGGAATAAATCACTGCTCTTTCTGCAAATCAGTGTCAAAATCACTGTACTCAGTTTAGAAGAGGAAGGAAATAATGGGTTAGAGGCCTTAAACAATCCTCTCAAGTTGTGAGGCACTCTATATTGTACAACACCAAGTCTGATGCTGACAGGGTTTATGTGAACATAACTTCAAGGCACTTTTATCTATTGGATATCCAAGAGAAGCAAAATGTTTTTATTGCTGCCTGTGTTCTGGCCTCAGTCTGTCATCAGTGAAGTGGTGCTGGATGGCAGGGTGACATAGTATCATAGAATTGTTTAGGTTGGACAAGACCATTAGGATCATTGAGTCCAGCTGTTAACTAAACCACGTTCCTGGGAGCCACATCTACACATCTAAAGATGTTTTCCTTGAAGAAGTAAGTCATGTTACTAAGGTCAAGTGATTAAATGATGCCAGTATTTTTAGCAGCTGTTTTTTTGTCGAATTGTCTCATTTTTGAACAAAATACTGAATAATAACTAGATTCCCCCCTCCCCCCATTTTGTATGGTGTTTGATTAAAGCCAAAGCCAACATACAGACTTTTTGTGCAGGGGTATTTAGGTGCTCAAGTATGAAGAATAGGTGGGTTTTTTTGCCAAAATTATAAGTAGTTGAGTATCTCTGAGACATCTTAATCTTTTGGTTGATTTGGGCAAAACTGATTAATGAGTTCAAAGTTACTATATACACACAAGCATTCATGTGCATCTGCAGAGAAAGACTTGGGGTTGTTGGTGGATGAGCTGGCAATGTGCACTTGCAGCCCAGAAATTCCAGTGTGTCCTGGGCTACATCCAAAGCAGCGTGGCAAGAGATGGGATCCTGCCCCACTGCTGTGCTCTGGTGAGACCCCACCTGGAGTGCTGCATCCAGCTCTGGGGTCCCCAGCACAGGAAGGATGTGGACCTGTTGTCCTGAGTCCAGAGAAGGGTCACCAAGATGATTAGAGGGATGGAGCACCTCTCCTGTGAGGAAGGACTAAGAGAATTGGGATTGTTCAGCCTGGAAAAGAGAAGGCTTCAGTGACCTAATTGCGGCCTTCCAGCATCTGAAGGGAGCCTACAGAAAAGATGGAGAGGAGCTTTTAACTAGAGCATATAGTGAGAGGACAAGTGGGAATGGCTTCAGATTGAGAGTATGTTTAGATTAGGTACTAGGAAGAAATTATTTTCTGTGAGGGTGGTGGGCACTGGAACAGGTTGCCCAGAGAAGCTGTGGGTGCCCCATTCCTGGGAGTGTTCAAGGCCAGGCTGGGTGGAGCTCTGAGCAGCCTGGTCTGGTGGAAGGTGCTCCTGCCTGTGGCAGGGGGTTTGGGAGAAGATGGTCTTTCCAACCCAAACTATACTATGATTCTGTGATCATGACTGAATAAGCTTCACTTTCTTCAAACTGGGCAATGAACAAGGAAGCTAGTGTAGCTTGGAATGTGTAATGATTGAAGGGCTGCTGGAGCACCAAGAGCAGTAACTGAAAGAGAACTGAAACAAAAGAACTAAAATCAGCACTTCAGGCTACCTTTTTTTCCCCGTTGGTTTTGCCTTTGAATAATGTGGATCCTTTGTGGTCCCAGTGATTATTGCTTCCAAGAGAGCTGCTATATATAGGAAGATGACTCTGCTCGAATTTTGTGCAGGAGCTTACTACTGTAGTTGATGAATACAAGGGGAAAGGTGTATGACCCTGGCCATCACCTACTATCAGCAATATGTCTTCAGATCTCTCATTTGCTTCTCTGAGTGAAGGTGACTTTGGACTTTGCTAAAGGATTTCTAGACTGCTTGACCAGCTTTAGATCATCATTTCCATATGATGTATATGACTGGAAACTTACGCTCTTCATAAATATTATGGATGAATGCCTCCTGGTTATCTGCATGTCCTAAGGACCCAGTGCACCAGACGGTACCATATAAATTGAATTAGAGCAGCTGCTGGGGTATCCCAACCTGTGCTCATTTTGGTAAAAAACAAGTAGTTGTAGGCCATGTGATCTCTGTGTTTTTCTTCCTTTTTCTCTTTTTTTTTTTTTTCTTCCTGACAGTCAGATGTGGCTTTGGTGTGAGTTTTTTATTTCTTTGGTCTGTTTTTGTTTTGTGGTTTTGGGTTGTTTGTTTTTCTATTCCATTTACTTGTACTATGGTGTTTGAATTCATACTGTAGGACTGTGCTTTTGCTCCATCAAATAAGGACTTTTTGTCAATCTGCTGCTGCCAGATATTTTCAGCTTTTGTAACCTGATTCACTGTCATTCAGGAAACTTAAAACTATTCTTCCATAATTTCCCTTTAATTCTTTATTATAACATATTTTGTTCATTTAAAAACATTACATTTTAAGTTTTGCGTACCACCAGAGAAATATAATTTAATCTGCAGTGCAAGCTGTTACTCCTACTTTCTTAGGATAGGATGGTCTTGCCCCCATTTTGTTTACTTGGGAAGGGTAAGGCAAGAGTGGAGAAATTCACAGGTCTAATGCCCTATGCACAAATAGACAGCTAATTCAAGTTGCCACAATTGGGACCTAAAGCACTGGACTTAGAGGAGAGTTAGTTAATATACCAAATCAAGTGAATCATTAAAACATGGTAGTTATCATTTTAAAGGTTTTACTTCCTTTCTCCCTGAGATGTTAATTATTAGATATTCAGAATGAAGTATTTGTCTCTCTGGCTTTTAGTTGCATCGCAGCAGGAACTGAGTAAAATGGTAGTGGTGTTAGGAAGCAGCTCTTACTTTTGCACCCATCCCAAGTCAGCCAGGGACTTGAATGTTTGTATTTGCTAGGTTACAAAAATCAAAACTTGTTAAGTGCATGTTGGTTCACAATGTTGGTCAGTTTTCAACAGTCTTAAAAATTGGAAGTCTGCTGGGACAAAGATTTAGAACACAAATAGTACAATTTGTGTCAATTTTTAAAAATTTGTTTTAATGTAAACTTGTTCTATGATAATAAGTATGTTTACATGTGTATACACAATTATGCTCACATAATTACTTGTCAAAGACAAGTTTGTGGTCACATACATGAAAGCTAGATTCATGTTCTCTGTATGCTAGTGTGTGTATAATTATGCAGAAGTTTAATTGTGCTGTTTATGTAAACTGGTTATTTGGTCTGAAGGCACATAAAGCTAAAAGCAGCAAACAAAGCACCTTGCATGGTGTGTCAGTGGACAAGGTGTCTGTCAGCTAGGCCTGATCACCCAAAGGTCACGTGAAATGGGGAAGGGCAGGAAAGAGTGATCACAGTTTAGGGCTTTTGAAGAAAACTTTGAGAAGCAATAAACATGAGCACAGGACTGCTTGAGAAGAAACTGTCCTTGGAGGTGTATATGAGGCTTCATCTTTACCAGTTGCCAATTAAACAAATTTGATTGTATTAACAGTTAAATTGGGTATTTTGCATAGCAGAGTGAAATGACATTTTTGTTGATTTAATGCTGCTGCTTCCAGGCAAAGCCATAAATAACAGCAGAGATGCCACAGCTGCCTGGAGAATTAAAAACCTAGAAATTCTTCTACTCACAGAAGTGGCTGAGATTTTTGTTTGTTGCTCAGTGGCATGGCTGTTGGTTTTTGAGAAGAATGGCTTTTGATGATTGTTTAGAGAAGTAATTTAGAAGTGGAGCATGTTGGGGGTTTGGGGGTATTTTTGGTTGGGTGTTTCTTTGTTGTTGGTTGGTTGGTTTTTCTGCTTGGTTTTTTTTGGGGGGGGGGTGGTTTTTTTAGTTTTTTTGAATTTGAAGGATCTGCTGATAAGATGTGAAGAGTGACCATATCTTAGTGCTAGTACATCTGAATACTCTTATGTCTTTCTGGGTGCCACGTATGCCAGTCAGCTAGAGAGGCCCCAGCTTTCAGCTGTCCATGGAGAGCTTGTCCATGTTGTTTTTGTAATCACAGACTCTTGTGTGCCAAGATTTACTCTCCCACTCACCCTGTGGGGAGTTAAAACAAGTAGGATGAAGCTCTCTGATCCTCAGCTTCTTAACTCTCCTGCAGTGGTGGAATCCTCAGGGTTGGCACCATCTTGCATTACTATTTAGTTGAACCAGGTAGAAATAAAAGAGTTAAAATTCTCATAACTTTCAGTTTGGAGCTTGTCTTATGTGGAGGTGAGCAATACACAAAAATGGCATAGAAGAGGCACAAAATTTGGAAGGAAAAAGAACATTTCATGTGTTAAATGCAAAAGACATTTAAACAAGTGTAATAATACTTGCATTAAATTTACTGTTTTGATCACTTGAACTTCTAGTCTTGAAAGCAAGTTACTCAGCATTTCAGCTGTCAATTTTCTAAGTTCTGATTAGTTGCTGAACCCTGGGAGTAAGAAAATAAGAGAAATTTCTGCCCTTGAAGAAGGTACAGCTTTTAGGATCAGAGCTGAACATTTCAGAACACATTATTGAACTGATCAGACAGTCAGGTGATCTGAGTGTGTCTTTGAACTCTTACTTGATAACACCTGTTTAATAAAGGTTTAATTTCTTAAAAGTATTGCAGAGGCTGTCAGATTCTACAGAAGCAAATCTGAAGTGATTTTTTTTTTTAATATTTCATTTAGAAAACCATGTTTTCTTTGTTTATTTAATCATAAAAGGTTAAGCACTCTTTTGGGGTAGTGGGAGGCTGGCAGCTTGATTCATAGAAGCTTGTGTCATCTGTCCAAGATGTCATCCCTCTTCTCCCCAGTGAGACAGAGGACTGTTTATGCCTGGCCAGCTGAACAACTTTACTGCCTTCAAAGGTGGAAGAATGTAAAGAATGAGATGCATTAAGAGCAGCAGAGAGGATTCCATGCTGCCTTTCTCTCTGCTACTCATCATGAGGCAGCAGGTTTTCCTAGCCTGCCCTACATTTGATTGTCAATATCTTGAAGAAACTGCCAATATTTGGCAGAGATAGTACATTTTATCTCTGAGGAAGACAATTTAATGCTTTTTTGTGTGTGTTTTTAACACTTTTTTTCAGGAGGGACCTCTAAGGCCTGTCCTTGAATGCATTGATCTTGTCAGCAGTGAGGATGAAGAACCTAACAGCAGTTCTTATTTTCATGTGAGTATGTTGTAATGTATTTTACGACATCTTGGTCTTCTGTATTTTTCCATATCAGTTACTCTTCACAAAAGCCTTGTTAGATGTGTTTTTAACAAGGACTGAATAATCAGTATTGAACTATTTTGATTTTTCTACCTGCTGTTGAGTGAAAAGCAAGAATACCAACACTTCATTTTTTCCAGAGCCATTTTTTCTGCCTTGAAATGGACTTGGTACCTGTATTTGTCTTTCAGTTATCTTAACAAGTGTGTAAAAATAAAATGTCACTTTACATGAAGCCTCAGAAATTGGGGTGTCCAGTTTTTAGCCTGAAAACATATCTGGTATACTACCAGGCCTTTTCTTTCTAAAACAACTTTTTAGGGACAATTTATGGGTTGAGTGACCTTATTCTAGTGACAGTCTGGTCTTAGCTCAGTCTAATCCTTCATAATCCATTCTAAGAATGTATGAGTCAGAAGCAGGCTCATCAGTTTATCTATCCCCCAAACTTATTCTGCCTGCTCTGCAAGGTCTTTGAAAGGGACATTGATAGACCCTACCAGAGTTGGTTTTGGCAGCAGTGACTATCTTTTCACTTTTGTTTTCCTGTGTTTCAGTAGAGGATGTTTGTAATAAACCTGATTCTGAAGGAGAGGTGGATCTTCTGTACATTCACAGGCTGACACTACAGGGATGATTTCTAGGGCAAGCTATGTAAGAGGAGGAAACTACAGTATATGGTCTATCCCTTAGGCTAGAAAAAGCTAATGACCTGCCTTTCTGAAGATAGTAGGTGGTGTTAGAAAAAGAATGATAGCAGTTCTCAGTTTTTTAGATGGGCTGCAAGTTGGCTTTGAATTCAGCAGGGATTCTGTTTACTTAGGATAACTTACTTTTTGTTTGTTGGAGGCTTCTAGGATACTCAGCATTCATGTTTCTCCACTGCTTGGTGAGGCTAATTTTTATGTTGAATTGCCTTGAATATGTTGAGGGGAGGGTTGTTTTTGTTTGTGTTTTAACAGAAGATACAAATGCTGGTAAAAAGGAAGAGAAGACTAGCAAGGTAGCTCATGGAACTTAGGATAAGAGTATCTTTACTGAACTGTCGTGATGCTTGGGCATCACTTTTCACTGTACTGGTGTCTGTTACTTAACAATCACCAAATAAGAGTTTAACTTTCCGATTGTAGAGAAATACTAAGCGTAAGGATCACATTGACTATCAGAAGGAACGAGTTGCATCAACTCTGGATCGTCTGGCACGCCATGTTGAAGTAGAGAAACAGCAAAAAGAAGAGAAAAACAAAGCCTTTAAGGTATTGGATGTGTTTTATTTTGGAAGAATTGCATAATAAAGACCTTGTAGTCACAGGTGTCTTTGTTCTCACTGCTGAGTAAATGAAAAAATTGGTGAGGCATATGTGGAACTAGCAACTAGACTTCTGCTGCTGGGGCATTGTGTGAAACACAACACGGACTTTGTCTCTTCTGTGGCTTTTAACTGATCAGTTGTCTAGTCTTACTGGAGTTACTAAAGAGGGAAAAATTAAATGCATGAAAACCAATGGCAAAAACTTGTTCTCTTGTTTGTATATAAAGTAGAGGAACCTTAGCATCAGTTATTCTGATATTCCAATTAATTGAAAAATAAGTTACCACAAACCACCATGCAGCAAGCCTCGCTATTTACCTGCTTTTGTCTTGAGATTTTTGGGAAGCTGTTTGCCACATTAAATCTCTGTATCAGAGTATTTAATAATGAGATAAAATTTTCAATGTTTAAGGTAAAATTTTAAAGTTGAGTCCTATTAGTTGCACTTTGCAACCATTTGAAAAGAATGTACTTTTTACTTCTATTACAAACTGGAAGATACAGTCAGTAGGCTTAATGGTAGGGCTGCTGTTAGTGGGAGCTGGACATCTCGAAGGCATAGGATTACAAGAACTTAATGGAATTGAACAGGGACAAATTTAAATCCAGAGCTGGGAAAATGTGCTGACTTCCCAGCCTAATTTTCTCAACACTGTTAACGGCTTTTAAAACCACATAATTACACTGTAGTTACAGCTTGTTACAGGCTATGGTAGACTGACTGTAGTACAACAGAGTAAAAGGTTAGATTAGATACACTCCAAGGTAGCCTTGAAGTGTGGAGGCCTACATCCCACTTCTGTCTCCTCCACCATGAGTTTGGCAATCTGTTTATGTCTCCACATACAGTCTGTCAGCTGTAAAGTGGCGTTAGAGATAACTGTGTAACTTTTAAAGCAGTTTGAGAATGAAGGCCAAAAGATCATTTGGTTAAGGAATATTTTCCTCCTGGCTGGCTCTTTCTTCATCAGGTAATGCAAACTGTAGACTTAAATTTAGTCTTCAAAGTGAAGAAGACTTTGAACATGCCTTTTTCCTTTTTTTTTTTTTTTTTTCCCTATTATAGTCCATTTTTATTGTATTGAATAGAAGTCAGTCAAGTTGTAAGATTTTTTTCCCCTCACTTAGGTTTTTGTGGGTGTGTTTTTCAGGAACCCATATGTTAGTTTTGGGATACATATTTAATCTTTTTTCTTTTCTGTTTTTTCAAATTCGATCCTAACGTTGTCTGGTATGTTTTTTCCCTCAGGAGAAAGTTGATTCCCAATATGCTCATGGGTTGCAAGAATTAGAATTTATTCGGGAACACAGTGACACAGAAGCTGCAAGGTTATGTGTGGACCAGTGGTTGAAAATGCCAGGTAAGAGTAGAAAGTTAAGTTTGAGTGATGGTTTCTAAGTGCTCCATTACAGAGCAGAACATGTGAAATTTTTGTTGAGCTTGTAGGTGCCTTGTGCATAACCAAATCCTACAATATTAATTTTGCTATAGCATATCATTTGGAAGTTCTTAAACACTTATTTCCAGGAAAGCTATTCTTGTAATGCTTTGTTGCTTAGAAAATTAAAGATGCGGAGTCTAAAAACCACTAAGGCAATGTTAAATTATTTTTATAAGCAAAGTTGCTTGGAAGAAAAATTATTACTGTTGAACTGCTGCTCAGGCAAATGTTAGTAAGTCTAACTTCACAATGTTTAATCAGTTTAAAATACTGCCTGGAGGACCTGGAGGAAGGGTGTCAAAATGTTTGAAAAGTTATACTGCTGGGAATTGAAGAGACAGTAAGAGAGCAGACTTACTGTAGTAAAATTGAAGGACAGTGAGTGCATTGTTAGTTTTCTTTTAAGAATCACTACAATTTGATTTTGAGATGTTTCAGGGCTTGTGTGTTATTTCATTTGTTCTCTTAAGCCTCTGTAATTCAGCTGCTTGTTAAGTGCTTTGTTTTGTAACACAGGTCTGAAACCAGGCTCTGTTAATGGTGGAAGAAGGGGTGGTTATAAGAGAGCAGGTCAGCCTCGAGTCAACAGCAGTCCCAAATATTGTCCTGTGATGCATTGCAACAGACAGTTTGATAATGTTCATCTTCTTCTAGGTCACCTTCAAAGGTAAGGACATACATTGCATGAGTTCAGTGCAAGGAAAAATAATAAAGAACATGCTCTAACTTAGGACATCAGCATCAAGTCTGCTTTAAACTGCCTGTGCTGACAAAGCTTCATTTTGGGAGCCAATTAATATGTTACAATTTATATAGATGAGCTTCATGGGGGTTTTTTGTTGGTTTGGTCTTTTAATTGCTGTGTGTGGTTTGTTTTTTTTTGTTCAGAATTGATGTCTTCCTCTTGTTGAGCTTTTTTAATATATGGGGTTTTTTGAGAAGTAAGATTTCTGTACTCCAGTTTAGTTGTATCTTTATCCAAACTTGAAATAAAGCAAAAGGCTAAGTTACACAATTTGATGGTAAGGTAAAAAGAAAAGCCCCTAAGGTAGGAAAAGAGGTACAACAGTTACAGGCTATCTGTTCATTGCTAGTCAGTACTCTGTGTGCCTGTGTTCAATTCCAGCAGATACTGCCTTTTAACTACTGAATGTGTCCATGGGCAAGATGGTGAGAAGTTGAGGGGAGTGTTGTGGGTTAGCCCCCATAGGCAGCTCAGTCCCACACAGCTGCTCACTCACTCATTCACCTTAGTGGGATGTGGAAGAGGGAAGGTTGAAAGTGAGAAAACTCTTTATGTCACTTTCAGTGAGGGCTGAGGTAAAAACAGTTTAATAAGTACAGCAAAAGCTGCACGCACATGCAAAGCAGAATAAGGAATTGACAGGCAGAGCTCTATCATACATGATAGTTACTTGGAGTAATGGCATTTTTCTTCCCAGCTATCTCCACTTCCTCCTCCACCCAGCTTTTATTGCTGAGCATGATGTCTTATGCTATGGGATGTCCCTTTGGCCAGTTGAGGTCAGCTGTCCCAGCTGTGTCTCCCAGCATCACCTTCCTGGGACAGTCTGAAAAACAGGGAAGACCTTGACACTGTGCAAGCACTGATCAGCAATAACTAAAATTTATCTGTGCTATCAACACTGTTGTTCATAAATCCAAAACACAACAACCATACAAGCTGCTACAAAAAATGAACTCCATCCCAACCAGAACTAGTACAGGGAGGTAAAGATGAATAAATTATAAAAATGTCTATGTAGGAAATAAAGGCTTTGCTAGTTCTCTTAAAAGCAGTATGATTTCTCTCCAGAGTGGCCATTTTAACAGGTTAGCTGCAGGGAGAATCATCTCTGTACATGATATTTCAACTGACACAGTTCATAATAGGGGAAGTAAGGAATTTTTACAGTTTAGGTTGGTTAGATAGGGTTTTTGTCTGATAGCTTCAAAGGACAGAATTTTTCCCATTAAAAAAAAGCTATTTGACTATGTAGAGGGGACTAGTTTGCTAATTATTTCTTCTTCTCCAGGTTTGATCATTCTCCTTGTGACCCAACAGTCACGTTACATGGACCCCCACATAATGCTGTTGCCTGTGTGATATGCTGCGAAAGATTTTCAACCTCTCAGCAGTACAGTGATCATCTTTTATCTAAGGCAAGATCATAAGGATAAGTAACTCACCTGATTGAATGTAGTAGAGGGTTTAAGACTTAAAATTATGTATTGATTTTTGGTGGGGTTTTTTGTTTGGGTGTTTTTTGTTTGNTCTTAACCATCTTTGTCTTCCCTCTCTTTTACTCTTCAAGATAGTTTTTTCTTATTCTGCTGTGTTTCAAACACCTGGTGCAGCCTGACAGTATTCCCTTTAGATGTGACCATTACGTTGTGCTTTTTGGTATGCTTTCAAGAGGACCATAGCACTTTCTTGAGCCTCTTGTCCATCTATTGGTGTTGTTGATAGGTATTCCCTTTTTTTTGCATTTCCAAAACTATGAAAGGTAAAGGCAGGAAGTTAGGGTGAAATAAGTGACAGCAAAGAGAAGCAGCAGAAAGGAGATGGGGGTTTTATTTAAAGCAGTCTAGTGTTGAATTGGAGAATGGATAGCATTTTCAAAGCTGGGTGTTTTGGTAACAAATATTCTTGCCTAGTCTCCAAGAACTGCATTAAATTTGGGGAAGTTGTAGACGTTCTGAAAATCAGACTAAATTTCACTTGTAGTTATAACTCTTGATACGTAGTCATACCTGACAGGCTGAAAGATTGCATCGTAGTTTGTCCCTGCTCTTTTGCCATTGCTTCAAAGTTATGTTCCTCTGATGTGTCCAGGGACATTAGCAGGAGTAGCAGCCAAGGTAGGGGAAAGGTAGTGAGTGTCTCTTGCAGACAGCAAGAAGATGGGATTACTTTGATGTGTAAGGATGGGGAGATAATCCTAGTCAAAGCTCTAAGCATATATGGAAGATTCTTGGAGTGATGTAGAAAGAAGCAAGCAAAAGTATCAGAAGCAGAACTAAAGGATTTTTGCCCTGAAGGCAGAGCTCTGAAGTTGATGTAGAAGGCAAAGCAGGTGGAAGGAGTTGACTTCTACAAAAGTCACAGACCTTTCAGGCTACTCTGGGGAGCAGCATTTTGGGGAGTTAGAGGTTAGCAAGATTAGGGAAGAACTGACATGAGGTAAAACAGCTGCTTTATTGATAGAGGGAGCTTTTTTGAGAGCCTGGGTAAGGGGAATGGCTGAGAATTGCTGGAGCCCATAGTCCCTGGGAAGGTGCTTGCTTCCAGTGGTGGAAGAAGGGGATGGAGAAGTTGACAGTGTGAGAAGGGTGGATAAGTAGCTGGGTTTGACAGTGATACTTTGGCCAGTTCCTTGTGTCTTGTGAGCTGAAGTGCAGAGGGATAGGCTGTAGATAAATGTGGATGTGGTAGCTGACAACCTAAAAGTGAAAAGAGTACCACAGAAATGAGAGAGGAATGGGAGGACATGAGAACTGGGACTAGTTTCTTGATTTAATTTTTTTCCTAAACAGATAATTTTCTCTTCCAGCTAAGTGAAAATGATGGGCATAAAAAAGGTATTCCTCCACAGCATATTCAGTGTTTTGCATGCCCAAACTGCTTCCTCCTTTTCACGAAAAGAGAAGAGTGTTTGCAGCATATGTCACAGGAGAACCACTTCCTCCAGGTTTCTGAACTGAGTGGTATGTTGCTACTAAGTGGTACTAAGTGTACTGCTTTTCATTTTCTCTGATAATTCATCCTTAAGATAGGAAGTGACTTACGTTTTTCTGCTGCCTAAAATAGCTTAAGGTTTTAAAGTTTGTTATTAATGAATTCTTACTTTTCTTCAAGATCTTAGATGTGATGCTTTGAAATGCCTATTTTTGTGTAGAAATGATTCCTCTATCACACTTGCTGTAATGAGATGCTGTCAAGTCTCTCATATAAGCTTCTCATCCTCCAGTGACTCCATGCAACTACTTTCCGGAATACATTTACGTTTAGCATGTTGATAGAGACTCAGACCAAAACACATAAATTACTTTTTCAGTTCTAGTCAGAGTGGCTGTTGTGTTCCTTCCCCTTACTCTGTGTGTAATGTGCCTGGAGGCTATTTTTCTTGTCAGTGTCCTTGGCATTCCTGATGGCAAAGACCTGTGAAAATTTCTTCTCCATATAATTGCAAATTTAGAGTGCTTAGCTGCAACATTGCTGCCAGTCTGATGGCTTGCACTGAGTACATGGCTACTGAAGGATGGTTATGTGGTTATGTTGTGAGCTGGCAACATCCTGAACCATGAATAGAGTCCAGAGGAAAGATGTGATCATGGTCTTGCAAACAGGGTTAATGCCCAACATAGCTGTACTAACTTTTTTTTTCTGACATAAGCAGTAGGCATTAAAGCATTTACTTCTATGTTAGCTAAACTGCTGAGTGGCCATATGTTAGACATTGTAGCTCTCTGGACAAGCCTACATGGCTGAAAGGATTCATATAGTTATTTCTCATCTTCAGAAGCATATCTTCAACTTCTGCCCTCCCCCAGAGTGGCTGCAGGAAATGTACAGAAAAGGCAGGCTTTGAAGGAATCCCCTGCAGGTTGAGTCAGTACTGCTGCCTTCATGTAGTGAAGTGACAATCAACTGCATGGTTATACTTTCCCGTATGCATTGTCACTCTAATGTACTTTTATTCTCAAATAGGTTATTAATTCTGAATGTGATGACTGCAGATGCTTTTAAGTTCAGGTCATAGGTTTTAAAAAAGATTACTGGTGAGCTATTGCTTTGAAAAGATTAAAAGCACAAGTTAGTGTTTTCTTCTTTAGAGATGGAGAGTGCTGAACTCAGAACAAAAAATCGAGTGCTCCATTTTTTACTTTGCGTTAGTAAGGCTTCATGATGAATAATTATCAGCATGGCCTGAGATCTGCCAGTGAAGTTAGCTGAAAGGCATAACCTCAAATTACTGCCTGCTAATCATCACATCTTACTAAACAGAAAAATGAAAAAGAATTTGTCTGCTAAGGTGCAGAACATGAACAATATATAATCCATAAACCGTTTCCCATCCTCTTTTCAGTAGAGTTTTCTCATACTGCTGGTACCGGCAGTTACATGTGGAATATATACTCACAACAACAGAAAGTCCTGCATCTAAAAATTTAAGAATTAACATTAAGTATGGGAAAGAGAGAAAGAGATAGCGTACATGGGAACTTGTTAAATAAATTGCAGGTTATTTTTTTTTTTTAAATACTTTGTGGCTTAAAACAAAATTATACGTGGTAAGAGTAGACAGCTGGTAGTAGGTGGAGGCCAAGAAGGTAAGAACCTTCTTAAGAGAGATATTGACCTGGCATTGTAGAAGGAGGAAAAGGGAAGCAAAGTCAGTCACTTGAGTATAAAAAAGCAAAGTGCAAACAGATTGAGGTACAAGATAGTTACAGAAGTTAAAAAAATTCAGTATTTAGTTACAGCTTCCATTGCACAGTTACTGAGGCTCAGTTGACACTTGTTAACTTGCTTTCTGAGCCCTGTGACAGACAAGTAACAATAATAATTATGTCATCAGAGAGCTGAAATTCTTTGGAAAAATTCTAATGTGTGGTTGCACTCTCTACCATTCTGTTTTATAGATGCAGTGAAGTCTGGCCATCCGCTACCTTTTCCATCCTTTGCAAAGAACCTCTTGGTATCTCTGTGCAAAGAGGTCTCCTTCCAAGTGAAGTGTATGGCCTGCTTCAGGGTACTGCGCTCACATGTGGAATTGACGGCTCATTTCAGGTTTGTGAAAGGCAGTTGTCTCTATAATGTGAACATCCATAGATCAATGACAGATAGGCAAATGTGCTTTTTGTGGTACTAGTGGATTTCAGGGCAACTAGGACCATATGAATGTTGACTGCTTGAGTGAACAATCAAAAGCCTGCCCCCTTAGCTTTACCCTAGACTGCAGAAAGCTGATCAATGTCAGGTTCCTTTTTGATTTTCTGTAACAGAACAACAAAAGTTGGTCTCTGTTCCACTACTTCTAAGTTTACAGCATTTGATTTTGAAAATGTGCAGTTAACAACATAAGCATCGATCTAAGTGCTAGCTTTGGAAATTAGCACCTAATTCTCTCCAGAGTTCAGAGCCTAGATATACATTGCATGGTTTTGTTGGCAAGCTAGTAGGTGGGTTAAAGTACATAAAGGACACTGTTCCCCTCTATCTGTAGCTACTAGATAAGATTTCAAGTACATCTGAAAGTTTAAAAATGTTTCAGGTTGTGATATAACCTCTTTATGTTTTTAATCCATTCTAGGACACGTTGTCATAATTCTGGGCCTATGGCACTGTCAAAGAAAAGCATCTCCCAAGTTGCAGAGATATTTAAAACGAAAGGTCACTGTGAGAACTGTGATGAACTATTTGCTGATAAGAATCAGATGACCCAACATAAACAAACCACTCAGCATAACATTAGAGTTTTTACTACACTAGAAGAGTCCATCCTGATGTTCTGCCATGTCAATGGAAAACATAAAAATCAGTCCCATTTGTGCCACATTGTGGATCGGTCAAGACCACTGCTTAAAAGACATTTGAGTCCAAATGAGTCCACCAGTGAAATGGGGTCTACTCCTTCAAAACGGAAGAGTTATTTAAAAGATAAAACTGAAGATAAAGTAGCAAACCAAAGTCAAGGTAGTGCTTGCAAAGTTAAAGCCTGGTTTTGTGAGTGCCTTCAAAAGTTTTTTACAGAAGAGTCAGTAGAAAAGCACATTTTATCAGCAAATAGGATCTGTCACAAGTGTGCTGTGTGTGGAAAGCTGGCGGAAAATTCAAGCATTATCCGCCTGCATATGAGTCGATTCCATGGAGGAGCACACTTGACTAATTTTCTTCTCTGGTGCAGAGCATGCTCTGTAGATCTTAGAGAAGAGGATATTATGGGACACATAACTGAATCTCATGGTGGACATAGTTACTACTATGAGCAAGAAGCTGTAGAAGATGAACCTATGCCATCTGCTTCTGATGCAGTAAGCATTTCTGCAGGTGAAGATAAAGGCTGCATTTCCAGCCCTGTGGAGCTCTCCCCTGAAAGTGGTCCTGTTGTGGGAAAATGGCAGTGCCGCATTTGTGAGGAGATGTTTGAGTCCGAAGAGAGCGTTAAACAACATTGCATGTCTTTAGAAAGCCATGCATTTCACAGGTACTCCTGTGGCTTATGTAGAAGTCATTTTCGGAAAGTAGGAACACTACAGCGACACTTCCAAGAGCATCATAATCAGGAGATACAGACTAAATACTTCTGTGGCCTTTGTGGTAATCTCTTCTTTGACACAGAGGAAGAATTTCTAATCCACTACAAGGAGATTCATAGCGTGGACTATACATTTGTGCCTGAGCAGATGGAACTATCAATAAAAAAAGATGAGGACTTCCTCCCAGTCGAACAAGGAGACCTTTTAACCTGTGGTTGCCGGACAACTTACGTCTCCAAAATGAACAGGAGGAACGATTATGAGAATTGCCAGAAAGCCATGCTGCGAAAAGGAAACTTATGGTTTCGATGCTGCTTGTGTTCCGCAACGGCACAGAATATTGGTGATTTGAACAATCATCTCAAGAGTCACGCGTCAGTGAAACCTAAGGGAGAGATGTATGTTGTTAGATGTGCTGCATGCAACAAAAACTTCGATGATCTTCATAGCGCACATCAGCACTATCACGGGAAACACTGCTTCTTGCAGAAACCTGATCTAGCAAGTCTTGCATCAGAATCAGAAGACAAAGTATTCAAATTTGCAGCAAGTGGGGCTTGTGTGGCCAGAAAACCTCACAGGCAACAGTTTCAAGCATCTCCATCCAAAACTCAGGACAAAGCGCAGTTGTCTCCTCTGCGGGGCCCAATAGAGGGAAAGAAAATAAAAAATGAGGACTCAGAACAGTCTGAAGAACTTAGTGAAAGTATGTGGAAAATTTCTCTCAACATTAGAAAAGTACTGCTGTCCTTAACACAGTTTCATTGTCAGTACATGTCACATACCATTTGGTTACATCCAGTCTATAAATGAGCTCAGAATTTAGTACGTGTTACTTCTCAACTACTGAATTCTCCGTACCTGAATTTCCAAAACTCAGACTCCACAATTTATTGTTATATGCCGTGTGTATGAAGTCTTGGAAAAAAACAAACAAAAAGGCAGATGTAGGAATCCTGAGACTGAAACGTTTGATTTTCAAATTAGTTTGGAGCATAACTTGGTGTTAAAAGGAAGAGGACCGTTAAGGATACCCCAGTTAGGGATTTAAGGCCTAGAAGTGTAAAAGTGATCTATCATACACATTCAAAAGAAACTTGCCTTCTTTATAAATATTTATGAGCCTGTTAGTGCTCTCTGTGTGGGCGGTCCTGTTATATCACCATCATCTCAGCTTTCTTAGCTTGCCAAAAAGCAGTATCAGCTGAGAATTTATATTCCCAGTATGTATTGTTTTCTTTACTCGAGCATGCAATTTTTTTTTCAAGTTCATTATCACTTCTAAGAATGACATTGAGAATGCTGAAAGTGTACCTTGTGTTCAGAAATGGGAAGTGTTTCTTAATTACTAGTGTTTGGGTTGAAAGGGACCTAATGCTTTTGATAAGAGGTTGACATTTATGTTAGAAGTACAGCAAAAAGTGCATATCTAAACATTTTATGTGCTTTTATGTATGCAAGCAATTAAATGGCACAGAGACTTGCCATCATCGGGGGTGCACAGTTGACTATTAAATGAGTTATTAAAATGTCTTGGTGCAGGACAACAGCTTTCTGTGCTTACCACAAAACTATCCAGGTCTACACCATCATACAGCCAGATTTTGCTCTTCTCTCTAATTAGTGCGTTATTAAATGTTACTTCAGTTGATTTTAAAATTGATTCAGTCACCTAGTAACATCATGTTTTGTAACTTTTTTTGGTAAGTTTTCACTTACATATATGAATACAAGAATTTTCAAAAGCATGTTGGTTGACCAGAAAGTCACATAAATTTTAAATTTGTCCTTTTTATCCCATTGAAGATGGTGAACTTCCTGATCTTGACTACCTGAGTACCATGACTCACATTGTGTTGGTGGATCTGGACAACTGGGGAAGCATTTTCACACAGCTGCCAGCTAATCTGAACCAAGGGACATATATCTGGGGTTTTCAAGGTAAAAAATGTTTGAAGAAAATGAAAAGATAGGATTAGCAAGTCTACACATGCACGTGAGCAGAGATTCCTTCAATCTGAGAGAATGAAGAACAGGAGCAAGTAGCCACTAGAGCTTTTAACGTTGCAGTGTCACAGGCACCATGTAACAAATGTTCTTGAACATTTTCAACCTCAGTCTAAACCTGCACTGCTCTTACTATTCCTTGCAGAATATTGTTCCAGAATTGTGGAACTGTTTAGGAGTCTTTCTGGCTTCCCTCATGAACTTACTTAAGCTGTATCATATCTTCATAATTATCAGAACAGCCATACTATGCAGAGATTACTTTAACTCCTAAATCCTTCTCATAAAGCTGGGATTTTTTGATTTGATTTGGTTTTTTAGTTCCAGAAGGTATGATTTTTCATTTTTACATTTTGAATTTTGTTGTGTCTCTCGCTTGTTCTTTAAAGGGTGGCCCTGGTCATCCTGTACAGCAATAGGTGTACATCCCATCTTGAAGTTACCAGTGATTGATGGAACTCACATTGTCATGAGTTTCATAGAATGATAGAATGGTTTGGGTTGAAAGGGACCTTAAAGATCATACTGTTTTGCAAAGTCTGCCGGTAGCATCCCTTTAACTTGATACTTTTGCTTATCTGACTCTTTCTGAACCAACTTCTTGTCCACCTCATGCTTTTTCTACAGGTTTTCTCTGCCTTTATAATTTTTTTGTCTGTGGTACATTGATTTCTTCAGTAAAGTGTAGATAAGGGTTAGTTTCAAAATATTTATGACATGAAACACAGGCGTCATCTTACCAGATTTGTAGATCAGGTATGTTTTACACTTGATACACACTATGGCACTGCACTTCCTTGCTAAGTGTTTTGGTTATCTCTTCCCATAGAAGATAATCAAGAATATTCTGAAAGCTGAGAGTTGTCGTGCTGCTCAGGTTGGACAGAAAGGCCTGTTGAGGCCTGGGTCACTTTTTTTTTCCTCTTGGAAACAGATTTTCCATTTAGCTGATGAAGGCAGACCAAGTATGGCTGTTAATGTGAAGTGTTAGGGATTCAAACAGTTATCTGTGTTCCTGGACCTGTTATCTGGTATCTGCTTGTTAGGAGTTTTGGGGACAAATCCTCTGGTCTTCCCTGTTGAAGCAGGTTATTCTCCTGAGTTTTGTGTCCTATTCCAGCATTACTTCTGTATCACTTACCTGTATTGTCATTACCTTTGGCTTTTCTGTAACAGCATTCCTGTACACATGCAAGCCCCAGAAAATACTGATTTGGGGGGTTTAAATCATAGAATGTTAAGGGATTTGAATGGACCTTAGAGATAATCTCGTCCCAACCCCCCCACCATGGGCAGGGACACCTCCCACTAGATCAGGTTGCTCAAGGCCTTATCAACCTGGCTTGTAACACTGCTGGGGTTGAGGCATCCAAGACCTCCCTGAGCAACCTGTTCCAGTGTCTAACCCCCCCTCAAAGAACGAAAGTAAAAACTTTCATTCTAATATCTAACCTAGATTTCTTCTCTTTCAGTTTGTATCCATTACTCCTTGTCCAGTCCTCCTACAGTTCTTGACAAAGAGTCCCTCTCTGGCTTCACTGAGGCCCCTTGAGATCCTGGAAGGTTGCTGTGAGGTTTCCACGCAACCTTCTCTTCAGGCTGAACAGCCCCAGCTTTCTCACCCTGTCTTCATAAGGCTGGTGCTCTTCTCAACTGTCCTCCTATCACGTTCCTGAACCTCCCCTGGGCTTGCTCAAACAATTCTATGTCCTTCATATACTGGGGACACCACAACTGGAGACAAGTAGTCCAGGTTAGGTCTCAAAAGAAAAACAAGATAAAAGATACCTCATACTTTCCATATTATACCTATTGGTCCTAGATTTCTATTTCATCCATGCTGCTTGGTTGCTTCATTTATGTACATTCTCTTTTCTGTACGGCTGAAAAACCTGTTGTTTGTTCTTACTGTCTTTTTTAAGGCTTTGCCCAGCTTGAACATCAGGGCAAATTTCACTTGATCTGTGCACTCCTTGAATTCTATTGTGATTTGGGGTTTGGTTGTAGTTTTTAATTGCTGAAGGCTTGTTTATTTCTACAGTTATTGAATCTACTTGGCCTTTGAAAATCTTTTTCTACTGATAAAAATAAGAAGCTATTAGGAATCTGACTGGAAGAAATGTCTGGCTACTCTGTCTGGATTTTATAAAGAATTATTTAATAAAGAAGAATCTCCCCACATGAATTCAGACACTGGCTTTCAGTCACACTTTTTATTCTATCTAATTTACTCAAAACTAATTTGTCATTAGTTGACTTAAGCTTGTTTGCTATGACAAGGTCTGTGCTGTTACTGTTTTCCAAGGTTAAAACATGGTTTTGATTCATTAAGAAAATATTGGTTGAACCTAGGGATGTCTGAGCTGTATTGTCAGAAATTTCTATTCTCTGATTTGAGAAAAAGAAGTGTCGTGGGTTGGTTCGCTAATCAAGAGCTAATCATAGTATAACCATAGCGTTACTAGTCTGTCATTAGGAACCTCTAGTAATACAGTACCCTTACCCAAAGGTACCTTTGTGCTAGGTAAGACTGTGCCCAGAGATGTTCCAAACACAGGTGTCTGATGGCACAGCTCAGGCCGTATCAGCACCACTCAATTCCTTACTTCCAAAAGGGTTTGCTGCATGCAGGCTGCCTCATGGGAATGAAGGACATGAAGTAAAAAGACATGCTAAAGAGTTACTTGTGAATAAAATGGGCCATATTCATCTTAGAGAAAAATTTACCGGTTTACTGGTGTCAACTATATTGGTTTTGAGCCTGGGAACACTAAGGCTCCCAGGCACATCTGGGTCTAATGTTATTGGTACCCTGTCATTAAAATGGTTTGAATAGTTACTTGAGACATGCTATTCTTGTTTGTTTAACCTGTGAAAATATAGCAACATTTTTTCCTGCATTTCCCGAGCAACATTTCTGAATTTTTAATTATTATTTTTGCATGATATATCTGCATTATTTCTATTATTCCTGTTTGTAGTATAACCTTTGCTTTGCTTTGAGTTCCTCCACTGTATTGTCTGGATTCTGTATTGTTTCTGTCTTCAGATACTTTGTTGTCTTTCATCCATTTGTGAGCTAACAAACTGAATAAATGCAGGTCTGTCATTGTTTTCAGCTGCGCTGGTCAAATGCTTATCTTGGACATTTATGCAGCCGAAAAACAGGGCTGGCAATTACAAGTCTTTCCCAAATAGCAGTGACTGAGGGCTGTCACAGCAGATGAGAACAACTTGCAAATAGCTTTTTTTTCTCATGGACAGATAGCACTAAATCATTTCTGTGTAGACTCTTAATACATTTTTGAGGTAATTTTTGGTACCATCTTCTTGCCATTAGGCTGAAAAGCAGAGCGGGGGGGAACAGGAGAAATCTACTGAGGAATGCTTTTCTTTGTCAGACTGTGGGTGGACATGTTGGCATAAACCATCCTGTGCAGCCTGTTTTACTTGAGCATTGGTTTCCCATGTCCTCACATGAAGTGCCATCAATGCTTTCATCAGTGCTTTCGCTTTCCATTCAAAATCCTTTCTTACATCCAGTCACTCTATCATCTAGCAGATAAAGCGACATTTTTTCCTCCATGTTGCAGACCCATTATTTCTTAGCCATTGGCACGCTACAAAATACTTAGTCACTGATCAAATTGTCCTTCCATTTGCTTGCCTTTTTATGGTGTCATACGTATTTTTATGGTGCAAGCTCCTCTGGTTTTCCCTCTCTTCTTGAGAGACTTCCTGCTTCTTTCCTTTCCCTTGAAACTTTTTTCAGTCTGGTACTGTTTTTGTCTGTAGCAGGTACTTTACTCAGCTCATCTTTATTATTCAGCTATTTTCTCAGCCAGTAACTACATGCTTAGCATACTGTTTAGAAAATTCCTGCACATTTTTCCCAGTTGTAGCCTCTATTTGCCTATCCTTGACTGCATCCAAGGGTTTGTCAGGACTCCATCATTGTTTTAGCTGTTGCTCCAGTTCTTGGATCCTCCTTTTAAGGAGTTCTGACATGTGATGTGTCAGGCAGTTATAGTGCATGTAGAATCTGTAACTCCTGTAGTACACGTTTCCCTAAGAGAAGCATTTCTGTTACTTGTACTATGCTTCCAGAGCTCTTCTGATTCTGCACATTACTCATAACTGTGCTTCAAACTGGAGAAAAACACATCCTTGTGTTGCATGAAGGCCTTGTTGCCTTTGTAAAATCACGGCTCAGGCCTGTTACTTCGGCTAAGTAGAAAAGGACAGTGGGAAAGAGACACAGCTGAATTAAGGGTAGAAAAACATGCTGCGTGACCATTGTGTGCTCACATCGTGGTGTGTGGTGGTTGGTTGAATTACGTTTGTTGTGCCTTAAAACTGTGTAAACAGATAACCGGGTAACTGCTTTAAAATGCCGGGTTTTTGCAATAAAGGAGCTCTCCTTTGCACCTGCCTGGGGACTCTGCGTCGCTCATTATCGCAACATCCTTGAGTCTAAAAGCACATGATACCTAGAAGATAAGTTTTTCAGGATTTGAAGAAAAAGTTCTTAAAAATCGAATGAGTAGTATCAGGCTAGCTACTTTGGTTTGCCTTCTAGCTAAAGAACAAGAGGGCTGGGGGAATATTGGTTATATATTTTTCTTAGCTTTCGCATTGGTTAAAATAAATTCTGCCTTTAAAGATAGTTTTATATTTGCTTTTGCCTTCTTGTGTTCTTAATTCACAGAGGCGTTTCTGCTCAAATCCATGGTTTGTTTGTTCTTCATGTTTGGTTTTTATTTTTATTAATACTATTCCTCTCCACTGTATAGGAGGATACAGCAACTGGAAGCCTCCAGTGCATTGCAAAATTTACAATTATCTTAAGAGGATTGGATGTTTCTTTCTTCATCCACGTTGCAGTACCAGAAGAGAAGCAGCAGACTTTGCTCTCTGTGTTCATGTAAGTTAGAGCATGCTTGCTTTATGGTTGTCCTGTACCCAGAGAAGGGTGGCAGACGGTATCTGCTACTGATGTTAAGTACTAATTGCAGATGACATTTTTAGATTCTTTCCATGAGACTTCTGTGTCCACTACAAAGAATGATAAACCTGCATTGAGTGGAGACAGATGGTCGAGAAGTGATTTAAAAATTAGCCCAAATAGGACAACAGTCTGTTGTGGAGGGGAAGGGAGCTGGTTAGGGAATGAAGAGTAAAAACCCTGCACTTCTTACAGTTTCTGTTTCAGAGTGATACGTAACTCCTTAGTCTCTGTTCAAGTAGCCCAAATCTTGAGCCATCTTTACAACGGAGTTGAATGGGTGCCAGTTTCAGAGACCCTGTTAAGCTGCCAAAGAGCAGTGCCTTTATTCAGTAGACCTTGAGCTTTGGCAGGGTTGGGGATGTGCAGGTGAGGGACGGGAATCTGGGATGCCATGGGAACTCGTGTTCCTAATGTAGAATCATAGATTGTTAAGGTTGGAAAAGTCCTTTAAAATCATCAGGTCCAGCGATCAACCCAGCACTACCACCATCATTAAGCCATGGCCTCAAGTGCTATATCCACATGATTTTTGAACACTTTCAGGGATGGTGACTCCACTGCTTCTCTGGGCAGCCTGTTCCAATGCTTGGGAACCCTTTCAGCGAAAATCTAAACCTCTCCTGGTGCAGCTTGAGGCCATATAGTGCTTTATCAGTTAGGTAAAATGACTAACTAGCTAACTGTATAAGCACATTTTTGCAACAGTGGTTTTATGTTTCATTATGCTTTTTATGTTACTCTTAAAATGCTCCGCACAGATGACTTTTTTTATGTGGAGACAGTTCTAAAGTGCTGCTTTTTTGGAATTTGTTCCATACTCCATCTGTACTGTTCTGGTAAGCATTACCTGTATCTATTGTACCTAGAGAAGAAATGAGCATCCAACTTTTGAAACAGTGCCTTTCACAGTGGTGTAACGTGGCTTGGATCATAAAAGCAGGAATAAATTGCTGTAGACAAAACTTTGCAATGAAGACCTGTCTTGCACAAAGCCAGCCACATGCCATGAGATAAAAACATGATCTCTGTTCAGCACCTGTCATTTGTTTCCCTATAGGCTGGTCGTCTGGATGAGCACCTGCCCAAGCAAATTCCTTTCACTGTACTTTCTGGAGACAAAAGCTTCCTGGAACTGGAAAACCAGTTTAAGATGACCCAGCGACCAGCTCGCATCCTGAATCCCCACCACATTGAAGGAGACATGATGTGTGCCTTGCTAAACAGCATTTCAGATACCACAAAAGGTAGAAAGTAAACATTAAACATAATTTTTCCAGTAAACTTGATAGTTCTTTCCAATAAAGAAATGGAACGCTTACACTGGTAACATAAACTGTTGCTTGGTGCTTCTTGTATTGTAGTGGTATTTCAATGAATAAGAGAGCAGAAAATCATTATGCTTAGGGCATGTTTTGAAAACAGACTAAATGAAGCATTTTCATTCAATATAATGAACTCTGTCATCCCTGTGTTCTTTATTATAGCAGGAGACAAAACTGGTCTCTGAGTCTGAAAACTCCTTTCTAGTTAAAGCGAAGCTGTTTAAAGTAGCCATGTGCATATTTATCAATTTGTACTCAGATCTGTTTGGCTTCATTTATGCTGTGTCTGAAACAAATATGACCTTGCTAAAGCATCATTATTTCTCAAAATACTTCTGGCTATTTTAACTCTGACCTCCTGGCTACTTCCTATCATTTGATAATTGTCTTCACTGGCACATGACTCACACATCCCATTTGGAGAAAAAAATCTGTGGAAGTTTTTCAGTTCTCCAAAGTGCCAGGTTCTAATGGCATGCTAAAATGATCACATTGGTTTTATATAAGATTATCAAAGAGGATTGAGCCAGCTCATCTGCATGCAAAGAGTACCACAGCTGAGATGGAGTGTTAATGCTTGTCAGTATTTTAAAGTATTTTGATGTTTTCCTAGAAGACCTGACATTTCTCTGTAGACATTTTTGATTTTTCTGGCATCTTCTTGTGGTTTTGGGGGTTGCAGATACAGGGCGTATTAGGGAAAGCTGTTCCTGGTTTAGCCCTAAACCATTTTCTGAAAAATTACACTACTAGTCTTGATACAAGTTTATGAGAGCTATAACATGGTGCTGCTGTTCCACCAAGAAGATTAAAAGTGGAGTTCTATCTCTGAATTAATTGGCATTGATTGATTAAAGGTGAAAAAAATAGGATAATTAAATAGTTTTCTGAAAAAAAAAATGTGGTGAGCTGGAATTGATTTAAGTGCTTTAGATACAGAAAAGGTGCTTAATAGAGTTTTCTGGCCACCCCAGGCATTTGCTGATCTAGATTTTTCAGGTGGGTTATGGAGATACTCCCAGCCTGAAGCAATTGTACCAGTAAAATTTCTTGGCATAGTTAATTACAGAATTGTCACTTTCATTGGGGGAGTTAGTTTTCTCAGTGGGGAGGGGTTTTCCATAAAGCTACACCTCCCCTGGTATCAGTAAAGGCTGTGGGATGATCTGATGCACATCAGCCCTGCTGAGAAGGACTCGGGGGTGCTGATGCATGAGAGTCTGGACATGACCCAGCAATGTGCACTTGCAGCTCAGAGAGTCAAACATGTCCTGGGCTGGATCCAAAGCAGCATGGACAGCAGAGTGAGGGAGGGGATTCTGTCCCTGTGCTCTGCTCTGGTGGGACCCCACCTGCACTGCTGCATCCAGCTCTGGGGGCCCCAGCACAGGAAGGACGTGGAGCTGTTGGAACAACTCCAGAGAAGGCTATGGAGATGATCAGAGGGCTGGATCACCTCTCCTATGAGAAAACGCTGGGGGGGCTGGAGTTCTTCAGCCTGAAAAAGAGAAGGCCTTGGAGTGACTGAATTGCAGCCTTCCAGTACTTGAAGGGAGCCTACAGGAATGATGGAGAGGGGCTTTGTACAAGGGCATAGAGAGATAGGGCAAGGGGGGATGGCTTTAAACTGAAAGAGAGTGTGTTCAGATTAGATATTAGGAAGAAATTCTTTACTGTGAGGGTGATGAGGCACTGGAATAGGTTGCGCAGAGAAGTTGTGGATGCCCCATCTGTGGAAGTGTTCAAGGCCAGTTTGGATGGGGCTTTGAGCAACTTGGTCCTCTGGAAAGTGTCCCTGCCCATGGCAGGGGAGTTGGAATTAGATAATCTTTAAGGTTCCTTCCAATCCAAGTAATTTTGATTCTATGCATTATTGCATTCCCAGTACAAAGTTTTCTTTCAGAGTTTATTAAAATTCTTGGATTGATAGATCTCTTGTAATGTAATTAGAGCTGCATAATTGTATATTAATGTGGGTGGCTGTTTTTGCTTCGTGAACTTTTTGTGTATTTTTTGGGAGGAAGAGTTGGAAGAGAGCTGTAACTTGCAGGTGATTTAGCTGTATGGGCTTCACTTCTGGTATGGTTTGTTGTGCAACTTAATGATATGAGACCATGAGGAGAGGGCAATGACTGTTTTGCTATATAGGGGTACTTTAGCTCCATGCCTGGGTAGTTTTTCTAGTATAGCTTTATTCACTGGCACATACTGGCTCAGAGGTGATGACTTTGATCTAACCCTTTTCTGTATATAAACTATACTCCAGTATTTTTTTTATATTGGTCTTGCTTTCAGAAGTTTCCTAATTTAACCTTTCTTTCAATGTCCTTTACTGCATTAATATTTAGTATTATGGTGATTAGCCCTACCCAGAGGCTGCAAACCTTAACTTGCTGGCTGGCTGCTCATTGTGCGTTCCGCTTAAGTTACGCATGTGGTCACTATAAAAAAAAATCCTTGAGCAGGAAATTGATGGAATGACACATGATTCCTTTGGCTGTTGGCATTCCTTAGCAAACTTGTAAGGAACAGAATTGTCCCCTTTTTGAGTTAGTTTCAGCAAGGGGAGACCCAGACAGCGAGAGCTGCCTTTGTCTCCTCCCCCGGTATTAAAACAGAATATTAGAAAATTCACTGTTGGTAATAGGTCTGTATTTGCTGCATAGTGGGATGAAGTTGTTACATTAAGTTTTTCTTTGAAAAGATAAAGCCACATAGTACACACATAGTGTGTGGCTCAGCCATCATTTGCAAGTCTTAATGTGGCAAAACCAGTATTGGAGGGCTGAGATGGAAAGTCGTGCAGTGTATCATAGGCTGGTATAACTTGTTGACCTGTTACGGAAAAGCAGCTGAGTATAAGGAAATGCAAACAAGAATTGCTTGCTTTGTGACTTTCTCAAGCCTGTGGCAATTATTCTGGGGAGAGAAGTAACTGAGAAACACGACAGAGAATCATGTTGAAAAATATCAGACTGTTGTTGGTATTGGATGAGCTGCAAAATGAAAAAGCTCTTTTCCTGAATCACCTTCATGGAGCTATCTGTCATTAGCTTCTGAGCATCTGGATTGTGTTCGGATGTGGCAATCTGACAGGTGCATCTTGTGAACCATTTTACTAGCACAGCTGCTGTGGGAACTGTCATACTGCATTCATTTTAAAATAAATAAATAAAAATAGAAGTTCCTGCATATGTTGCAATACTATATGAACTGTATGTTACTATAGGAAACCCTTGGCTGGAGGAGATGCTTGAATTTCCTTTGAAGTATGAAAAGAGTAGGCATTCTTACTTGTTCTCTGCTGCTGCTAAGCCTGAGTTCATAAATGAAGATTTTTGTTTTTATCCTGAAGCCACAACACATGATGGGAGCTTCATGTGTGTTAATAGAGCACGGAAGAGAAGAATTTTTGTTCCTTTGTAACAAGAATTTCGTAGTGTGCAGAAAAATACCATTATTCCATTGTCTATGTCTTGATGATATCTGTGTTCAAAGTACACTTTTAATGAGTGCTGGACAATGTTGAGGGTAAAGCTGATGGTAGGCTGGGGTCATCTTATCCATCTGGACACTGACAGGAATGCCACAGCTTTTTGGTGGACAAGTTATTTTTGCTGTATTTTGTTGTATTTTGTTTTGTATGTAAGTTGATGTCTTTAGCTTAACTGTATCTCTCCCAGTTATGTTCAGATTACATCCTTCAGTGACTGAACTCTTATGTAAAACAGACTCTTTTAAACAATAAGAGCAATTTTTTGGAGTATTTCTTGTCCTTTCTTTTGAAGAGCCATGAGCCTTGTCTCATGAGCCTGTCAGAATCAGTGGTGTGCTGAATGTAGTGTTATCTGCCAAATAGCCACTGTACCTCTTTCACTGACCCATGAAGTACATTTCACTGTGCTCAAATGGAGTAGTCAGCCTGTGTCTTCAATCTGCTACTCTTGCCTGAAGGGTTTAAATACTACCAACTGCAGCTTCTGTGAGAGCTTTTAAGTAAAGAAGAGCAGGATTTCAGTTCATTTTGATGAATGCTTCTAAGCTTCCTAGTTCCCACTATGCCCAAAAGCTTTTGTTTTACATACAGCCAACAAAAGAATCTAAGAGGACATAAGAACAAAGTTATAGAATTTATAGAAGGCATTGAGAATAGTTGCTTTCTTTCTCCATTGTCAAGATTTTCATGGGTGAAAATCCACGTGTGGTCCAGTTTGAGGTCCGGTGTGAATGTTATATCTGTTCCGTCTCTGCTTTTTCCAAACCTTTAGTTAACACAGATTGCAAATGACTAAAGTTAGGTCACAGCCTCCAGCCCCCACTTCCCTGAATGTGAAACTGGATGTGAAGGGCATGAGCATCTGCAGTGTGATGCACCATGAATGAATTCTAGTTTCTGTAGTAAGAATATATTCCTTTATTACAGCAGCCACAGCTTATTGCATAGAGAGTGATAAGAAAGTCACCCTTCAATTGTAACCTTGTGTTTAGCTACAACAGGAAGTTACTACTGTGTTTGGTATGTCAGGGGCATCTCCTGTGTACATCTGTGAATGTACATATATGCCCTAGGGAGAAAGCAAGGTAGTGACACCTAAGATAATGAGCCTGAACAACAATTGTAGGCCAGTGGATGAACTGGGAAGACCTCACCACTGAGATCATACAAAAAAATTCTTGAGGTTTAGCTTAAATCTGGTTTTGAATTTGAGAGAGGTGTCTAAGATAAAGGTGAGATGAAAGTCTGGGTGACCATCATTATATTGACCACAGTTCCCAAGAAATGCAATTGGAGGAGAGTGATGGCTTGAGAGCTTTATTTTTATTTGTCCTAGTCTTGAATGAGCAGATGAATGAGCAACTGTAGGCAGAGATACATAGAGTGAAGCTTGCTTTGCGTGGAGGAAGAGAGGTCTTCTATGATGGTGACCCTTAGCAGGGAATAGCTGTACTTGAATATGCAGATGATGTTACCTTAATGAAGAGAGATCAGAGCAGTAAGTATGGGGGAAGAGTATGTGGGACACATCCTCCAGTGACATAGGAAAGAAGGAATAAAAAGAAAATATTCTAGAAGCCAAGGGAACAGTATTTTAACAGCAGCATGGCCACACATACCAAATGTGATTGCTAACAAAGGTAAGGGTGGGGTACTGATCTTAAGTTTTTGGCTAAGTAATTACTAGGATCCCGAAATGAGGTAACAAATGGTATCCATAAGGTAGCACTAAAAATCCAGACACCAGCTGTAAAAGGAAAAGGGTCAGTGGTTGGAGGGACAGTGTGATGTGAATGTCGCTGTACGCTGGAATGGGAAAGAGGCAGGTGAGATTGGGAGTTACTGACAAGACTAAGAGAAGGAGTATTTTAGGGGAGAAGGGGAGGTGTGGGGTGTGAGACTATATAGGAGCTGGGAGGTGTGTTGTGTGGTAAGGGAGCAGGATGAAGGCTAGGGAAGGGAAATTGAGTCTGCTGGTAAAACTAATGGAAATGATGAAAGGGATAGTGGTAACTGGGGAGGTTGCAAAAGATCAGACATGGTGGGGGGGGGAGTTACCCTGAGCTGTGTGGGCAACTAATCCACATTCAAGCTGTGGTGCTTTGATGGCAGGACAGTGGGTGGCACTTACATTCTGTGAAAGTTACCAGTCTCTCTCCAGAACAGGTTTCTGAGAGATGCATGAAATGTCAAAAAATCACTCTGAACTCTATATTCATCCAGAGTTTGCTGTCCTGTTTTCTCATTCTTCCAGCAGGAGTATGTCAGTATGTGAGGACAATAGTGAGCAGTGGGATTTCTCTTGAAAGAACAGGTACAGTCAGAGGTTCTTAGCTGATGTGCATTTGACAAAATGTACTAGAGAATATAGGATCTCTTGCCTGTGAAACTGGGCAACTGCTTTTCCTCTGACACCAGAGGAGTTGGGAGCTATAGCAGTTGCAGAGCATTTCAACAAAAGAGACAGGACATGCCTGATTTCTTAAAATAAAGCATTCTTCATTAGAAGATACCAGAAGTATCAGGAGTATATGCTGATGAAGTGTGGGCTGGATGAGAAAACTGAGGTGGATTGAAAACTGGCTGAACAGCCAGACCTGGAACATGGTGATCAGTGGCATGAAGTTCAGATGGGTGTTAGGAACCAGCTGTGTCCCAGTACTGGGACTGGTCCTGTTTAATGTATGTTAATGACCTAGATGATGGGGCAGAGTATACCTACAGCAAGTGTGTTGATGACACAAAACTGGGAGTGGCAGTTCGTATACCAGCGGAGCTGTGCTGCCATCCAGAGGAACCTTGACAGGGCAGAAGTGGGCTGACAATGAACCTCATGAAGTTCAGCAAAGGGAAGTGCAGAGTTCTGCATCTGGGGAGGAACAGCCCCAAGCATCAGTATATGCTGACCAGGAGTCAACCAGCTGGGAAATTACTTTGTAGGAGAGGACCTGGGGGCCCTGGTGGACACTAAGTTGGTCGTGAGCTAGTGTGTGCTCTGGTGGCTAAGAGGTCCAAGAATACCCTGGGGTGCATTAGGAAGATTGTTGCCAGCAGGTTGAGGAAGGTGATCCTTTCACTTTACTCAGTAAGGTCATATCTAGTAAGTTTGGAGCTCCCCACTACACTGTCTTTTCAGTAATACACAAAAGCTATCTGGACATAGTCCTGGGCAGTAGATGATTCTGCTTGAGCCATGAGGCTGAACAATACGACTTCCAGAGGTCCTTTCCAATCTCCACCATTCTATGACATTGTCTGACCAGTCTGGTGACCTTTTATGATGGAGCGACTGCAGTGGTTGGCAACGGAAGCTGTGATGTCATCTGCCTAGACTTCTGTAAGGCCTTGACACAGTCCCACATGACATCCTTATCTCCAGACTGGAGAGATGTGGATCTGATGGATGGACTTGTCAGTGGATAAGGAATTGGCTAGATGGACATAGGCAGAGAGCTGTGGTCATTGGCTCCATGTCAAAATGGAGGCCGGTGACCCCCAGGGTTCTGTTTTGAGACTGGTGCTCTTCAGTATCTTCATTAGTGACACAGACAGTGGAATCAAGGGCACCCTCAGCAGGTTTGCAGATGACATGAAGCTGAGTGGTGCAGTTGACACACCTGAAGGACAGGATGTCATCCAGGAAGACCTGGACAAACTTGAGAAGTGGGCCCATGAGAATCTCACGAAGTTCAACAAGGCCAAGTGCAAGGTGCTGCACCTGGGTTGGGGTAATTCCAGACATGCGTACAGGCTGGGAGAAGAACTGCATGAGAACAGAGCAGTGGAGAAGGACTTGGGCATTCTCACGGATGAAAAGCTGCACGTGAGCCACTAGTGTGAACTCACAGCCCCGAAGGCCAACTGCATCCTGGGCTGCATCCAAAGAGGAGGTCAAGGGAGGGGATTCTCCCCCTCTACTCTGCCCTCATGAGACTCCACCTGAAGTGCTGTGTCCACTTCTGGGGTCCTCAGCACAAGAAAGACATGGATCTGTTCAAGTGGGTCCAGAGGAGGCCACAAAGATGATCAGAGAGCCAGAAAGAAAGGCTGACAGGGTTGTGGTTGTTCAACCTGGAGAAGAGAAGGCTCTAAGGAGACTTGCAATATTTAAAGGGGGTGTATGAAAAAGAGGGACTTCTTATGTGGGCAGATAGTGACAGGACAAGGGGGAATGGTTTTGTACTAAAAGAAGGAAGATTTGGATTAGATGGTAGGAAGAAATTACTCAGAGGGTGGTGAGACACTTGACCAGCTGCCAGAAAAGCTGTGGATGCCCCATCCCTGGAAGTGTTTTTATGTCATGTGTACTTATGCCAAGAATTGAGGTAGGGAGTGATTGTTTCAACTGTTCCACCTCTAACAGGTATAAAACTTTTTAGAGCAGTCTGAGATGTCTTCCAGGCTGGAAGATTAAAAGGATAGTTAATAAGGGAGAAGCCACTTGAGAAAAGCCTTTCCTTTGCACTTTTTCCTCCCTTTCATTAGTAATTGTAGTGACTGCTTTTGGGGGTGGAGGGGATGTGGATTTTTCTTTCGTTTCTTTTGTTTGCTTTGGAAAATAATGTAAAAATTAGTATCTCTTCTGCTCAGAAATAGTAGGCAGCTCCAAAAAAAGTTCACAGTCAGTCTGCCAAGTGAGTGGAGAAACACTGCAGTTAGAATGGTCTATATCTGTCTATTTCTGACATCTTTTTGAGTTGCTGATCACTGTTTTGACATCAGCTGTTGGAATTTTTTTACTCCTGGAATTGGTAAAGTTAGCAGGATTCAAACAGGTTATGTGTGAGAGGTTTGAAAACAAATTTTGGAAAGTGTACCTGACACTTGGAATACCTAAGCTGAGTAATTGAAAATGCCAGAAGTCAAACAGTCAGTAAATTAGATGGCCATATTGGAATGTTCTATGCTGGTTAATGTAATCAGAAGTACATTGATGTATTCATAAATGTGATGACTTTAAGGGAGGTGCTTCTGTTGGTGTGACTGTAGACCTTGTTGGTTGCTAATACTGTAAGACCTCATTACAGAGACCATCTCCCAAAATAGCAATAGCCTGTAGCAGGAGGAGAGTGAATGCATAACATGACTCATTGGCTTGGTTTTTAACCTGTACTTTACTGAGGCTCTGTTTAATGGGGAAAAAACAACCAAGAAAAAATAAATGAACCAAACAAACCCCACACCACCTTAGGTACACAAATCCCTACTAGACACTTCAAAATAGAGCTGTCCTTCTGGAGCTGGAAACCAGCTTTGTGAAGAGCATTATTAAGAAAGGAAAAGGTTGTGGAGTTTTGGCTGGGCTGGGTTGTGATGAATTAACAGATTAAATTAGGTGTATCAACTTCCTGCTTATATGAGACTTGAACAGCAGCATCTGCTGAATTGCACTGCTCAGTTGAGTTTTAGCACTCTATTGTTCAAATGCAGTATTTAGGCAATAAAATACAGCTGCAGTCATGTGTAGGCAGAGACGTGCTAAGGCACTTCTTCCCATAATTAAATCCTTGATAAATTTTATAGAAAGTGAGTAATTTATAGAAAGTGAGTCATTTTTTAATAACTGAATATTACAAAAAGACCCACAAATGCAGTAGACACAGTAGCTTCTGCTCCTATTATAGCTTGTTACTGCTTTAGCATAATAAAAAATTGAAGCAATCTGCCTCTAGATTATGGGGAGAAGGGGAAGAAGGTAGCTGAAAAATAACTGTCTCTTGAGTTGCTGTCTTAAACTTCCACTGGAATGTATTTTTCTCTTGATTTTTTTAGACCATAACAAGTGTACTCTTCAAACCAGTTGGTGTTACAGTAAGTGAAATGCAAGACAGGCTGTTAATATCTTTCTTAGAAGCAATGTGTAATTTGTTTCATTTGTGCATTTAAGGTTCAGATAGTGAAGAGGATGAAGATATGAAAGAAACAGTGAAGAGAAGCTTAGAAGAAATAAACAAACAGGAAGGTCTGTTAATTTTTACGTTTCTGTGTTCAAGAGCACTATTAATTATGGAAGATACAGAAACTAAACTTACAATCAGTTTTACAGCAAGTGACCTCTTAGGAATACTGTCTGAACTATGCTGGGCAGTCTTGAGTAGTGAAGAATGCTGTGATGCGTTATAAATAAAAAAAATTCCGAACCTGAAAAGTATGCCAGCAGACTAAAAATCTGTTTCATTGGGACACCACAGGGTACTGATCAATTAAAGACTTGACTGGGTTCACTTTGTACCAGTTTAATATGACTGTTGTCTCAGAGTAGAGCTATTGACTAAATAGTTGAACTTCTGAATAAATAGTTGAAGATTAGGTATCATTTCCCAATAAAGCATTCTGGTCTCCTGAAAGAGCTGTAGTCTTTTGCACAAGGTTGAATCAGCAGCACATCTGTTCGCATCCTATCTTATGTTATTTGAAATCGTTTTCATCCTTTTGCTGTTGAGCTTACTGGTGGTATTCAATGTAGTCATGCATTTTTGGTGACAGACCACAGTGTACTTTGAAAATAATTTATTGTTAAAAGGCTTGATTCTGCCCCTCCACCTGATGGAAATAAAACAAACTTAAAAAAACCTAAAAAGCTGTACAAGCTCAGTGATAAAACTGGTAACTGAATCTTATGTTCCTAGAATTTGTTCAGTTACAAGTTTACCAACTGTTACTAAATGCTGTTGTTAAATGGTCCAGCATTCATCTCCAGCACTGAAAGTTCGGTGCACTCAGGCCCCCCTGGTACAGGGATAGCAGTGGCATTTGGTGCATACAGGAGGTCCCACATCTGATGTTGCAGTGCAGAGGCATCTGGCCTTATGAAGCAGCCTGGCTTCAGATGAGTCACAGTTTGGACCATATTCTGGAATTTTGCACAGGCTTAGTGGCTAAATAACAACATATTTTAATGCAAGCAGTTGTCTGAAAATGGTTTTCTGTCTTTGTTTGTTTGTTTTTGTTTGTTTCTGTGACCATGTAATATTTTTCTTTAAGAAACTCTCTTTTATCAGTAGTTCTGGATATTACCGGAAAGTCCAGGTCCATGGGAGAGCAGTCATTGATATGATCTCTGTTCCAAATCTCAGCCTTGCATATAACAGCCCAGCAATTATTAAAGTTTTAAAATTCTATTTCCTTTTTCATAAGAACAGACAGCTCTTTCTTTTTAATAGGATGTGCTTATGTCCTCCTAAAGCAGAAGATGAATAATTCATGAATGACAATGTCTGAAAGCTGCTTTAATTTTTCCAGCTATACTATTGATACTAATATTTGCTGTACATACAAACCTTGTCTAATTTATAGTATTTGATCGCTAACACCAAGAAATTAGTGCCCAAAACAACCTAAATTTACTGCAAAAACAGAGTTTCTTTTTTGAACATTATGAAAGTTGTTTGAGATTGTTAAGAAGCCAGATGAGTGCAATGCTATTTTCCTCCCCACCATCAAAATTGTTACAAAACTGTTACAAAACTGTTGATCTAGACTGTTCTTACTCTTGATAGTGACTTTCATCTACTTGTCTGGCCTACCTAGTGACAACACTGGTGCCAAGTCAGAATGTAGGTATGGACACATCTCTGGCTAAGGAACTGGAACTAAAATACTGAAACCTCTCTGCTTGTTACATGTATGTGGTTTTTGTTCCAATACTTAGTTCATTTTTCTTGGCACATACATACGGGTTCTAATCTTGCTATTATTTTGACCGGTAAATACATAGTTACATTATGGTCTTAAACTAATCATTGGGCTGCTCTTAGTCAATACAGTTGAAGGTTGTTGAGGTGTTTTCCGTATTTTGTAGTGTTAAAAAGACAGTATAAAGCAGAGGGAGAGAAAATATTTTCATCTGTTTCTCAGGGGTTTTGTTGCAGTCTACTGTCATTGCCCACAGAAGTAAGTTTGTGCTTTATGTAGTAATATTAAGGTAGTTGTGTTTATGGCTAGTTATCAACTGCAGTTTAAGATGATAATCTTCTTTTATTTATGCAGAACTGCAAGATGCAGAACTGCAAGATGCAGAACTGCAAGAAGCTATCAAAAGGAGCCTTGAGGAAATGTAAATGAAGATACTTCAGTACACTAACAGCATGCCATCAGAACTGCTCACAAAAATGGAAGCTTGTTTATCTATTTACAAGGGTTCAGAAATGCCGCTTTAAAAGCATCTGTATCTGGAATTGTTAGATTAATAATCTAATGTCCTCTGTCATTCTGATGAACAGCTGGAGTTTATTCATATTCATAGCAATGTGTTATGTTTGTTAAAAATAAATTTTTAAGCCTTTTCATATTTGTTTCTAATGGGTGATGACTAAGTGTCTCCAATTTAGCTGTTTAAGGTGTTGCCTAATTAGTAGGCTGGTCTTACTAGGTATTTTGGGGTTCCTGGTTGTTCAGGTTTTTTTTTTTTTAATTGGTTCTTGTATGTCCTGTGTATGAGACAAAATGTCATTGTCTCTATCTACTTTTTCTTTGTGGTCTTTCCAACAGATAAAAATAGTAAACTCCAGTTATCTCAGATTTGCCTGGCTAATCTTGTTATAAAGAGAAGCTCAGGTCCCAGGTTTGTTGAACATATGGCCTAACTCTTGCCTGTGGCTGGTCTCACTCCATAGGCCATAATTTTGTCTCTGTCCTGTTTGTTATAAATGTCAGAATCAGGACCACAGGCTGTACAGTTAGTTTACCAGCTTTATTTTTATAATTATGTTTGTTTTTTCAATAGTGGTAGAGTATTTGGATTTGATGGCTTAAAGTTTGACGAGTTCATCGCCTCTCCCTTACCTGAGGCAGGAACAACCTTTTAAGGGAACAGAATCTAAATAAACCTCCTAGTTTCTGTTTGGAATACATGCGAGAGGATTTAAACTGTAATATTTCTATATACTATGGTCTTTGGTCTCTTCTGTTCATGAAGAGGTGGTATTGGATAAATGAATGTAAATGTGCTAATTATTTTTGTACTGTCTTTATTTTAAGTGAAATTATTTGTGTTTAAAATTATCTATGTCATCTTTTTCAGTTTTGTTTAAAAGTACCTATGCAAACTGTCCAGCTTTACCAGCCTGTTATACTTCAATTAATGATTGCTGTAAATCAGTAAGAAATCTCAATGTAATAAAATGCCAGCTTAATTCTTTGTTATGATTCACTCATCTTGCAAGTTTGCTTCTACCTGCTGTATCCCTAAATACTCATTATGCAAGCAGATACTTCTTGTGAAGAATAAGATGTGGGGAAGGCTGGATTTTTCTCACTATTCCAAAGAGTCAGCATAACTACAGCTGTTTTTCATCATGCTTAGAAAAGCTGGAAGACTGGCACTGGTTTATTTCTAATCACAACTCTAATTGCTATCGCTGAAGCAAGTAGAATTAATGAAGAATCTAGTGAGGTATCTCAGAAGTCATTAGCAATCCTACAGCTTGAAGAAACTGTTCAAATGCCAGAAAATAGTTGGAACACTTGTGGTGCATTTGAGTGTGACTCCCAAGTGTTACAGGGTGAACAGGACCTCTTAGTGCTTTTCCCTTTGCCTGCTGCTGGTTTTCCTACTGCCAGTCTTGGATTAATTGTACTCCTGGTCAAATCTAGGTGTGTAGTTCATACTGCTGCTGAGAAAGCCCTATTCTGGGAGATTTTGAGTTGCCTCTAGCTACTGACTCGAGCTAAATTGGTTCCAGAATTTTTCCCACCCAGTACTTCTTGTTAAAGGGTGGAATGAAACAGAAAACAATTTTCATCCTCAAAAGCATCTCCATCCAAGTTATAGAAGCTTTTGGGCAGGTTTTTTTTCATGTAGGTCCTAAAGTTTCAAATTCATTTCACATGAAAAGATGTTTCAGCTTGAGAAAGTTCTTTTGCTCAACAGTGTTTGAAACCTGGGTAGTCTTCTCCAGAGTCTGCTATGTTAGAATTTAATTATGTGCTTTATTTCTCATAACATTTTATTCTGTCATAAATCGTTCCTGATGGGCCATGACTTAATGGATTGCATTAAAAAAAAAAAATGTCCTGTGTACACACATGTTCTGTATACTTGAAGCTCCACTTATTAAACACATTGTATTTGCCTTGTCATCTGCTTACCAAAACAAGTAGCAAATCCCAACCACTGCTGCTTTGGCTTTTATAGAACAACTAAATAGAGTTCTAGTTTGTGTTACTTTTATAATAAAAGTAGTCTTCAGCACTAGCAACCTCTTAAAATTTGGCCTCATTTTGAAGAAAATTTTGGTTTCTTTGAGGTTCTCTCAACTCAAATTTTTCTGTGTGAAATTTCCTGCCACCACAGGCTTGTGATACTTCTGTTTCTGGAAGAGCAGAGAAAATTGGATTCTTAAAATGCTGCATGTACAGGCATGTGACTTCTTACTCACCAACATCTTGTGGCTGAACACCTTCAGCTGGAAAAGTTGTCTTGTAAATGTGTTCCAGAATTTAATGGTTTTGTCTGGTGAGTCTTGTTTAACTGGCTGAAATTTTTGAGGTTTGTCCTACATATGCTGAGAAATCTGCCTGCATTTACAAGCACAACCTGTCTGTTACAAGGGGCTTGCCCAGTATCATTTACATTGGTACTAGAAATGATTTGTTGTGCCCTTTTCAAGAGAATTTACTTTTGTGGTGATGTTTGAGTTCCTCCTTCGTTAGTCTAAAGTAATTCAGTAGTGCTTTTTTGTATTTATTGAGGAAAAAGTCTAATCTCCACCTGACTACCCCCAGCCGTTCATTTTAAAGCTCTTAATTTCTGTATGGTGCATGTGTTTAGTTTTACAGAACTGAAACCATGACACCTTGAGATTGGTATAGGGCTTTTAACTCTTTGGTGCTTTGTGTGCCACATTCTTACCAAACAAAATCCCTTTTTGGTCATATTCAGAGACAAGGTGAGATACCAAGTAAGTCAGTGCAACTGTTGTTAAAGTCACTGGAGCACTGAAGTGTTCTATCTGCCTGATTGCTTCTGCTATTTAATAATAGTTTAAAAAAAGAGAGCTGACTGTTAGCTGACAATTAGCTGACTGTAAGATACTTGCTTTGTATGTATTTTTTGGGTGGCGGGTGAATTTTCTTAGCTCTTCAAGGAATACAGAAATGACCGCCACTGTTCCTGTAGTGGTCATGGAATGCAAACCTTTACAAAATCTTTACCAAATATAGTGAAGTTTATAGAGGTATGAAGTTACGCCATCGTCTTTCTTAAAAGGAAAGTGTTCTATCATCTGCTTGCAGTGTCCTGGCTATGTTTACAGTGACTGCTGTAAATTGGAAGGAGGTGAGGAGGATGAATGATGAATTGTTTCAAAATTAATTCAAAAAACTGGCTGACATTAGCACAAAGATACTTTCTGCCAGTTCTTGTCAGCTCAGCAGCTTTATGAAAGTCTGCATCTGCATTTTTCTTTAATACTTCTAAACCCCTTCAAGTTTCCTGTAGGAATTCTTAATTCAAGTGGTTCGGTGCCCAGTAGTAACAATCTGGGTCAAATAATATGGCCTGAGATACTCTAAAAGTGGATATAAACAAGTCAGAAAACTTAGGGCAAATGGCAAGTACGCGCCAAGTGTGTACTAGAATGGCAAAGCTCTGCGTGCATGGAAATTAAATGTAAAGTTCCCTTTGTAAATCTGTGCAAATTGGCTTTTGCTGATGGCAGTATCCTAATTTCTGGTAGTCCTTCCCTTTGGTTTTTTGCTCAGAGCTCCACTGTCAAATCGACCGATCATCTGCAGCTGTACAGAATGCACTCGCTCATTTAATCGTCGACTTTGCTCCAGTGAGAATGAACTGCTGCATGCCCCAAAATGGTCATAGCAGCTCTCGGATTGCTCCTGAGACTGAGGGCTTCATTCAGACTTCTGACAGGCCTGGGACCTTGGGGCTTGCCTACACAGTAAAACGACTGCAGCATGTAGAGGCAAACCCAGGGCTAGTTTTAATTAGCATTGGTAACAACAGCAGTAGAGACAGAGCAGCACAGGTTCAGCAGGTGTGAAGTGAGGGGGCAGCCTACTGTGACAGCAGACATGTATTTTGATTGAAAACACCCTGAAAACTCAGGTTGGCCCATCTTTATTGCTATTGTTACAGTGCTGGGGAGACTGCAGGCTGGTTTTGGTTGGCTGGCCTGAGCCATGGATGCATCCTTCAGCCATGTCTGGGAACTGTTGTGCTTCTAGAATACCTCTGCACAAAGAAGGTTCTTAACCACAGAAGAGTTTAGGTTGGAAGACACCTTAAAAATCGTCTAGTTCCAACATGCCTGCTGTGGGGAGAGACACCTCCCACTAGACCAGAGTGGTCAGAGCCCCATCCAGCCTGGCCTTGAACGCTTCCAGGGATGGGGCATCCACAGCTTCTCTGGACAACCTGTTCCAGTGCCTCACCACCCTCACAGAAAAGAATTTCTTCCTAGTATCTAACCTAAATTTCCCCTCTTTCATCTTGAAAATACTAAGTTCCTGTAGGTGAAGGCAGGAAAATAATCCTGCCTGGCTTTTCTTGGGTGTGGACTTTCTCTTTGATCCTGTTCCATGACAGCTCATGTGTAAGTGTTAGGGTATGTGACAAGGTATATATCAGAGTTTGAAATAAGGCAAAGCTGGAACTAAGGTGCTATTTAGCAGCGTTACAATTTGCAGTGCTTTTGGTGTAGGTCATCTCCCTGGCTCTGCGACTTCTACAGATACATCAGATGTCTGAGACCTGGGAAAGCTGCTCTTTCTGCTGTCTCAAGGGACTTCGTGCATGTGAATGAGACTTCTGTTCATTGTGCTGTTTTGCAATCAGCACCCATTTTTTACAATGCTGTAGTTTAAACCAGAGACAGCCAGTGTTTTCACTGCTGTGACTGGAATTCAGGAACAATGGGATACACACCCTCTCCTCATGTTCTTGCTGGTGCCTATAGCCAGAGCAGGGCTGTGCCGTCCTTCACATGATCACAGATGTGGGGACAGGGGAGAAGACAGGGACATTAGCACGGCATCACCAGCAGTCCTGATTGTGCTTCACCCCTGATGGCAAGGAGGAGGGTGAAATACGTGCTTTGTTTCAGGTGTGGGGGCCCTTCCTCCTCCCATTGCCTTGTGGCCCCAAAGGACCCAATTCCTGCCTTTTGTGTCCCCAAAATTCCCCCAATTCAGCTGTGAATCCCTTTCCTTTCTCCAGGGACGGACTCCAGTCTTTCTAGACTAACCAGTTATTATTTTGGAAAAGTGATGCCAAATGTCCCTTTACATACCTTGGCAAAAATAGAGGGGGTGGGGGCAATCTACTACTCCAGAGAGTAGGAAAAGCAGTTTTCAAGGTCCTTCCAAGTCTCTGAAAAGGAAAATATGCCAGTTTTCATAGGCACTAATTTCAAGAGTTGTCCTGGAAGACCATTTTTGCTTTTAAACTTGCATTTTGTTTCCACAGTTTTGCTATTCTCCCTTCTAGTGTAAAGTGTCCTTTTGCTGTAAAAGAGGGTAAGTCAAGTGTGATACATTTGGACACTTAGAGCTGTTCTTTGCCTGTAATTCAGCTGTTGTACCTTCTACCTGTGTGGAATTAAACCCCTGTTTACCTGTGCCAGGAAAAAATATTCAGAGCTGTTCAGCTACTTTGATTTCTGCATTTTAAACCAAATCTAAGTGATGCTTAATAAATTGGCATGGGAAGAATAGAAGGATCCCAGGAAATAAATGGTTGCAAACTGTGTGTCATGGCTACAAATGGTTTCTGTTTGGGGTGGTAAATAATTTTTAATTATCTTCTATAGAGACTGTAGAGAGATGGATGGAACAATTGTTCAAATGAAGTTATTTCCATGAGCTCACGGGCAATGAGCCTTGCTTATCCAACCACGTAAAACAAAGAAAACTCAGGCAATTAATTTAATGAGAGTACTTGGGACATGATATCATTCTGAATGGACAAGCCTGAGAAAACAGCTATTTTGAATCACAGCAGGATAAGCATACAAAACAGTATCCCTGTGCAACAAAATCCCTCGTAGCTGGGTGCCAAAAATTGGTCTGTTAGAGCCATGGTGTATTTGCCCAAACCTCGACTTTTGGGATAAGCAAATTCCTTTTTAAATACTCACAGCAGTGGCAAGTAAAGTTTATGTGTGACTTGAATTGCTGGTGCTTGTAAGAAAGAAGATACCATTTCATAAGTCAAGTTAAATATGTTCTTCGGGACAAGTCATTACTAGATGTAGATCCACTACCTTGGCTACCATGAAATAGATCTTTTTTTCTGGCATAGAAAGAGAACATAAAACACTTTTCTTTCCAGTAAGCCTTTTTGTATAATTGTGGACAATAACAGCTGGTGAAACAGCTTCTTTTCTGTAAGTAGTAGGGGGCTCTTGAAGTTGGCAGGAGAAAGATGCACAGATGCACTATGAGAAGCAGTATCTAAAGTACCTTTTTTTTTTTTTTCTTTTAGGAATGCTCTTCAGGTTCTGCGTGCAGTAGGGGCTGTCTCTGGTTTAACCTTTCTCTGTTCTCAAGCTTCTGGATTTTTGAAGCCCATCTTTATTTTTTCTCCTCCTGTTTCTGGCACTTTCCACTGTTTTCAGTTTTGTAGTTCACTTTTTAATTAGCTCTAAATAAAAATAACAGTTGGGTGGTTGTGAGTTTCTTGTTTTCTTTAATGAAAGAGCAAACCAATGAACCAACCATAAAGACTAGTTCTGGAATGCAAATCCTCGTACCAGCAGCTCCCATCTCACACAAAGTTAATATAGATATTGAAAGCATCGTTATTCCTCCCATAGCTTCTGGTTTAACTACTGCCAGAGTTCATGCTGCTTTTGGCTGGTCCAGGTTTTGCTGCTTTTGTCACAAAGGGGAGCGGGGACAGCAGCAGGGCAGCCCGGGGTCTTTCTGTGCCCAAGAAGCCGGCAGAGAGGAGGAGAGGCACCATAGGGCTGCTGTGTGTTGGTGTTTGTGGCGGCCAGGCCACTGCGGTGTCGGTCACAGCAGGGAACACTCGACTGCTGCGGTCTCACCCTCACGCGCGGCCCATCCGTGCCCAGATCAGCGGTGCGGGGTGTGAGCTCGGCCGCTCCATCGCTGGGTGCGGAGAGCGAGGCGTGCGGAGGCAGAGACACGAGATACATGGAGCTCCTGGAGCAGGTCCAGCGGAGAGTTACTAACTTAAACAAGGGTCTGGAGAATCTCTCTTACCAGGAATGTCCGAGGGAGCTGGGCCTCTTCAGCCTCGAGAAGGGGTAACTGAGAGGGGACCTAATCAATGTGATGACGTACCTAAAGGATGGGTGTCAAGAAAATGAATCAGCCTCTTGTCCGTGGTGCCAAGTAATAGGACAAGAGGCAATGGCAGAAACTGATGTACAGGAAGTTCCACCTGAATATGAAGAACTTCTTTACTGTGGAGGTGACCGAGCACTGGGACAGATTGCCCAGAGAGGTTGTGGACTCTCCCTCACCCGAGAGGGGGCAGGGAGGTTGGAACAGATGACCTACTGTGGTCCCTGCCAACCTGGTCCGTCCTGTGATTCTCCTGCCCCCCGGCCGAGGCGAGGCGGCCCCGCCGCGCTGCGTGAGGCGGCGCCCGCGGGCCCGGCGCGGG
>VZRQ01010869.1:1678292-1730607 GCA_013397975.1 Machaerirhynchus nigripectus
GGGGGTGTGAGGTTTCTTGAGGGGACCGAGGGAAAAAGTGTTCTCCGTCATGGGGGGCAGAGTTTAAAAATGGGAGCTGCTGCTCTAAGGTGAGCTAGCGTGGCCTGGAAATACACGAAAATAGGAATATGTATATGAATGTATGAAAGTAGACGCTTTTCAGAGAAAGCGCGAAGGGCTGCTTCGGATTTGTTAGCCTTCGGGGTGTGGGGAGCCTTTAGCAGACAGGAGATGTGCCCCGCGAGCTGTGACACGGCGGGTACGAGCCCGCCGTGCATCGTGTCTGTCGTCCCACCCTGTCGCCCCCATCCCGCATCTGCGGGCAGGTGCTTTATAAAAAGATGCAGGAAATCCGAGGATAAAACGTGGTGTCAATTCGGGCTCTCGGCGACTCTGGCAAGCCTTTAAGCTGCAGTGCTGAATGCTGGCGTGTGAGGCTTCTTGTCTTCCAAACCTCCCTTTGCACTTACTGGTTCAGCTGTGAATGTTCTTGTTACTTGTGTTGGTGTCCACCTCCTCTCTGAGGTCTATTAAATCGTGTCACTATAGTGTGAACAGCATTGCATTCTGCAGCAGAGGTGTGTTTTTCCAGAGTTGTTGTAAATGCCATGTCAATTTCATCGTTGTGCCAAGACATGTCCTGACTTTTTCTGCTACTTGACGTTCCCTAAATAATACCATTTGACTTTTTTCCCAGTTTGGCCTCATGAGAGATGATACCTTGCCTTTAATCATCTTCCCTGGCCTCTCAGCTCTGCTAAATTACATAGTGTCCTTACTGAGGTGGATGGATGTGCAGGATGCCACTGATTCACCTCCTCTGGTACTATTTCAACACACCCTTTCCTTCATTACAGCTGCATATTGATCAGCAGCTTTCACAGAACCACCCAGAATGTTTCTAGGACTTTCCTGTAATTAAAAGAGCTCTGTGGGATGGAGGAGTTTTATTTCCCCTTTCTGCCTGCATTACTTTGCATTATTCAGGAGTGGACTTGATGTGCTGTTATATTAGCCTTTCAGTTAGCTTGATTAAATCTCCTTGAAGTCCTTTGCAGGCTTCTCAGAATTTGACTAAACAAAATCACTGTCTGCAAACAAGTCTCACTGCTTACATCCAGGTCTAGGCGCATGATGAATCTATAATCCAAAAATTAGCATCAGAATATGCAAAAATGTGTTTTAAATTTGCTGAGTGACTCTGAAACAAAGCAGACTGTTTGGCTAGCCAGCAATTAAACCCTCAATTAAACTTCCAGTTTGCTGTGGTTCTTTCAGACAGCCATGATTCTAAATGTGGAATAATCATGAAAAAAAAGTCCAACTAATTTGGTAAAAGTCACTCAAGTCTTATGTTTTTTTCCATTCACAACTAATCAACATGCTTCATTTCAAATTTATTTGAATGACAGGAGGAAAAGCTTCCAAAATTTCTCCTTCTCCAGCTGCTTTGGTTTTGCTATAGACTCTCAAGATGTTGCTTGTAAATGTAATAAGTGAAAATTTGTCAAACTGAACTACAACCTTTAATTAAAACCCTCAGCAATCGTCAGTTCTCAAGTTGCTTAAGGTCAGCTGAACTCTGAAGCAACCCTCATCCATCTGGAAATCACAGAATCATAAATGGTTTGGGTTAGGAGGGACCTTAAAGATCATCTAGTTCCAATCCCCTGACATGGGCAGGGGCACCTTTCAGTAGACAGGCGGCTCGGAGCCCCATCCAACCTGGCCTTTAACACCTCCAAGGATGGAGAGTCCACAACTTCTCTGGGTAACCTGTTCCAGTGCCTTACCATCCTTATAGTGAAGAATTTCTTCCTAATATCTAATCTAAGTCTACCCTCTTTGAGTTTAAAGCCACTGTAAAATGCTCCAGTTTGAATAGCCTTCCTTTTTTTCCCTGTCTTTCCACTGTGAGAGCTTATATTCCAACAGTAATGGGGTATTTTTGTACCCCTGATAGGTGTTTACAGAGGGGCTTTCTTCTGTATGGAAAGTGAGCAGGGAAGGGGAATCAGTTTGGCTGCCAGGGAGCAAGGGCCCGAGGCAGAGGTGGCAAGGGGGGCAGGTGGCCCGTTTGCCCCTTGTAAGGGCTTGGACCTTTGTGTTGCCGTGACTGCCAAGATATCTCGGGAGCAGCTGGAAGTGAGACCAGAGGATCTGTTTATGAGTCACTGTGTTCTGTTGGTTGTGTGAAGTGAAAACACAGTTCTAGGTGTGATGATACATGAGATAACTCAGATTCTTGCTGGCTATTTTTTATCTTCATTTTTTGTAATTTTTATCTTGTTCTTTGGATAAACCATTTCCCCCCACTATTCATTCCAGTGTCGACAGGACTGCTCACCTGGGAGTGGACACTTAGCTGAAGGAGCTGAGGATGCCAGGGTGAAACCCCTGGTTTTGTCTCCTTCCAGTGTGCTCAGCTCCATTTCAGGAAAAAAGCTGCTCCATCCTCATCCTATTTCCTTTGAAAACTTACTGAACCTCCAGCACGTGGGGTGTAATAGTGGGCTGTTTAAGTCAGTCAGTAGTTTAAAGGACAGAGTTGTTGCAGCTGTCCTAAGAAAGCAGGTGTCAAGTTTCTCATCTGGGAACAAAAGCACAGGCTGGTCCACCTGTTTCTCAGGGGAATGCTCTGCTCATGTAAATGGCATGTAGCAAAGGAAGGCATTGCACAGCTAACTGCTCACAAACGGAAAATCAGAAGTAAGGAATGTCTTTTTCAGTGTTAGGTAATAGATGGAATATATAGTTGATGTTCAAAGCAACAAATGCACTCCAAGTAAAAATATGATGAAAAAGAGTTTTCATCTCTTAGAAAAAAGACCGTACTGCTGCATCAAAATAATTGATAACTGGGCATAAATATGAGTATTTTGTGTTCTTTTTTCTTTGCCTTTTATTCTTTGGTTGGGTTTTTTTTTTGAGACTTGGATTGTGTTTCCACCCCTTCCCACCTCAGTCACCTGTGTTAGAGGTTTAAATCTTCCAACTTTTTTTTGGGTCCCCCACACAAGGAAAGGAAAGATTTACAGAAACCTGTGAAGTTAAGAAGCCATGCATTTTAGGAAAGAAGTTATGAGAACTGACTCCAAGGTGTGATCCTGACACATTATCTTCCTGAGATTGGTGTGACTGGTTTCCATTTATTGTTTGGGTTTTTTTTCCCACTAGAGCACTGTTCTGAAATGACCCTGTCCCATTGCTGTGTGGCACTCTATATTGCAGTTTAAAAAATGGTAAAAATAATTCTGAAGAAGCAATTATTGCAAGTAAAATAGTACTTAAGATTTGGTTATATTACCTTTAGTAAATTAATGTCAATCAAAACTCTAGTTGGTGACCTATCTTTTTCTTTTTTTGCAGTATGCAACATTAATTCTGGCAATTTGGCTTTTAGGTCCTACCTCACATAGCATGCTGGCCTTTGGAAGCAGTGATATTTTAGGCACTCTCTTTAGAACTGTACCAGTTCAGGATATGTCTCTGCAATGCAGCTTTTCCATATTCTTCTTAGGACCCAGCAAAGCCCGTGGAAATCATGGACTGATCTATCTACTGAAGGCCGAACTTTAGTTTTTAAGTCAGTACAATGATATACAGAATCTGATTTAAAAACACTATCAAAATTGAAATTCTGCACTTCAAAATTTTAATTAACAACTTTCCAGTGACCACAATACATTTTTAAAATTGTGAAAATACTAATTTTTTTAAAAAGGCTTGGCAAGTCATTTTGAAAATATTGCTAGACTTCCTAAATTATAAAGTGCAGACATCTGAAGTATGAAATGACTCCACCTGCCTCATTGCTCATACTAACCAGTCCAAAATAATAATTAAAAGTATTTGCTCTTGGCATGAATTTGCATTGCATTAACTTTTCCCACTCCTCCTCAGAACGAACATTAAAGGCAAGGCCTGAAGCCTGTGCTTTCACTGACTAAATTAGGCTAAATATTTTGTAAAACAGAACCATTTCATGAGCAGGCTGCATGTGAAGAGTGACTATATCCTCAAATGCTCCCGTTCTTCTACTTTCTTTCACCCTCTTTTCTCTTACTGCTGTTTTCCTGAAGTTACCTGCCTTCAGCCAGCCCCTAAGGAAGGAGCAGCAGCTCCCTTCCCATCTCAGGAGATGCACCCTCATCTGCAGAGACAGCAATGGGCCACTGCTGGCAGGGCAGTGCCCAGTAATGTTGAAGAATGCAGAGCACTTAAGAGACTTAACAATGTTTTGGTTTGTTTCCCCTTTTCGGGCCAGGTTTCACAAACATTTCAGGATAGATGGATTCTCGTGATGCAGCTAGACCTCCTGAGCTGTGCACTGCAAGCATCCCAAACCATCAGCCAGGTTCACATGATACTCTTGCTTTTCTGTGGAGCCTGTGAATGCAGACTTGATGGTTTTGGTGCAACTCTTGCAGCCAGTTCCAGCTTGGAAAGTTCTCTGCAAGCCCCTACCCTCAAGTCTCAGAGAAAAGCCAAGGGAGTGGGATATTTCCCTCTTTGTTACCAGGTCTTCAAAGTGTTGCATTAGAGTTCTCCAGTGTTCTTTTCCATATTACTCAGCTGAATGCAAAAGCCCCCTCTTTAAAACTGGTGGGGAGTAAGACATGAATTACGAAACTGGACTCGGGTTTCTTGTGCGGCATTTGCACATTGCCCACAGTGAGCTGGGTCTCTACCTTATGCACGAAGAGGGCAGGCTGTGAGCACAGAACCACACACCTTACCAAGACCCAATAGTTACAGGGATGGCAGTTTCTGATGGACTTTCCCCTTGTCCTCACTGCATTACATGTGAGTTTCAGCACAATAACAGGACTGGGGTAGGGATCTGGTTTCAGGAGGGACGAAGTTTCGTGGTTCCTTGCAAGCCCAGAAATAGGAGCTGCTCCCACAGAAGCTTCCTCCGTGTGTGAATCACAGTGAGCATTGTTTCATGGGAAGCACCAGTGACAGAGTGGGCAGGCAGTCCAGCATCTCCCAGTGACCAAGGCACGCCACTTGTGTCAGGGAAACCCTTGTCATGGTAATAAAATTGTGTGAGCTTTGTCCCACTCACAGGGTTTTCTCCTTTGTAAAAGGGGGTGTTTGGCGTGTTTCAGTTCTCTGGAGCGTTTGTTGCTTTGCAGGTGGATTATATGGGTTCTGCTGCTCCGGGGGTGGCACAGGGAGCCAGGGCCCCTTGCTGCCTCTATCTCTGCAGCTGCCACCTTCACTGCCAAGTTCCCTGATGGGGACCCAGTCCCTTTCTCTGCTAGTTAAGCAGGTGGTAACAATTGCCATTTGGCTATAGGACTTCTGCTATAGGGCTGTAGTACCGTCAGGCTCCGCGTATCCCAATGGACCACAGAGTAGGACAGAACAGCACTGTCAGTAAAATAAAAGACTTAAGTCTGATTGAATTACTGTTGTTTTGGTTTGCCCCTCCATTTGTTTGTTTTTAAAAATTATATTGAGTCTTGAAAAGTGAAGGTAAGACAGAGGAGAAGGTCATGAAATCAGAGAGTCTGTCTCATGGATAACTAAGAACTGACTGTACTTACTCTAAGCCGAAGTTTAAAACAACAGTTCTTGGCAGCTATATAGGTGAACAGCTATTTTATTATTTAAACATTTTGTTTGGTTCAACTATGTACAGGGTAGAGGCTTTCCGTGATGCAGCATCTGCTATGGAACAAGAGAAAGAAATTCTGCTTGAAATGATCCACAATATACAGAACAGCCAGGATATGAGGCACATCAGCGAAGGTGAGAAGCTGCTTTGCCGTACCCTCCAACTAACCCAAAGTCAAATCAGCCCATCTCTTAGGGAGCAGATCTGTGTGAGCAGCTCTCTTTGCTGCTGGTAAAGGTGCAGCATTGGACCCAGCTGAGGTTGTTGAAGTGTCACCCATTATCCTGAGATCTCCTCTTGACTGTAAATTCATGCTGCTCAGGTGGATCGGCTACCATGAGCCTATACTCAGTTCACTGATACATTTTCAAAATCAAGATTAACATAGCTCTGCTGAGGGAGAGACACTGATGATGATGATGATTTACTATAGTTGAAAATGATTTTGACTACTGGATAGGCATGAGTGTTACAAAGTATACAGCCTGCAAGAACCTGATGATTAAGATCATTGTCGTAGTTGCGTGATTCATGGCTTTAAATATATTCCCTAAACCTGATTATTAGGTGCTTTAAAGTGCTGATTTATTGGCTCTTAAAGAGCCTACATATCAAGTATGTTGTGTCCATATTTTTGAAAACCAGCTGTACTTGCAGAAAATAGAAAACCAGTTTTTCATGGTCTCTTATTATATCTAGTTTTCTCTTTACGGCCTTCTGGGGTATTGTCTTAATCTCTCCCTCAGAATGGCACAGAAGTCCTTAATGAGCTAATTCTGTTACTGAATGTTTCCTGATAATACTGTATGTTTTGCTTTAAAGTGACACAGCAAGCATTGCATCAGCAGTGGAAAAACATTCCTTATAATTTTAGTGGAGTTTAATGCCTCATTTCAAATCAGACACTGGCTTCTATGAAATTACTTGGGCAAATGAAAAAAGCTCATTTCTGGCTTCTGGAAATCTTGTTGATTGTCACTTACTTTTAAAAAGTTGTTTATTGCTAAGTTATAGCAGTTTGAGTGTCTTGATGATGCTATTTGCACAGGATAGTATTTGCCTGTAACCAAGGGTATTTTCTCGTTTTCGATTGAGGTGAGAGAGAAGAACTTAATTTGACTGCTAATCGCCTGATGGGCCGAACCCTCACTGTGGAGGTTTCTGTAGAAACCATCCGCAATGCGCAGCAGCAGGAATCCCTACTGCATGCCACCAAAATGATTGATGAGATCGTCAATAAACTCCTCGATGATTTGGAAGACGCCAAAATGCGCTTAATGTCCCTTTACGGTGCGTGCACGTCCGACGTGCCAGCAGGACCCATCGATCAGAAATTTCAGTCTGTGGTCATCGGATGTGCCATTGAGGATCAGAAGAAAATCAAAAGGCGCCTAGAGACTCTGCTCAGAAACTTGGAAAATTCCGAAAAGTCCATCACATTGTTGGAGCATCAGAAATCATCTGTTCGGCAGTCTTGCAACAGCAAGCAGGATTAACGTATCGTCCTGGCTACTTCTGGCAAACTGCAGGATGAGCAAGTGCCCATAAAAAGCGCACAGAAGCCAAGAAAAAAATTCTCTGTATGAGCACACACGTATAAACACATCCACACGCACCAAGGTATCTTTGATTGCGAGGTGCAAGCATTTAATGGGCTTTGGTAGCATTGGCATTTTCTTTTGGCAATAAGGAATGCTATCAGTTCTTTCGTAGAGTCGATACTGCTCTATTGCAAATTGTAATTGTGCTTCTGCTGAACTGACAGAAACTGAAAACTAGCCTTTCCTCCATTCTCCTGGGTTTTTTTAAACTAAAGTTGTTTTGTCCTGTCATGAGATTTCAGCTTTTCTCTGCTGTATACGTAGTGTGTGAACCAGACTTTTGGGGACAAAAGACAAATCATGGCAATAAATCAAAACAATTAATAAACTGTTTATGGTATTTTCATAAACAACACAGTGTCCTACTCATTACCATTTATAATTTTCCACGTTTTGAATATTCTGAATAAACTGATCACAGTACTTTCCTAGAGACAGACAGCTACCTCCAGTTTGTAACTGAGGAAGTGAAAAGCAACAAATGCACCCAGGCATTACAAGCCATGCTAGAAATGAGCCGACTCTCGCAGTGCCCCTTCCAGGCCTGGTGAACAATCCTGCTCCCACAAGTTTGTTGTGGCTTTGAGGTTGCTGTATGTTTCTTTTAAAAGATAATAGAAAGGGGAATTATATCTTACCAGCTACTACTCCACTCCTCCATCATCTGTGAAGCCACAGAGCAAAACGTTTGACTTCTTGCCTGGCAAACACCGTATTTTGTGTCTTGTGTAGGATGGTACTTTGTACATCCAGCATTACTCACCTCTTTGTGTGAGTGGTTTTTGGTTTGTTTTTTTTCCACCCTCTCACTCACAGTAACTGCTGCTCATCATCACCGAGCTCTGTGGCTGTGGGTCAAAAGTTGCAGATTTTAGGGTGTGCCTGGAATTTTGTAACCCCCTGCAGCCAGTCTTGCAGTACTTCACCCACGGGTGGCGGTCCCCTGAGGGGAGCAGAGGGCTCTGTGGCTCAGCCACCAGCCTGCTGAACTTGGCTCAGGTTAAAGCTCAGCTGAAGGGAGCCAGAAGGGTCTGAGTGATGCCACCAACCAGAGCTGCCTTGGTGGCAGTGCCTGGGGTGTTAGAGCTGGAGTGTCACACCTGGATGCTCTGAGGGCACCAGGCCACGGTGACAGTGCTCCACATCAGGCTCCTGCACAACCAGTACTCGGGAGCCCCGTGGTTTTAAATGCCATGGATGGGCTCAGGTGCTCCGCAGGGAAACTTAAGACTTGCACTTCTTGGAAACCTCAGCTGCTGTGAGGTCACTGTCACTGCATTTAATTTGCAGAAATGGCACTTGAGGTGGGTGCTTCGAAAGCAGTCCAAGGTTCAGCTTTGAGACTGTGAAAAGTTTCTAAGAGTCGCTGTCATTAATTCTATAATTCCACTTAAAACAATCTTCCAGCTATTCAACAGTATTAAAACTCTTTACAGTAATACGTGGCCTGGGTTGTTTTCAGAACTCATGCTGTGCAACACTTAAGTTGAAAACAGCTTCTTGTTGCTTAGAATATTCCTTCAATATTTGGGTTTTTAAGGCCATTATAAGGTTATTCAGGCAGAAAGTGTAAGGTTTTTTTGTTTTCTTTCTTAGATCCTCTTCATTGTACTGATACCTAAAGGAAATTTTAATTTTATAGCACTTGTAGTATCACAGAATTGCAGAATAGGTGGGTTACAAGGGACCTGTGAAGGTCATCTAGTCAAATGCCTCTGTAATGAGCCTAAAACATTGCCAATTGTTCCTTATCAGGGTGTTAAGCAAGCACATTGATTTTCTGTGTTCGAAACTGCATGCAGGAGCAAGCAGGAGTATGTTACTTCCAATATTCTTCTGATACCTGGGTAAAGAGGCAGACACAGATGCCGACTTGTGTTTTACTAAAAAAAGAAAAAATACCTAAACAATGCAAACCCCCCAACCAATAATCACCAGTGACTATTTACCTGTTTCTTTTCAGAAAATGCACCAGGCATCTTTGATATAATACTTTAATGCCACTTCCAATGTCTACAGCCTTTGACTTAAACCTTGTCACTGTATTCGCCAGACCAATCATGAAAAGCAAAATGAGCAGAAAGAGCAGAAAAGAATCCCTATTTTGTATTTCAGCCACATGGTAAAGAAATCAGAGGCAAGAGCTCAGAAACACCATTTCTCGTAGACTGGGGTGCCCACACTTGTTCCTTTGAGGATCTCGTGTGCTGCCTTGGGTCCCAGCTGTTGGCAATACACACACAAGAATCAAGCACACGTTTCTCAATCAGACTGAGGTTGCACAGCTTGTAGTTAGAGCAATTTTTGAAATTTAATATACTGACAATTTACTAAAACCACAAAAGTAGTGACTTATATTAGACCCAACAGTAAGCAAACAAACATGTTTAAGTTGCATGATGCAACTAGTGTCACTTACAAGAAAACAGCAGAATTAAACTTGTAGGGATTTTACAGAACAGCATACACAAGATAGTTTTTTTACACTAATTCTTCTGCTTGAGGATTTATGGTATGTTGACTTTTTTTTCTAAAAATCTGTTACATTTACTGGAGATCATGATGGTGGTAAAACCAGTTATGTACATTTCCTCTTTTACCCAGTTACATTTAAGCCATTAGTAATAATGCATCTTAGTCCTGGCAATGAGAATAGTGTTCTCCTGGTTCAGAGAAATTTTTAATTTTTTAAATCAACTTTAGTGGGTTTGGCAGAACTGACAAACTATCAGTACTACCCTGCTACTAGAAACCTGAGAATGAGCCTAGTTCAGTACTAGGACTCACCTGGCTTTGAGATGACTCATATAGATCACTTTGACATGGAACATTAGCAAGGTTCTCTTATTCCATTATAGCACCTTTCATCTTAAATCTAAGCATTCCTGTGGTTTTCATTCTATAATCCTGATTACCTGCTTGGATGCCATATTTAACAGAGAATTATTTTCTTCTCTCAAAACTATTTGTGCATTAGAAAGAAGATCTGCACAGCTTTTGCTTCCTACAAACAGATGGCGAGGTCGTTTTGATGAATTCAAGCCTGGTGGACCAGACTTGCTCTCTAATTTTGGTACAATTAGTGTTCAGGTACTGCAACGTCAACCAAAGGTCTATGACTACGCTTAGAAAAGCAGCAGGGGCTCAGGTGCTGTCACTGGAATGAGAGCAGCACGTGTGTTGGCTTGCTGCATGATGGCCTCCCAGAGAGGAGAAGGGCAGATCATTCACCCTGTTACCACCTGGTAGCTCTCAGCCTGAAGGGTGCACGAACAGGTTCAAGTGCAGGCTTGCTGAGTCTTGTGCATGTACCCCGCATAACCCCCAGAGTGCTGCGTGTTCAGCTGCTCAATGCTCTGTAGATTAACCCACCTCTACAGAAGTGATGCGAAGGAAAACTTCATGTCAGATGTGCTGCAGCCCAATAATGAAAAAAAATAAAATATTTTACTGAAGCATAAAAAAATTAAACAGGAAATCAGACAGTGTGGTAATTCAGGCATTTTGACTACAAAAGTGTTGCCTTAAGAAACACTGAAAATAAGAAAGCTTAAAAATTGTTTTAAGTGGAATATTTAATTCTTTTTTAAATTACCCACACACACACAAGCACAAAAATTAGTGTGATCAGTCATACAACTTTGAGATTTGCTATTTCCAGTTGGAAATACATCCCTAGCATTACTGCTTTGCATCTAACGATGCCCCACCTACTGGGAGAATACCCATTCACTGAATGGATACAACACAGAAGTGACAAAGCTGTAGTGTCATACTCTTTAGTGAATCCCTTTTCACTAAGGCATTAACAATTACTGAAGTTTCCTGCTAGTGGTAGCTTTATCAGCCAAGGACAAACAATTGTGACAAGGTTCAGATAATACAGCCAATGAACTATTCAAGAGATAAAAAGAATACACATGAGGGCAATGAATTTTGTATCTTGTGGCATGAGCATCTCTTGCTCTTAATCCAGGGTACCACGGCATAACAGAGCTACATCCTCACCCACCATACAGTCACAGGGATGCAAAGAGAAGAGCATTTTTATTACCAGCTCTGCACCTGTAGGTTTTGCTAACTAAAACATATGGTGTTTTAATAAGAACACTTTGAGTGGAGAATGAAGTAATGTTTGTAATAAAAATTATTCATGAGGGACAACACAAGTGCTAAAACATTTAGGCATGTCTCTTCTTCCAAAAGGCAAAGTTAGTGCCACTGAAGAGTGATGTGAATACCTAAGGGTTCCTGCAATATGCAAGTCATCTGGTTTATATCTACACACTAACCCCAGCAGAATAAAGAATCAAAATTTTCAAGCAGAGTACATGCAGGGCACTTCCCAGAAAAATGCTAATTTGGGCAGTTTCCATCTCAGTCATATTGGAGAACAAGCACTGCAAGGTCACAACAAAGAAAGAGCCAGTTTAGATTTACGCTGGGAGTAAAATAAAAACTCACTGTTACCCAATGCTGCAAATAACAATTCCTACATTAAAATATATGCACCACATTTTAACAAATCTTAAATTTATCATGTCCGTCAAGTCTCCACCTATGAAAATTTCTGCTGAGTCCTTAAAAACAGTGGTTTATAGTGACATACCTTAAATACAAACGGCCCATGTTAATTGTACATTGTGTTACAGTATAACGTGGTAGTACAAATTGTCATTATACGTAATGAAGACTTACTTTTCAGTACACTGTACAGTCAAACAAGGCAAAAAAAGATGTTTCAGACACTTTGTGGTTTTGTTTCTTTTTCAAGAAAAATGAATAAAAACCTATGAAACTTACAGACAGACAATGAAATGTAAAAGTTTCCATATTAAAAACAGTTGTCAAAATTCTTCACACATACACTCCACCCTAAGTTGTGAGATGGCCCCATGATGTTCAATCATCTTATCCTAAGTACCTTACTTCTTAAACTGCTAAGACAGATAGGACGTGACTCCATTTATACTTAGAGTGATTAAATGCACTTGTTAAAAATAGGGGCCTTTACCCAAGAGAAAATACAGGAAACATTACAGTGAAGAACACGGTTTTGCTGCAATAGCAAAAGGGATGGAGTGCCCTGAAGGCCACCTTCTTGCCAGCAACAGGAGATCTCTTAACAGCTCGTCAAAGAAACAACAGTACTTGGTAGAAAGTCTAATACAGTAAACATAGAATACAGAGTTCAGAGATCTTTAGTGTTTGTGCATAACTTGCCACCCGCTTCTCTCCCTGCAGACAGTGGGAATAAGAATACATTTCAGCTTTCATACTCATTGACTTAGAAACAAAGTCAGTCAAGCTTCCTACATGAATTCACATAGTGAAAAGTCCTTCCTTCAAAAATATACAGGATCACTCAACCAATTTTCACTCTCATACACCATTTAAAAAACTATTAAAACTCTGAATATTTTTTTAAGCAGCATATTTTGCATTTGTCACTGGCAGACTTGTAGAAATCTTAGAAAGTTAAGATTATACCATACAAAAACATGTAAACAAAATGGATAGTTTTTAAAAGGCATGCATGCTCTTGAGGAGGATTAGAAAGTGTTTATTTTTGCTAAATAGAAGGTATCTTGCTTAGCATTTTTAAAAGCACCTTAGTGATTTAGGAGCCTTAGCCCAAATAACTTTGAAGTTAGATTTGGGCTCCTAAACATCTAAATCAATTCTGTAAAATTACTAAAGTACTTTGAAAATTTTTTGCCATGTCTCCAATCTTGCAGAATTAATTTCCTTAACCAGCGGCTAACTTTGAATCTGAGACAACATTCAAGAATGTCTCCCTAATATAATCAGCTGCAATTTTTTGGACCCCCGTAACTTAGTTTATAGTATCTATGAAAATTTTCAAATAAGATAAATACTTTGTAACACCACTTTGAAAATTCCTTTTTCATAGACAACACAGGATACAACAATCAAATTTGAACAGGAATATGATTATATGTTCCTTCTGAATAGCTATTAGTGTTATTTGTTCAACCTGTTAAGACTGAGAAAACAAACTAACAAAACATCTGTAGCATAGCATTATGTAAAAAGGAGCATTTTTGGCACCATACATTAAATCTAAGCTTTTAGGCCCAAAGTATAGCAAGTTTAACATACACAGTGGCAGCTTGGAAAGCCTCATCTGAAATGCAACATTTTAAAAGGACAATTGGAAGATGCTTTTTGATGATCATTAGCTGATCTCCAAGTAACATACACATTGGAACCAAGTCTAAGATATTCATCCCAAATGTTTACATATATACTTTAGCACACATATATATAATGCAAGGATCTTGCACCCACAGGACTGCCTGAATCCGTATTAATATGGTCAGGCATAAAATGAAGTAGTGTCTTTTTGCTCTTTATTTATCTTGGTGGTGTCCTGACTAACCAATTCTATTATTTTCTTTGAAATTTAGTTGCAAGGTTGCTACATTACCTTGGGCCATAGAGTTACAGTCCGTACCTATACGTGTAAGTATTATCCTTACATTAAATGTGCTTTGCAATTCAGCAATACCTAAATCATAGCTCTGTAAGTAATTCCTTGAAAAAGGAAAAGCTCGCCCAATTTGTACGAAGTGCACGAGGCAGCCGCGGTTCTGTGTGTCACCACCAGGTGTCTCACGCCACACAACAAACCCGCGGCATCAGCAAGTTCATGTAAATCCACTCTGTCAAGGAGGCACAAGATTTGCTAAAGCACCGATAAAAATACCTCTACAGCTGGCTTTATTCTGTATTCAACTGCACAACTTCATCCAATTCTCTGAGTTGCTTAGTTTCCTCCAAAAGTGGTCTAAGGTATACTGCAGTTGCTAAAAGGATTTCTGTTTTTCTTGGTCCTCTGTCTGTTGGGTTTAAGGTTGATGACATCTCCACCATTAAGAGTGCTACAATTTTGGTTGGAGTGACTTCCACCAGCTGTATTAAAAACACCTACAGAATTTAGACAAGAGAAGTATTTGTATTTGTTTACTGCTTGCAGCATAATACATTAACACTTTAGAAGCAACACTTGCTAAGGCATAGGAGAGCACCTCAAATGCATACACTAGTTTTTAAAAGCTTTATCTGGTTTTGGGTGAATTTTGCAGCTATACTGGAAGCAGAGGCAGTTGCAATTACTAGCCAGGCAGTATTTAAAGCTGCTATGCATCTGTGTAATTGGAGGGCAGCATATGCACTCATCTGTGTATATGTATGTTACTAACTGCACAAAGTTGTGGTTAGTTGAGTAACATAACAGAAGAAAAACATGACCATTTTAAATTCAGAAACTTTGCTGATATAAAGGTAAGTAAAAGGCCTGAGTAAAAAGGAAGTGCTTTAAGGAAAATAAATTAACTGACTCAGAAATGCTTTAAAGAAGGACTACAGAAGTTCAGTGTTTTCTTACAGAAGGCAACTTACAAACACCTTCGGATTACATGCCAGATTCTTTCCCCATGAGTCTTTCAAGCCAACACCAAGATGAGCAATGTTAATGCAAATTATATTAAAAAAACCCAACAAGCATCCTTCTTAAATCCTTGCACAATCTTGTTTAAATTAATTTAGTAAAAGGCCACTTGCCAAACATTAGCTAGGAACTTTTGTACATCAGTTTAACCATCTTGTGACTTTGAAGAGTGACAAAGTTATTTTACAGAGGGAGATGATATCCTAAGATAGAAAGGTAATAATTAGACCCTGATTCACCTTGTATTAATTCCATAAGAAAAGAGATGAGACCATAAGCTTTGATAGCACAAAATACTGTTTCTGGGGTTTTTTTTTATTATAGTATACATACCAATCTTGTTACTGCTTGTATGTACTAGTTCTGAATCTTCAGCTGTTTGTTGCTTGAGCTTTTGAAGATATTTATCAGCCAAATACTTAAAAACTGGAGAGTTAAAAAGAAAAAAGGTACATCACAGAATGCTTAAAAAGCATCATCATCATCATCATAATGCCATTGTATCAAAATTCTGCATGATGACGATAGTGCATTTCACACCCCAGGTTCAGCATGATCTGGTGAGTGATTCTGGGCAGGGCTGTGTGCCTGGGCAGGATCCAGGTCCCTCCAGTGTCTGCCCAGCTCTTACAGTTTGCAATACTGAAGTCTTGCACAGAAACATCTCACTATTCTTATAAAAAAACTGGCACACACATATTGTCAAATGTTTCAATTCACGCAACTTGGAACTTTTTACAGTTATGGAGGAATTTAATATATATATTTTTTATAAGAAGCCTTAGAATAATAGTAGTCATGTAAAGTAAGTCTGTTAATAAAACTTGGCAACAACTTTTTTCTAATTAACTAATGCTACCCTCATTTCTGTTGGCCTTATAAAAAGTCAACCAAGAAATCTGAAAAAAATATACAACTAAAGCAGAATTTTCAGAACCTAGATGTGTTATGATTATTTACATCTTTAATTCAAGTCATTTAAAGATGATACAGAAGAGTTTTACATTTTCTCTTGCAGATTTTTCCCATGGTGAAGGATTTTAATAGAGAAGAAACAATAGGTTTACTATTAATCTTGGCTAATTAAACAAGAGTATATAATTAAGGAGTATGTATTATTCAAACCCAGCCCACAAAAGACAGAGACTCAAAATCTTAACACTACTCTCATGAAATTAAGTATGTACACTAACAAGTGGTACTTAGGAACTAATCAAAAATGACCAGTAGACAAAATACTGCAAGAGATGCAATCTTTTAATGTACTTCATTTAAATATTACTAAAATATAAAATAATTGCTTCTATCTATTATTTACTATTAACAATTACAAAATAATCTGTTCAAAAACTTGAATGTTGCAATAATTGAACTTCTACATAGATTTTTTTAAAAGCTCGTGCTTACTGACAGTCATTAGGAGTAAAGAGCCTTAACACATTGGCACTTGCAAACATTGCAGCGGTGTGCGTTTGTGGAAGGAAAAGATGTGCACAAAGAAGTGGGCCTAACCCACTGATACCAAGTAATTTTAGGTATGTTGAAGGCGTGCTGCTAAGGAACATAAAAGGGATCGCCAGCAGCGTGCAACAACGTGTAGGTACCAGCTGGCTGCAGCCCGGGGGGACGCTCGGCTCTAGGGAGCAGCGGCAGGACACGCCCACGCCCCCACCGGCACCTCCTACCTTCGCTCACGTTCAGGTCTTCCTTCACCGACGCTCGGTAGAACCTCACTTTCAGCTTCTTGGCCAGTGCTTCCGCCTCCTCACTGCACAACACACGACGGACGACATTGTAAGTCCATATTTGGTTCGTTTGTCAGCATTTATTCGTACAAACAAAATGCTTCGTGGTTAAGTTAAACATGGCAAAGTGGGTTGAGAAATTCAAGACAGTCAAAAAATACCTAATCCTTAATTCCTTTACATTATCTCCACTATAAAAAGAAGGTATTTTTCATGCAGTTTCTTTATGACTCAAAGGAATTCATTTCAGTATTTAATGACTTCATTAAATAAAACTTCCCAAGGGTTCGAAGAAGGGTGTTGGTGAAACCAAAAGGAAGGAGGGCTGTAATCAACAGCACAATCACTGCAAAGTCTAAACAACAACAAAAAAATAATCCTTGAGTACATCTTAATGAAGTGGTATGCTATGCAATCAGATCTGAGTGCACAGATGAAATCAAGAATTACTTTTTTTCTGTGAAGTGAAAAAGAACTTACGTTAAAGTTTAAGAAACTTATGAATACTTCCCTAAGGAAAATTTCATCATCAGAAAGATTAGTTACTGAGGCAGACACCATATTCTGAGAACCAAACCTAAGTGACATACCATGAATAAAGGAGGAGTTCAAATGCAATTTTGCTTTTCCTTTGAAAAATCCTCAGAATTCTTTGCAGAAGAAGTAGAAGCTGATTTATGCCATCAATGACAGCAAACAGACAACAAAGAAAGCCAGTGCAGGAAACAACAAAAAAGAAGAAATAATTTAAATCTCTCAGGAAGATGATAGAAATTAAAGAAGTGGAGAATGATCAACTGATCATGCACTATTTTCCACATGATATGCTGTGGTAAATAAAAGTTAGCATTTGGTAAGCTGATTTTATGACAAGAACGAAATTGGTCACATACACAAGGCCAGAAAGTACTGACAGTAAAAGTTGTAAAGAAAAATACAGCAAGGAAGACTCAGCACCATGCAGTTTGAGAATATTACCACATACATGCTTCTGTAGAGTTATAATGTTTTGATAAAAATGAATAATAAAAAACAAAGAAAGCAAAGAATATTAGCAAGCATTCACTAGCCAAACAGACAACCTGCCTTCAGGAGAGAAAATTTATAGTTTTAGGTTTTCTGATTTAAAAAAAAAAAAAAGGGCATGAATCATATTATGCCAGAACCAAACTCTTCATGTCATTCCTCTATTACTTTTGGCTTCAGGATGCACCAAGAAACAAACAGGAAGCTCCTAGCTTTGCAAGCACCTCTGCCCAAGTATCTACACTCATGCAGCAACACCCACCCCATGTGCTTCTAGGCACGTTTGGATGCAGGGCACAGGTGGGACAACCCAGATCTCTTAAGTCCTCACCAGAAACTCCCACAGGCTTCTTTTTTTTAGAACTTGTGTATACAGGGGGCACGTATTGATCTTTAAAAACAGTACAATAGAACTCCTACTTCTTTATGCAAGAGTCATCAAGAAGATCAATCTTATTCTGCACAAGAACTGTGGGAATGTCTCCAACTTCGCTCACAACTTTTTCCTTCCACGTAGGGATTGCTTTGAAGGACTCTCTGTCAGTTGTAGAAAACACAAGAACACAAGCCTGGGCCCCTGGAAATATACAAATAAATTATAAATACCTCCAAATTAGCCAATAAGCAATAGAAAAAAATAAATTGTAATGTATTTAAAATATGAGGGATTTTTCAAGTTTTTCCTATAAACATGCATTTTTACCAACAGCTTGTGTCAAACCACTGGTCATAGATTCCCCAAATGAAAATACATTGCCATATTATTTTGATCATTACAGCCACCTTCATGATGACTAATGGAGGCCAGAAGGCAATTTTTTTCCTGTATGCAGCATCTGTAAGCCACATTTCACATTATTCTTTGTGGTACAGTAATCAGGATTTTGAAAACCAGAAAACTTCAAGAAGTTTTCAGATGAAATTGTGATTATTTCAAGTAAATTGTTAGTAGCTTTTTGGGGAAAATAAGTGTATTTCTAATTAATACTCATTCTATCAGAGCACTATGGCAAATTATACAAAACCTTTTGTTATGGTTTTCTAAATAAACAGCAATTAAACTCCATGGATACTGAGAAGGTACTTCCACAGCTGAAATATTAATGCGTGGTCTTTTGTTATTCTCCAGAAACTACTTTTCTTTGCACATAAACACATGCAGAAATGCTTCATTATTTATAGGTCTTCAACATACTTGTTATTTAGTAACAATGTAAAACAAGTAGATAGCTAGTGTTTTTGAGACTCTAGTATAATGCTGTGGTGAACATCTCAAATTAGTATCACATAGCATGAAAAATTTTTGATCAGTATGAATTTCATCTCTGAGTTTTACCACGTATCCCCGATTCCTGTATTCTGTTTATCTTTGTATTTCTTTGACACAAAACACCCAAGTTCTCTTACTAGGTTTGCTTTTATTTAGCTTTTTAAAAGCCAAGTTCACAGTCTATCTTGAGAAAGATTTCCTATGCTCTTCAACATTCTTCCACATGCATCTTAAGACTCTTTTGCTGTGGTTTTATACAGAACAGTAAGAACTGCCCTAAGAACTTCAACTGAAGCTCTACCAGTAAAAAGTAGCAATGCAGCCTTCCGTCATTTTCCCTATTATTTGTGTAAAACTCTGTTTGTTTTCCATACTGTCCACACCACTCTGAAGTACGCAATAGGTGTAAAAGTCATTATTCTTGCCAAAGCAGGTTAGTTTGCATGTGCCTATTGTCTCACAAAGTAGCTTAATGGAGATGAGAGCATTTATTAAGATACTCCCACCATCTGTAAACATCACTTTTTTAAGACCAAGAAATCCTTTGTGAAGTTTCCAAACAAAGACGCTTTCACTTCATCTTCCTCCTTTCATTCATTCCTTCTGAATGCTACCATAGGTAAGTTTAGAGGGAAATGCCCTAGCATGTGGTAGGTAAAGAGAAGGTAGCATACAAAATCAGACCTTATTCAATTTACATATAGTACAGGTAGAATGCAGTGGCCAAGGACAGTAAAAATACCTCAGCCTGACCATATTTGCTTTGAAAGGAAATTCTATGACAGGATTTAATAAAGAATCAAACTGAAATATTTTTGAACACCTTCAAGATTCTTATAACAAACAACAGTAAAACAAAATGTCATCATCAATGACAAATTCTTATGTCACTGTGTATTTCCAAACATCTGCCAAAGTTTCTGATCGCTGGTTTATAAGTATCAGACCTAACTAAGGCAGTAACTCTGTAAGATGCTGATTTAAGAAGAGGAGAACAAAAGTAGTTGTCCTCTCACACTCAATGCAAAACAGTATCAAATGGGATCTTTCTGGAGTATGCTTCAGTGTGGTGCAGAAGTTAGTACGGCAACAGAGTTCAACAGAAGATACTGCAGGGTAGAGATTTCATTAGGCAAATTCTTTTCATCTTCAAGAAATCTGCTAAATACTCAGTATTTTTATTGAAAACATAAACAATTTAAGAAATTATAATATCCATATAAGAGCTTTAAGGAGGAAGAAAAAAGACAAACCCTAGAATTTAGCTATGTAAACACCTATTTTTATGCAGGCACTGACAGTATTCAAGAGTCAGGAACACGACTATCTCAGCCACCACTGCTAATGGAGTCAGACACTACCTCTCTCATACAGCGGATTATGTACAACAACGGGCACCAGCAGCAAAGGCTCAGGATAGTGTCAAACAGGAGCATAACAGCTAAGGATATTCTCAATGAATATTCTAAAGTTCTTTTGTAAGAAGCTGTTCCATAAAGCTACTCTAAAGTACTGAAGAAAATGACTGTGTGCAATTACTGCGTTGAAAATCTCTCTATATTTTACAATGTTCCAACTGCCTGCAGAATCACTGACATAATATTTACACCTAGAGCAATTCAGAAAAAAAAATCAGAGACTACTGCTACTTAATTCAAGTAAAGCATGAGCTTGTCAGCTGAATTGGTCTCAAAGATCCTCAGCAGAATTATCCTATCCCCCATAGACTCCATAATCATAATTTTTTCCTTTCATAATGGTACAAAGCCTCTGTAATAGAAAAAATGTAAGGAAATTCCTTGCCATGAGGGGACTCTCACAGGGCTTTATACCTGACCCTACTAATTTCACTCAGTTCTTTGCCTCAGCTTTTCCAGGCTACGATAGAAAACACATATTCCCTATAAAACTGATGATGACCTGTTCAATCTCACCCTGAGATCAAAATCCACTATCATCATCCAGAAATTCTTGTTTACTGCTGATGTTCTAACTTCTGTGGATCCTGGCTGTCTTTAAGAGGCTCAGCAGGATTTAATGCCTCCTTAACAGTATCTAAAAGAACTGGACCAGGACAGTATTGCAGGCCTTCCATTATCATAGTTGCTACAGACAAAAGGGATTAATAAATGCAAACTAAAGCAATGCTATGAATGCTTGATTATGAACTATTGTACAACAAAATAAGGATCCTGAGGATTTGACTAAACAGCAACTGAGCAACACACAAATGAGCAAGATGCCTGTTTTCCATCAAAAACCTAAAAAGGATCTTCAAGATACTAGTAGCAGAAGGAAGAGGATACCTGCATTAAGAAGTGATCAAATACTGCCTTGAGAAACATTTTACTTCAATCACATAGAAACAGGTGAGAAGATGCATGGTACACTACAAAAAAGAAATTATTAATTTCTTTAATTTTAAGCACATAGAGTGCTTCCTTCAACTCTGAATTCAGGCTGCTGGACTCCTTGCACTGTGTGATCATAGGCCTGCAACTACACTGGCTGCACACATTTGCCTGCGCATAGAAAACCACACGACAAATCCACTGTCAGCTCCATTGTTTCTCTACAAGGCTGAATGAATGTGGTCCCTGGACAAGAAACACTCAGAGACAGGCTCTGAAGCATTCATGTCTGAGCATGGAGGAGCAGCTGATCATTGAAGAACTGACAATACACAAAGTCCCAGGGGAGTACATAAGCCCTGGTGCAATGAGAGTGGGACAGTGACCTGTGGGAGAAGCAAACCTTAAATTAACAGCCAGCATCTATCTTACCTATCTTAGAGGTGTCCTCCCCTTATCAGCAATAATTAGCAATAAAATCCTTTCATTTCCAAAGTAAGCTAGACTTTTTCCTTCTATAATAGTGTGATTGCTAAAGCTAGACCAAAATTGCATTCCAGGCTCTTCCGATTTCCCTTGTCCTTCATGAGTCAAAGTCTAGTGTAGAGCAGTCACTGCAGCCAACACCCTGAACTATTTATGATATATCTATCATGCTACAATATGTACAGGCTGGCTGTGCTTGACTTCACAGCAAAGAACTTCTGTACAAAGAACTCCGAGGCAGAGATCTAACAGCACTACGCTGGGCACCAGTCATGACCAATATTTCACGGTACTCATGCAAATTTTTAATTTTGTTTTTAAACCACCAGGTTGCTTGTGGTAACTGAGGCCAGTAGGTGTACTCTGAGTTCTTCTCAACACTCCATATTCTAGCATATCAGTAACTCCCAGTAACTAGGAGAAGAAGTCTTTGGCTTGAAACAACTGAGGAGAGCAAAGCACACAAGAGGACCAAAGGCCAGGACAGTAAAAAGGAAGCTCCAAGATAATCAAGTACTACCATCTAAAATCCATACGCTCAACTTGTCAGCTCTAAAATAAAAGAATTATCTACATCCACATGACAAAAGAAGAAAGATCTTTTTCTGAGGAAACAGCAAGCATCAATTACAGGCAACAACAAGAAATATTACCAAAACCCCCACCTATTAGCTGACAAGTTGATTATGAAACATAAAAAAATTGCAAGATTATAACGCCCTGAAACAGCTTGGCATAATTATTACTTTATCTCTAAATGAAGTAATTTTATACCATAGCAGTGTATTTTTCCCCCACCATCAGGTAACTAGTTTGCAAGATCTGAACAGTGGAATCTTTGCCAAGTAATTTACATCTTTCCCATTAAAAAAACCAAAAAAGAAATATTTGCAGAACTATTGTTAAATTACAAGCAAAGAAAGCTTAAGGATGCAATTTGTAACTTAAATAGATAAGCTGCCTTTATGCAAATAACACAGTTTATTTTATGAAGTAAATACACTTTTCTTACTGCTCTTGTTTTAACATATTCAAGGCATTTTATACTAGCAAAAGAACTGCTGTGCCCTGTAAACTGTCTTTCTAGGATGACTGGTGGGTTTTCCCCCCTTGGATTAATTACTATGTGCCTCATTCACAGTTTTTGGAATATTTACAAATATGTGTCTCACAGAAGTAATGAAACACTTTTAGAGGGAAAATATACATTTGCATCTGATTGTCTGAATGTCTACATTCTGTCCAGTTTCTGTGCAGATATTTGTCTCATTTCATTCAATGTTTTCTAAAGAGCACTACTGCATAAAGCAGACATAATTAAGACGAGGAACTTGCACAAAGAGAAAAAATATTTAGGAATTGAAAAAGCTGAACTAAACATGCTTTTCACACACATGAAATAATTAAACTCTTAATACAAAGATAGGAAAATATTTTAGAGATGTGCAGACCAAAAAAACCCAACAACTACCAAACAACAAACATGGTATTTTCACCTCTGTAGTAGGCCTTAGTTATTGCATCAAATTCCTCTTGACCTGCAGTGTCCCATAACATTAGCCTGACATCTTCACCATTAACTCTGAAATAAACAAGACAGTTTTGTGATCAATACAGTAACAGAAACAAGTCAAAACAATTGACATGGAAATACCTCTGTTTCTACACTCTAAGAGTAATCCAAATCAAATTTAACTGTATTAAAACATAATGTAACTTACTATTAATAATCATTCACCTTCGTAACATACTATGGCAATAGTCCCTCAACTACATTATATGCTCTTTACTGACAATCTGTATTACATTTTCCTCCTCCTTTCATCTTCTTCCTCTACATTTCCCTCTACAATGAAAAATAGGATGGACATCAAAACAAAACTTAGGTGCCTGACAAATGGTGCTTTTGTCTTTTAAATCAGCTTGCAGAATTTACAGAATTTTCTTACTTCTCATTACCGTAAGATTTTCCACTTTATCAAACATAATTGGGTATTACCTGCTTATACTGCATAAAGACTGTAACTATCTTTTTCACAGTAATTTTTTTCTATATTGGATAATAAATTGTATTGTGTAATTGTTTTACCATAAGCAGTTTCACTTCTCCACAAGAAATCACAAAAAAAATTTTAAAATAATCAACAGGTGGTAGAATACAAAGCAGACTTGTCAAAGAGCTTGGTATGGCAGAGATTCCAGATTTTATTTATCATTTTAAATTTTGGATGGAGAAGAAAGGATATAATTTCAGCCCACAGTGCAAAAGGGAAAACAACTCCCTTTAGTGTGCTTCAAGCCTTGTTTTCCAAGCCTCCATAAATTTCAGGATTACAGCAGAAAAAAGAAACAGAGAGAGAGGTAAAAATCAATAGTATGTCATCTGTTTAATACATACTGGATCTGTCTTTCCAGGAAATCTACACCAATAGTTTTCTTGTAGTCTTTTGTAAAAATCCCCTTGCAATATCGCTGAATCATACTGGACTTCCCAACAGCTCCATTTCCTACTACTACCACCTTGATGGCCACCTCCATATCTTCTTCCAACATCTTTGCGTCTCAGGTGACTCTCTGGTTTATTCAGGAAACTACTGATTCTGTCAACAAAGTAAATAGCTATTACGTTCATAAAAATGCTGTGAATAGAAAGCAAGAGGCAAGATGATCACACAGATTAGGGTACATATAGATAGTACAAATTATTTCTGTTTCTGTCACAGATTGCTTAAAGTGACCTCAGGGAAGTTATTTAACTAGCTTTGGCTTTACACTTATTAATTGAAAAGTAATAAAAATTGGAAGTAGAGAATAATTTATTTGGCTTATTGCAAAGATATTTCACTGATGCTTTGGTGGGGGGGGGTGGTTTGGTTTTTTTTAAATGAGGAAGAAATGGAGGCACCGAACTACAAAATCACAGAATCATTGATGCTGGAAAAGACCTCAAAGATCAGCAAATCCAATCATTAATCCAACACTGCCAAGTGCTAAACCATGTCCCTACGTGCCACATGTACACATCTTTTAAATACCTCCAGGGATGGTGATACGACCACTGCCCTGGGCAGCCTGTTCCAGTGCTTGATAATCCTTTCAGTGAAGAATTTTTTTTAATATCCAACCTAAAACTCCCCTGGCACAACTTGAGGCCATTTCCTCTTGTTCTATTGCTTGTTACTTGGGAGACAAGACCAACCCCCACTTTGGTATAACCTCCTTTCAGGCAGTTGTAGAGAGCAATAAGGCTTCCCCTGAGCCTCCTTTTCTCCAGGCTAAACGACCCAGCTCCCTCAGCCATTTCTCATAGGACTTCTGTTCTAGACCCTTCACCTCATTGCCCTTCACTGCCCTTCTGTGGACACCCTCCAGCCCCTCAGTGCCTTTCTTGCAGTGAGGGGCCCAGAACTGAACACAGGGCTTGAGGTGTGGCCTCACCAGTGCTGAGTATAGGGAGACAATCACTGCCCTGGTCCTGCTGGCCACACTATTGCTGATACAGGCCAGGATGCCATTGGGCTTCCTGGCCACCTGGGCACATGCTGGCTCATGTTCAGCTGCTGTTGACCAGCACCCCCAGGTCCTTTCCCATCCAGTAGCTTTCCAGCCACTCTGCCCCCAGCCTGTAGCACTGCCTGGGGTTGTTCTGCCCCAAGTGCAGGAGCCGGCACTTGGCCTTGCTGAACCTCACACAAGTGGCCTTGGACCATCAATCCAACATGTTTAGATGCCTCTGTGGAGCCTTTCTACGCTTCAGCAGACCAATGCCCCCACCCAACTTGGGGTCACCTGCAAACTGACTAAGGGCGCACTCAATCCCTTCGTCGAGATCACTGGTAAAGATATTAAACAGGACTGGCACAAACACTAAGCCCTGGGAACACCACTAGCAATCAGCTGCCAGATGGATTTAAACCTATTCATCACTACTCTCTGGACCTCCATCCCTCAAACGTGTGCCTCCCCCAGTTTTCTCTAGGGAGCCTGGTTTTATCCTTTTTCCCCTTCACATCTAGTCTAAAACTCCTTCGGTGAGTCCCACTAACTCTTACAAAAGGAGTTTCCCCCTCCTAAACAGGTGTACCCCATCTATTGCCAGTAGGCATAGTTGTTGCGTAGATTGACCCACCACCAAAAAACCAAAATTCTTCCTGTAACACCAGGCTCTTCCTCTTTCTTCCTATTTAATTCCCTGTGATTGGAAGGCCAGAAGAAAACACTGCTTGCGTTCCTGCTCCCTTAAGCAGTTGTCCCAAAGCTCTGAAATCTCCCTTGACTGCCTTCCGACTTGCTGCAGCTTTATCACTGCCCACCTGATAAAAGCTAAGTTTCCCCCACATTTGCTGTGCCGGGATATCATCGCGGTAACATTCTGCAGCTGCAGAGTGGCAAGTTTTCCTCCCAAGAATCAGATCACCCTCCTTTCGAAGGAGGGGAAGATACTCCCCTTTTAAAGCTGTGTCCATCACCACGCTCACGCCCGTGCTGGCAGAGCGGGGCTACCCCATGCCTTCGTTCGGCTTGCCCGGATAGATGATGTTTCTTGACTGCATTAACCATTAGCCTACACCCGGCTGCTCGGAGTTCGGCAAGCCCGCTGGCACCGGGAAGCAGGATGGCCATTTTGGGCGAGAACAGCGGCAGCCTCCGGGCGGTCTCCGCGCAGGGATCCATCCCGCCGACACCTCCCGGCCCTGCCCGAAGGGCCGCCCCGGCCCCACCCACGGCCCCAGTCCCGCTCCCGCCAGCCCGGGGCGCCCCGGCCCCGATCCATGCCCGCCCGTGGCCCTTCTCACCAACCCCTTATGGAGCGGGCGGGCGGCGCTCCGTCCGAGGGCACGGCGGTGGAGGGACGCAGGGAAGAGGAGACGGAGGGAAGGCGAGAGGAAACCGCTCGCTGGGGCCGACCCAACCCGGACGCACATCCCGGCTCCCCCGCCCGGAAGCGCCGTCAGGACCGGGGGCGCCGCTCGGGGAGGCGCCTGCCCGCTGCCCCCGCCCCCGCCGCGGACCCCGCTCTGCGGGGGCTGCCGGGGAGCCGCTCCCGGGGGCTGGCCCCGCGTCCTTGTTCGGCCGAGTCGGGCTTGAGGCGAGGGAGAAGTTGCTTTTCAGGAGTTTTCGTCCGGGTTCCTGAGGAAAGATCCGGACAAGGCTGATCTTTCCTGGCCCACGGGTGCCTTCATCCCTGGTCCACTCCCTATACGTCGGCATTCCTCACCTCGTCCTCCATGGAAAACAAAACCGTGTGATGTGCCACGGGCTTTCCTTAGGCTATCACGCAAGGCAGTTAACTTCCTGTGGGTAGCACCTGGGGTTTTTTTGACCAAGGTGTACCCATCAGCGTGGTATGTGGTCTGCCACCAACCCAGACTATATATTAAACAGGATAAGTTGTGGCAAAACTGTAGACATGGTAGTCTTAAAGTCTGAAGATGTAGCCTTTATTAACCCCTTTTTTGGTTTTTTGTTTGTTTGGGTTTTTTCCCTGGTTTTGTTTTGGGGTGGTTTTTGGTTTTGGTTTTTTTTTGTTGTTGTTGTTGTTGTTGGGGGGTTTTTTTTGGTTTTTTTTGGTTGGTTGGTTTTTAAAGTTAAAGTGCCAAAAGACGTCCACTGCCTTAAATCCCCTTTCCATACTGCAGAGCACATCCGTGGCTAGAATGGCTGCTCTTAGTGCCCCCAGCCCTCCTGCTACTCAAGGACAGCCAAGTAACACTCAGATACTGCCAAATGTGGGTTGATGAAATCTGCCTTCTACAACACAGAGCTCTCTATGCCTGTCTTGTGCTTCCCAAGGTGATAGTTTTGTTCTACAGTCAGTTAATGTTGCCTGTGCCTAAATAAATACTTTCTGGATTAGAACATTTTGCAGTTACATCCCAAAAGAATAACAAGGTTTTATGCATGGATTTTGTTTTGAAATTTGTATGTTCATTTTGTTAATGCTGACACTGGCTCATAGTCTCAGAGCCTGTCTGATGCCAGGGCTTCTCTTTTCCAAAAGGCCTTGAATGGGAGAGCCCTCACATTAAGAGAAATTTGTTACCTGCCTAATACCAAAGTAATATATTGGAAGTGTGCCTTATCATACTTCCCTGTTTTCATCATGGGAGACACTGGGGGTGTGGCTGGGATTCATCTCACCTAATACCTACATTGTAAACACTTACATGCTATGGTCCACCTTCAGGTGGGTGTCAAGTGTCCCAGGTGGGCTGCTCCCTCAATTCTCTTTGTTGACTGGAAAAGGGAGCCTGTGGCCACAGCTGTACAAGGTTAGAGAAAACATAGCCTGTCTTAAGTTCCCTAATTAAATTAGTCAGTAACTTAGTGATGGCTCTTAGTAATTTTAGTTTTTAATTTTTTTTCTTTCAATTCTATATATGGGGTAATACTTTTGTGAAGTGTAAGGCTAGAACATGTACTATGACCCGCCTGTCATGTTGGCAATGCTCAGGTACTTCTTTGTAAAACCCCAACAGTTCAGTGAGGCTGAGCCGTTCCAGCATGTCTTACTGGGTATATTGAGAGCAGTCCAGGAAACAATTCTTGCCATGTCCCACAAAGGAAAGAGAAGAATGAAGGAACTGATACATTAATGAATTCAAGGCTTTAGCTTGTACATTATTTGATGACTTGTGATGAGATCATCTAGCAGTGTGACTTATTCTGCAACTTTTTAATGTCTTTTAAATTTGTCTAATTTAAATAATATTTAAATATGTCTATCTAAATAAATTTTTAAATTTTAAATTAACATTCCAGTCACTGGATCTTACTGCATCTTTTCACAGAGACTGACTGGCACCTCTTCTTGAGTATCCTTTCCATTTGCAGGTACCAGTATGCACATCATCTGTGGAATTTCTCTTCACCAAACTAGATATGCCAACCCGCCTAAAACACCTACCATGATGCTTACTTTTCAGCATCTAGATCACTTTCTGTGACACACCTTTGAACACTGAAGTATTTTGATGTAGTAAGCAGAGACACAAAATAAGCAAGCAAATCTCAATGTTACAGTGTTAGATATACAGAGATGAGACAACTTTCTCCCTTCTAGTTTGTCTTCCCCTTAAAGACCCCCAAAAGGTCATGTTAATTCCTCTTGCATTTTATCAAGGTTTCCTATTCAGACAGTTTTCTGTATGTTCTCCTGAGATTACTTCCAAGGCATTTTTTAACACGAGGATGTAGCCTGTATTATTTTTTCCCAGATGCAGCACGGTGCCGTTAGTCACAGTGAAATTATTTTGTTTGACTGCAAGACAAATCAATGGATCTGTAACAGCAAAGTATTGCTAACCTTTAATAAAGTAATCTGTTAACAGCAAGCTTTACATGAGGATCATATATGTCTGATTAATCAATAGAAATGTTAAATAATCTCTCACAGAGAGTCCTTGGGAGTCCCACTGCTGCTGAAGGTAGTTGATGAGAACTGTCTTAATGATGATAAGAAGGCTTAGACAGTCATTTTTTTATGAATAACTAATTCCTTTATTATATTTTTGTGGGATATATAGGCCCTTCTGAAGTATTTTGGAGAACACAGTGCTTGCTATGGTCAAGCAAACTATTGGCTTATTTTTACTTTATTTTCAGGGAATGTTGTTGATTGGAACATTACCTCTGAATTTCCAGAGCCTGGAGTGATAGAAGTAAGTTTCAAGTTCACGGTGCTACATACAGGTGCCAGAGTTCAACTAAAACCATGTAAGAGAGGCTATATGAGTTTTAGATATACTGAGGACTTGCAGCTTGCCTGGAAATCAGTGGAACTGAAGAATCTGAGTAACCTAGAAAACTTTACCTGTATATGTACTTACATGCACACACACACACACCCACACACCTTACAGTATGTGTGTTGGGGATGAGATCAAAAGGAAAGAAAAACCTAAATGTAAAAAAATAAATATATCAGCGATGGAAGACCCACTGATGCAGTGTTGAGCTCGGCAGTGTTACGAACGAGTGTTTGAGGTCCCTTAAAAAATCTTTGGCAGGGAAAATGTCAGGTTTAACGTTAAGCGATAAAGCAGGACAAATTCATTGGCAAGATTCACTCTACTACTCACAGAACATTTAAGGCACAACAAGGGAAAACAAGCAACAACAAAACCAAACAAAACCCAGGCATTCAAAACAGAAATGAACCAAGAACTATCTAGGGGTGTGTGTCTGGGTGCATGTGACAAAAGACAGTGAGGCCAAGGATAAAAAGGAATACAGCCTAAAACCTTAACAGCAGTCAAACTTAGCAGTACATTAACTTAACTTATACCTTAAGCCTAACAATTTAACATGGGAAAAACAATTATACCTAACTTAACATATAACTTAATTTATAACTTAACAATTTAGAGGACTAACACTTAACAGCCTTTAACCTACCTTATAACTTTGAAATTACATATAGCAACTCAGCAGAAGAACAACACATAGCAACACTTAGCTTGTAACTTATGTTTAACAACTTAGCAAAAGAACAACACTTAGCAGCATTTAAGTAAGTTTGTAACTATAACATAACCGTACTTACAGGCCTAGCTTACTTAGATACCCAAGGTAGTTAAACATCTAAGAAAGCAGTATTTCTTTCAGATTTGCTACAGCATATGTGCAGGGGCATGCACACAGGCAGAATGAGTCAGTGCAAGCAAGGTACCTGTGAAAAATTCCACTTGGAGGTCAGTGAAACACTCACTTAGGATGCCTTTGCATCTCCTGACAGGTGAAGGATCAGGCCTTGAGGAGTGAGGGTATCAGCCCATGACACAACGTTTTTCAGTGGTCCTCCAAGTATAGCAAACCTGAGGGTTTGCTGGCTCTGAGACGCATCCCGCTCAGAGGGAGTTTGCTGGTTGCAGGCCCACTGCAGCCCGGGAGAGCTCAAGGGCCCCATTTTGGACTGCTGTTTATAGGGTCACAAGACAGCGGGCTTTAGTCTTAACAGTGTTTCATCCTGGCCACAGTTTGGGTCAGCACTTTCTTTGAAAGGGTGAGAACTGCTATGTTATGCCATTCAGGAAAAACAATATTTTCCAAGGCTGGTCAAAAAGAAAACAGGAGCTCATTAGATAACAGTATTTCCTGGGAGCAAGACAGTGTTTCTGATAAGCTCGGGAAGAGCTGAGCCCAGGTACTGTTTCAAGGCCAAGGCCTAACAAGCATTTCTCACATCACACTGCAGCCTGGAAAGGAGGAGGGGGAATGCACCACCACATGCAGGGGTTGTTTTTTTCTCTCCTTCTTGTGTGTCCCTTTGCCACATGAGCTCCCTTTTATTTAATTTCGCTACAGATAAACAATCACCTTCTGATTGGTCCCCAGGGCCTCTGCTAATTTTGTAACACACAAAATCTGTCTCAAGCATTCCATGCATGTGATTGTTTTCAATCACAGTAAGACACACACTGAAACGGTGGGTTTTCTGCCAAGATAGTTTTTTCACAGCATGCTCAACAAACACACAAATTAGAAAGGCCTTTAGGGCTAATATTCTCTTGTTCTAATCTTGGTTAGGATGCCAGGTGTTGCAGCATTCCCTGCTGCACATGTTGACTTAAAAAATTTATAGAAGTGTGGTTTTTTATTTCTGTGTATTTTGTGAATAAAAATTTTGACAGCATTTCTGGAAAGACTTAAGTAGATAAAATAGAAATAAGGAAGGTGACCATAATCCTGTGAAATCAAAAATTCCAATTAACTGTTTCCTTAAAACTGTGAAATGTCTAAGAGAGAGAAAAAAAAAAAAAAAAAGGAAATAGCGACAATCATTACTGTGGTGAAATTAGCCTGCTGTTCAGCAGAAGGTCTAAGAATGTCAGAGGAAAGGAGACAAATACTTTCAGTGTTTAGTCTTGAGAACTTGTTATGAAAATATATACAATTAATTAAAACAAAGCTACTCGGAGACCTTGGCTGTGAAGAGTTTTTCTTGCTATCCAGTGTCATCTGAAAGCACTGTTCAGACTTTGTGCAGAACTGTATTTTAATCCTTATGTGGAATTAGAGGGCAATATTCTCGTGAAGTGTAAAGCCTTCCTAATGTTAAACCAGTGCCACTGAGGAAGTGGAATCACCAGAATGCAGAAAGCTACTGTTGAGATTGTTCTCAGAGGCAATTATGGGTTTTGCAAAGATAGTTATTTGCTTCTTTTGTTCATAGATACACTGTCATTCATCAGCATTTAGTTTCCGCCACGTTTTTCAAGTTCTCTTTTGAGTCACTGAAGGCTTTATAGGAAATAAATGATTTCAGGAATACCTTGTGTGACCTTATCTATTTTGTGGTCCAGTCTTGACAGTCAGTGAAGTGCACTTAACCAGTGTAATAGCAGTTGAAACTTGAGGAGGCAGGAATCAGAGAAGAAAACATATGCATGTGGATCCCTGTAGCTAGGCATGTAATATATTTGCCTGGTTGCCATGTTTGTGTTACTTGACAAATTTTTCAGGGCTTAGAATAATTCACAACTGTCACATTAGTAAAAGTCAGAAAATCAGTTTTGTGTACAATGAGTCGTGTCAAATCTACTGTTGAAGTAAGTTAATGTCTTATGTAAGACTGATATAACCTTATTTTAAATATACTCTATTAGATAGAAGGAGTAAATTTACTGTGTTGAGTGGCCAACATCTCTGTATCCTTATTTTTGGAAACATTAGTTTTCCACATTGTAAGTCTTGCATTCTGGTGGGTGTCTTTGCAGGCACTTGCTGCTGGAAAGCAGTTTAAATGTGGAACACCACATTATGGGCATCTATCCCAGACACCTTTGCAAGTATATTTACAAAAACTAACAGAATCTGTTCTATGGAAATGGAACCTTGCTTATTGCCCTCTTCACACAAACACAATAAACCTGTTTAAGTATAAATGCGGATGGCAGAAAAAGATGCTCTCCAAGAGTGAAGCTGGATATTTTGCATTAGAGCAATCAGAAAAATCTAAGGCATAATTGTCAAGAAAACCATTATAAGGATAATAGGTGAATTTGCTTTGAAATATATAGAATTTTCCTTTAATTCACATGAAATTAAACTGAATAAATCTGCTGCAAACAAAATCTTATATTTGATTTAAATACTGACAAATAAGTGCCAATTTTGTTACCTTACTGGGTAAAAAACAGTGTTAAAATAAACTGTTTATATTTTTATATAAGGCTGCAGTTCCTTCACTCCTTCCTCCTTTCTTTCCTTCTTTCTTCCCTCTCTCCTTCCCTCCTTCACTTGTGGCTAACAGTATAAAAGTCCTTTCTGGGCTCCGCCTCAACACTTTCTAGTGAAGATCTAATTTTCTCTGAAATTCCTTTAACCACTATTCATTAGAACACTGGAATCTGGAGCTGGAGTGTGTTAATTCATGTGAGGACAACAACTTCGAATCACAATAAACAGTTCTTCCCCCACGCCGTGTGGCCTGACCAAAGCTCACCCCATACAGTCTTACTTCTGAGCCTCTCATGTTTGGTGAGGATGAAGTGGCCTCACTGGGTTATGTTCTCTTGTTGGAGCTACTGGAGCAGGGACTCAAAAGCCACAGGGGGAACTTGTTGATACTTTGCTTGGAAAACTGAAGCATGGATTTGTTTGGGAAGCAGAGCAGAGGGAGAAGAGCTAGAGAGCATATCTTGGCTTCATGTAGTTTAGTCAAATGCTTTGCCAGATAGTTGGGGTATGTATTTAGTAAGCCTCCAGTTAATTAAGGCAAACTTATTTGGGACTAAAAGTGCAGATTGTAACAACTGACAAAATCCAAAAGTATGCAAAGTTGTTCACTGTACTATAAAAATAGCATAACAACTTGTTTTCTGAGATTTTACTTAGCATTTTAATAAAGAATGGCTAAAATTTTCATATCCCCTGTGAAGATGCCAGATTAATAGAAAAGTAGTAATTTAGTAATAGATTAATACCTATACTGAGAACCCTGAGAGTAGTGATGAGTCTTTCCATGCCTACACAGTTATTTCTGTTGTTCTCAACATATTATGTACTATACCTTAAAATTCTATAGGCTTATTTTAAATAACTGCTGAAAAGGGTAGCAATTATGAGTTATTTGATTGAAGAAGTTCATTTGTACATCCCAGTAGCTGCCTACTCCATAATGCGGTGTTTTTTTACATTTGCCTTCTAGTAACTAGACTTTTTTGGAATTTTTTGTTTTTGTTTGTGTTTATACAACATGATGAGCTTGGAGGGAAATTTATGTGTATTGAAGTTGGTCTATATGTTTAATAATAAATGAGTTTTCATGAGGAAATAATTTGCTGTGGGAATGCATTAGTTAGGATATAATTTGGTCAAACCTTCTCTCTCTGCCCAAGAAATCTGAATCGTGTTTTTACCAATATACTGGGAGGACACACAGGAGGGATAAAAGATGCAAGTTGAATCAGTCAGAAGAGGAATGTGAACTAGATTTGAGTTTTCCAAATTATAACTCTAAGCACTGGGCAAGTAAGCATAAAGAACTGCCAAGATGCTGCCTCATGCTTTGTGTGAGGTTGGAAGGTCACCAGATGATGACTGCTGGGGCACATGGTGCTCACTCTTCTTGTCTTACTGTCCTTGGGGGCAGACAGCTCATATAACATGATGACAAGTGTGGGCTGTGGTATGAGAACTTAACTCTTCACCCTTTTCAGTCTTGCACTATGTAAGTTTTTAGCACATTTTCTGTTTCTTTATCACCTGTTTGGCTTTTGCCTTCTGACTGTATCACCATATTCTGTATAAGGAGCCATGCCCATCACTGCTCCTTGGCTTCTAATTTGTCCTTGCTGTGCTGCTCATGAAGCTGGAAGAGCCCCTATGCAGGGCTGGTTGAGGACCATCAACATCCTATAGAGCAGGGTGGATGGCTAGAGTTTGGCATCACAGACCTAATTTTGAAATAATTTTAGAGTCCTCCAAGGGCACATATCACTGCAGAAATGAAAGAAAATATATATGTAGATAGGTAATTAGAAGACAAGGTCTATGCTCTTACATGCCATTATCTTTTTTTGTCTACTCCCTTTTTGGTAGTGCAAATTCAAAAAAACCCTCATAAACATGTTAAGAGAGTTAGATATTGTGAGTTTAGACTCTGTCCAGCTGCCATATGACTGGAATCCAAGGTTTCCCTGGTCCTGGGTTGAGTGCTCAAAAATTTGACCTTTATGTGAAAGACCTCTGAAGGCAGTTGATTTTTTTAATCCTGCATAAATCATGGCACTTTAAAATAGGAATTAGTTTTGGTGCCTAAAGCCATTAAAATAGACCCATACAAGAGAAAATGCTTTAGGTACACCTCTTTCCTTGCCATTTGTGCTTGCCTCGTTCAACCATCTCACTGTGATATCTGCTGCCCATCTGGACTGGGGAGTGTTGCTCTCAGGGTAGCTCTGGATCATTTAATATATAAATATTTAATATATAGGCAAACACTGAAGTTTGTTTGTGAGCTTGATCTTACAAAAGTTTGGACAGAAAAAGCTGAAAGATGGAGGCCCAAGAGAAATTTTGCAGCAGGGCCCTGTGTGCACACTCCGCCCCATGCAGCTTCTTACTCACTCCCTACCAGTGAGATGGGGGAGAGAATCAGAAGAGTAAAAGTGAAAAAGCTCATGAGTTGAGTTAAAGACAGTTTAACAGGGAAGGCAAAAGCCACACACATAAGCAAAGCAAAACAAAGAATTCACTGATCACTTCCCATGTTCAGGCAGGTGTTCAGCTATCTCCAGGAAAGCATGTGTGACTTGGGAAGACAGATGCCATGACCCTGAATGTCCCCCCTTCCTTCTTGTTCCCCCAGCTTTATACACTGAGCATGACACCATATGGTGTGGAATATCCCTTCGGTCAGTTGGGGCCAGCCGTCCTGGCTGTGTTCCATCCCAGCTCCTTGTACACCCACAGCCTCTTGCTGGCAGGGCAGTATGAGAAGCAGAAAAAGCCTCGCTGTGCAAGCGCTGCTCAGCAATAGCAACACATCCCGGTGTTATCAATCCTGTGTTCAGCAGAAATCCAAAACACAAACCCATAATAACTACTGTGAAAAAATTTAACTCTATCCCAGCCAAAACCAGGACAGCTCATTACTACAAATCCCAGGAGAGCTCACCAGGTATTTTCCAAAATGCGTGGTGGAGTCAGCTATATAACTTAAACTTTCAAAGAAAAATAGACATTGATAAAATTGATGTCAACTAAAAAGTCCCTGAAAATAGGAGGAAATTACTGCATAGCTGTCCCCTGCAAGGCACAGTAACCAGGCAGAGCACTGCAGCTTGCCTTGCACAAGGAGGTTGTCTATAGCTCCTGTCAGCAGAGGGATTGACTTTCCCTGCCAGTGGCTCTGTTGAAATTGATACAGCTCACACTTCACCTCCAAGCTGCGCTGTGAATCTCTGAGCTCCTGCTAAATAAGCAGACCATGGCTTCTACCCAAAAGTGCTTCCCAGCTGGGGGGCCCCAGCAGGTACAGACGCTTCTTGTTATAGAATCACAGAATGTTCTGAGTTGGAAGGGACCCACAAGGATCACCAAGCCCAAATCATAAGTGAATGGTCTCTACAGGTAGTGAACCCACAATCTTGGTGTTATTAGCACCATGCTCTCACCAACTGAGCTAATCTCAAGGGCCTGGTGCCCGGGAGTGTTCTTCCCCTGGTACAGGACTCTGAAATTCTCTTTTTTGAACTTCATGAGGTTCCTGTCATAAGAAACATTGAAATAAAATAAACCTCTTATAGATAAGAAACAATTTAGAAAATGAAATATTACAGATGAGGGATGTACTTGTTGTATTTCTGTTTTCCTAGAACAGAGCACCTATACCTAAGTCATTCCTGATAGACATTCATCTTAGTTTTAATAAGCTCCAGTAACAAAAACTTAGCAATTTCTCCCAGTCACTTCTTTACCCTGAGAAGGTTTTTCCTGATGTCTACCCTGAATTTTTCCTTGCTGTTATCGTTGCTTTTCCCTTATGATGGTTTTTGAAAATCATCAGGTTTCACTCTCCCCTTCCAGTCTTCCATTTATGAAGGTAAACAACCCCAATTTATTATATATTTCTGATTTTGGATTGTTGATTTTACTTGTTGTAACACTCTCCATTTTTTTTTGTATCCCTCTTAAATGTGATGACCAGTTGCAAAACCATATTTATGGCTTCACTTGTGATCTGGGCTTTTGGTGATGATGGCTCCTACTGAAATTCCACACCCCAACCCCTCCCCTCCAAAAAAAACCCCACAAAAGAAATTGAAATACCTTGATCTGAACAGCCATGCAAAGACTCATTCTGCTTCATTTAACTTTAAACCTAGCACTGCAAAAGATGGAGACCTGGGCTTTGACTTGGAGTAGAAAATGTCAAGTTTTCTTCCTACGTTTCTGAAATAATGTCTCAGCTGTGGTGGTGCATCCCTACTCCTTCCCAGGCCGCTCTGCGACCTTAGGAATTCTCGTTAGGCCTCAGTCTGGATTAATGACTTTTGGGCAGTTAAGCTCCCCTTGAGCCTATCAGAAACACTGTCTGTTCCCAGGAACTTCTGTTGCCTTAGAGACTTCTGTTTTCTAACAGATAGCCTTGGAATGTTATTTTGTCTGAATCATAGCTCAAGTGGAACAATATTATTGTTACTGAGGAAAGTTCAGCAGTTACCATCTTGGATAGTAACTGCAGCCAGGGTGGAGATTTACAGATGATTACAGCCAAACCTTTTGTCACCCCATAAACTGCAGTCCTGAGCGAGGCCCTTTGAATTTCCTTGGGCTGCAGCATCTCCCTCTGAGTGGGATGCTTCTCAGAGCTTGCCAGCTCTCAAGTTCAAGATAATTGGAGGATCATCACTGAAAGCTGATGATGGAGCCTGGACTAGTAGTACCCATCCCCAACTCTTTTATTATTTGAGGTATTTCACCAAACTTGAGGAGAATTTTTGACAGGTACCTTTGTACATGATTGTCGTGTGTGTGAATTGATGTAAATACCTCATAGCATGTGTAGTGTGAATGTTGCCATCTCCGATTCGTAGTTAAGCTACTGCTGTGACTATTGTAAATCTTACTGTAGCATTCATTGTTAAGTTAGGCAATTATTAGGAGTTGTTAAACCCTTTAGATATAAGCTGTTGACCGAGTCTGAGGTGAAGTTTGGACTCAACCCCACCTAGGTTCCATCTGGAGTTTGGAAAGTAAGGGGTCAACTCTGAGCCTTATGTCTCAGTGGGAGGATCTCCCTTACCCCCTTGCCCTTTTGTGACCCTGGTCTCCAGGTAGATTGATCCTAATACAATTTTCCTTTGTGTACTTCATTTATATAGTAAGTAATAGAGTGAAACTTGCCACCAAGTTTTAAGTCATGCATTTGCAAATTTATATTACATGTGATTTCGCTAATACCTTTGATAGTGATTCTTTAGGTGACCTAAACCACTCATTCACATCAGCTAACTGTGATTTCAAGCTGTGTCTATGTAAAGCCATTTCTTCTCAGTCCATCTGCAGGGAAATTCATATGTACACTGCATAAAAGCAGGGGTGGGCATCCATTTTAAATTTGTTCGACTACCTCTGTACTCAGCAGAAAGAGGGAGGACTCCTGGAGGGTGATTCATCTTGGGATAGTGTAAGTATCAAAAATACACTGGAGATCTTTTGCCGTCTGAGACCATTCTCTCTCTGCAGTAAACAATGAAGCAGCCAAGTAAATTAGCTTAAATTAGACTTAGCCTTTAGGTGGTTAAATTGGCTGAGTGAATGTAATTAGCAAAAATATTCTGTTGTGGAAATTCTCATTACTAATGCAAAAAAATATTAATGCAAAAGATGACCTCATGAAATATTATCCTGCTGACTGCTTTGTCAGTGTAACTGAACAAAAATGCTTGTTAAAACAAAATAGACATGGTTGTGGGCTATCTACTCAATAAACTGTACACACATGTTGCAGCTGGTGACCTATGGTGAATCTGCTGAAAATGCCAAGGGTCAAATTGCTGCAGTATAAGCAAATTGAGTGGTAGGAATTGGCTGCGTTTACAGAGATTAAAACAGCACATTGAAAAAGATTTGCTTCAATCAGATATCTGCAACACAGACTCATAAGTGCAATTTCTCCCAGTTTACATAGTCATCACCAGTGTTTTATACAACACATAATCCATGGATTTGATTGTTCAATAAGGACTGAGGTTAAGAGTCCAGTAGGTTTCAGCAATATGTGCACATCAGTTTTTATGGTCCCTGTTTTGAGCTGGATTGTTTGGGCATGTTATCCATACCCCGTGATCTACACAAGCATGACAAGCCCAACTTGTAGGTGTTCAGCAAATGCTTATTGACTCACAGAATCAGCTTGGATTTAATGACCTCTGAGGTTAAGGAAATACTCAATACTGCTCCAGATAAGGTACCCAGAGTTGTTGCTGCCCAGCCAGGCAGCAGTCACAATGAGGAGGGCAGGCTGTCCCACGGCTCCCTGCAATAGATGCTCAGGGCTGCTGAGCTGCCACCTACCACCAGCTCTACTGACATTCATGGCACCGGTGACATGACCAAGAAGCTCCTGAATAGTCCCTGGCCCAAGGAGCCTTCCTCTCTGTTTTAATTCAGGATTATATACCTTCTTGTGCCGATGTTGTCCCTCTTGAATCCTTGAGCTGCTAATAATCCTGGCACACGATACCCAGAATATTTATTTTCCTTTTTTCTCTATGGACCCACTGCTCATTTTCTGCAGTCTGAGCAGAGGCTGTGCAGCTGTGGTGTCAGAGGATCCTTGGTGCACAGACTGCTAAAGCGCTGGGGATGAGGGAAGTATGCAGCAGAGTACAGAAAGAGACTGGCTTCACTAAACAGGATATACATTATTGAGGTGATGGGAGAGAATTTAGAAAGGGCATCAGATGCCATTTTTTCAGGGCATGAACCAGCTAAACAGTAAATCTGGGAAGAAACTGTCCTTATAAATCAGTTCTTCCATGACTGCTTACCTCGTGGTTTCTGTGGAAATTTCCTTTGCATCATCTGGAACCAATCACTGTCAAAACCAGATCACATTAAGTAGGTGCTTGGGCTGCTCCTGTATTTGCAGCTCCTGCACTTTGTGCAGATGCAGATATCTGTGTGAAAAGACAACCCACCTGTGCTCTGCATTGCCCTGATGTTAGTGAGCAGACAGGGGTAGAAAGTGATTGTAAAAGATGGATCAATGGCTACTAATATTTTTTGTCAAGTTGTTCAATATTTCATTTTTCACCACTACACATGGAAAATAACTCACTTTTTCTTCATTTATAGAAGGATATCTATCTGTTCCCATATTTATGTCACATTCTTATATAACTAATGTCCTTGGTGATGATGGCAATGAAAGAATATTGGCACTTTAGTCCAATGCCAGTTATGGGGTAGTGCACGGTGGTCCTCTTGCTTGCTTTAGATTTATTTCCGTACCAAGGCTCTTTGTCTCGTGACTGGTTATCAGTCTCCTTAGCATTGGTAAGAGTTATTTTTTATCTTTTATATTTATTATGTTGACTTTGCCTTTAGAGCTTGTCTGTCTTGCATTTGAAAAATAGACAAAACTGATTTCTCTCCTAAAACATCACATAGCTCAAACTTTTTTGGAAAGAAAAGTGTCAAGAGGACATGTTTTGGTTACTTAGAAAAAGGACTCAGTCATTAAATGCTTTCCTTCATGTGTGAATTTGTAGTACTTAAAGCTGCCTTCAAGGTAGAATAATTACAATGGTGCAAAAATGTTGCCTATGAAAACCAACTGACTGGATGGAGTTAATGTTGGCTCACATCCAGGGAACCCCCTTATTTCTCATTTAGAGTGTTTCAGAACCATTTGATCCTCTTTATTTTTATGTGACTTCTCACTTTCCTCTTTGCCTCCCCACAACCAGAAGATACTATTTACTATTTTCATATTCATATAACAGTAATGAAGGAAATACCTTCATGAAAATCAGGAAAGACTTCTGCTATGAAACCTGGAAAATTCTAGGCTGACATGTATAGGTTAAAATTCCTGTGTACTTTTCTACTTTCTTGAGCACTGCCTTCAAATCAGCAGCATCTGCACTATTCTGAGATAACTGGGACATCTGGGTATCTTGGATGAAACTGCTAAGGAGTTCTGGATTGGCAAATTAAGGAAATAAAGAGGATAAACTGTCGCCCTGAGTTTTGCAGTCTTTCGATGTTTTCATTCCTGTAATAGAATTTCTCATGCACTTTTCTGTAAACATAAGGCATGTTTTCCCAACCGACCTCTATTGTTTTCATTCTTTTCCTAAGGCGGAGAAATATGATAGACTTTTTGTCTGGCCAGTGTCATTGAGAGGTGGTAACCTCATCCTCCAATCCATGGTTGTCTCTAAAAAGATATATAACTGACTGAATAAAGAAGGCCAGGCCCTCTTTTGGCCCTGGCACTTATCCTGACGGCACGGTGTCTGCATGGTTCTTTTCGTGTCCAAGTGCGACAGATAAACTGTTCAGAAGCTCTGGAGAACTGAATTCTGATAGTCACAATTCTTAAGAATAGTAATTATTCTTACAATAAACAACCTTGTTCTCTAAGCCATAAAAGAGAACTGAGAAAGAAATATCAAGACAAAAAGTCTTATTTTTCATCAGAAACGATGTGATTTGCAATGATATGCAAGATAGGCACCATATTAGCTTACCAGCATTGTCCCCATTCCATGTGACATTTTGTGGTGAAGACAGGGACTCACGACTTGAGTAGCAAATGCTGTCCATGTGGCTGCTCTCTGCTGGCTGCCTTTCCAGGCTGTTGCAAATACAACAGCAGCGGCAGAATTTTCCGTGCCTTAAAATTGACAGTTGAAGTAGAAGAAAGAGACCTAGATGTATGTTCACCCAGGGGTAAGACAGCTGAAATTGTCTGTCACTTTTGATAGCCACCACTTAACTAAGCAGTGTCCATGCTATGCTCACATGTACTGTGATCTCAGGCAGCAAGGAAGAAAAGGAGGACCTAGGGAACACAAATGGGGAAGAGGGTGAGGCTGAGTGTGAAATGGAGCAGAGGACTGTAGGCAAGCTAGGGGAAAGAAAAAATGGTGATTCATAAAAGCCGAAATACAGAATAAATGCTGTATTTCTAATGGTATAGAGAGTTTAGGAATTATTCCAGGTCTCAGATACTTCAGGGAGATCTTCTTTATGCAGTAACCTGTTCCTGCAGACTGAGTGTGTCACTCTGTATTCCCATCTGGAACAAAGCTACTCAGAAATCCAGCTCTCTACACCCCAGCAGACACTGCTAGCTTTATAGCTACACAGAGCTGGAATGAATAGTTTTGAAACATCTGTGTGGAGTAACAGGGACAGAGAGGAAAGGGTAACATGGCTCATTATTTTTTCTCCTCTGTTTTTAGTTTATTTAATTTCCCAAGTCAATCTAAAACCCCAGAAATCGTGTTGTAAGTACTGTAACAAATACAAGACACACTATCTTGTCAGGTTTTCTCTCCTGAAATTTTGGGCTACTTATCTACAATTATTATTGCAAGGAATAAGCCAGAAACTGAGATAAGAAACTGGCCAAGCACATCAGATTTTAATATGAGCTGAAACTGTTTTAGATATCATAGTGCTGGCAAAATTTCAGCCTGAATGTGAGTGTTGCCTGAAACTGTTCTTCCAGCTGAATGTCAAAGGCTTTTGCTGTCTTAAATGAGACTCTCAGTGTTTGACAGATTTTTTTTCAGAAATTTCAATCCTGACTTCTTTTGTGGCTCCTGTAGTACTGTTGTTTTCATCCTGGCGTCTGTGTCTGTAGTCCAAAATTGTAATAGCTTGTCTGTACTATTTCTTTTATTTTAAATATTCATTTTCATTAATCTTACGTAAGAAATTAAAAATCCTTAATTATGTTTCAAAACCTTCAGGAATTATGAAAGTGTAAAGAAATTAAAATATGTAAATGATTCACAATTGGGTCTTTTCTTTCAGTTTGGCAACCAAATTAGGTGAGAAATATCCCCTGTCACACCGAGGTTCTTACTTTAATCTGTGAAGAACTTCTAAGTAACTCTTTATTAGTATGACAAAAAGAGATAAAAATTATGAATGTTTAAGACCTTAATTTTATAAAATCTGCTTTAAATTCAGTATTTAGTTTGACAATATTCTCTAAGGACATTTAAATGCCATTTTCCTCAAAATTATGTATTGTTCAAAGGTTAGAACTTCAGTGTTTGGCATGTTGGTAAAGCAAGCCTGGTAATAAAACAGCCTGGTAATTAAAATAACACCAACCAGGAACTGATTTGTGCTTCTTAAGTTTCAACCACTGTAAATGCATGCAGTAAGAAATAACAAAGCTTTGCCTCCCAGGGTCAGGATGCAGGTTTTTTTGCAATATTAGTCATAGAACTGATGGCATATCAAACTATTTTGGGTGCATTTTGAGCTGTTGATGCCACACCATCTTTCAGACATGCCGGTTCGTGCGGGTACAACGAATTGCTTCTCCAAGAGCATGGCTCTTGCACGCCACTGCAATACTAACAACAACAAGAAGGAAGGAAGATAATTTGCTGCCTTAATACAAATGTTCTCAGACAAAAATGTATCCATCATATATAAAGTCTATTTCTTTTTTTTTTTGAAAAGCCAGTTTCAGATAGTTGAAGAAATCTGACTAGTCAGGCTTGAGTAGTAAGCACAGCTGGACTCCAGACACTGACTCACTCTCCAATTACCACTACCCAGATTTTTTTCTGACAGGCTCTTTTCTGCCAATAAATCTTCCAGCTTCCCATAATGCACTGTTAGGCTGAGATCACTATCAATGTAGACAGAAAAACTAAATCTATGTTCACATTCATAAGGAGGAAAATAAGGCAAGAAATTTGGAACTAACTAGCACCAATAAAAGCAGAAGAACAACTGGAAAACATACAGACAACTTTGGAACTTCTTTGTACAGATCACAGTGGAAATATTCTGCCTCTGTGTTTATGGGCCTGCCCACTGTAAGTGTTCTTTTCCAAGCAGGAGAGGAAAGCAATTTATACTTAAGAAAAACTACTTAAAAGCAACAAGACAATAAAAGTTTACTTTGTAACATGTTACAGCCATACAATGGGAAAAAATCCTTACATTTTGGTAAATATAAGGAAAATAAATAGTGGTCTCTACCAATCCCAGTCTTGCTATCAAATGTGAATAAATAACTATTGATCTGAAGGACTGTTTGCAATGTCTTGCTGCAAATTTCAGATATATATTCCATGTTCTTGTGACCACAGCACAAGAACTTTACTAAGTGTTGTCACAAGCAGATCTCCCTTTTACTTCAAGTTTACTCCAGAAAATTTGGATTTGAGTTTAACTGAAAGATCCCAAGATCCACTCTTTCCTGAACCAGATATCTTAGACCAATTTTAATTGTATGGGTCCATACAGTGGATGAATTCCGTGACCTGTTGTATATAGGAAATTTAAATATATTTCCTCCTGGCTATAAAGCCCAATTAAAAAAAAACAAAGCAGAAAAAATAAATCATAGAGCATATTCTACTTTTCCTAATTGTGTGATCAGTCTCTTTCTGTAGACCATGAGTAAACACCTTACAGTCAATCTGTCATCATTAGAGCACAACTTAAAATAGACAGTTGTCACTGATGGAAAATGATCTGTCAATCACAAAAACAACATAGGAATTGTACTGTTGAATTTCCAGAGCTGTCTCATTTTGAAGTAGTTTTTACAGATATTCAAAGATAGATAGTAGCCAACTGTCTTCTCAGTTCTATGCAGCATGGAAAAGAAAATCTCAAAGTAAAACTGTGGATGACAACAGGCTAGTAGAGAGCTCCAACAACCAAACCAAGTTATAAAAATTTGGTTGGTCTATCAAAATCTCAGCCTGGCATTTTTTTCCAGTTTGTTTGAAGATCAAAAATGTCAGGAGGAATGAGTTCCTGATATTTTCTTTGGCTTCTAGTGAAAACTCATCAATATTCAGGCTATTGCCCTTGAACTTTGAAGAGTCTGTTACAGCAACCTTAAAAAAAGAAGTTAGCGAATCCAACTTTAGTTTACTGAGGGAAACAGAAACCTTATGAGGGAATGCAGATATTTTTACACCAAACTCAGGAAAATGCTCAATAAAAATCTCTGAAGTAAAACATTATGAAGAAGGATAAATGCAATGAAAAATTAAGCTAGTCTTTTGTCTCCAACACCAATAATTTGTAAGAGAAAATGTATTTCTAATGAACTAAAATGTCGTTACCCTCTCTCTCTGCTTTTTACACATAACATAACTGAATGTTCAGAAAAGCCCTTTGTCTGATGTGTTCCTTTGGATTTCAGTACTGTCAGGAGACAGCATTGGGAAGGTGTCACTGTTGCCTACCTGGCATATGCCAACATTTGGAGGGGCAGAAGGCCGGGAGATGGGAGGTCTGCGTCTCTTCCCTGGACACTGTACACTGCTTGGATGGCAAGGCTGAGATGGAGGCATAATGAAGAACAGGGATTAGATCACTTCAACTGCTGAAGGCGAGTGCCTGGAGATGCAGAACCAGCAGGTTAGTAAGTGTGATGCTGGTGAAAAGAAGTGTGGGAAGAAATAGGACCAGCTGTGGGGCAGTGAGGGAGGGCAAGAAGTGAACTGTGGTGGTGTGATCCAGGGCACCAGGCTGCTGGGCTCACTGCTCTCACTCTGACTACTGTATTACTGCTGCCTGCAAGTGAGGGATGCCTATACATATTTGGAACTGGGCGATCCGGGCAGGCAGTGAGCCAAGTGCTGCCTATGCAGGAGACAGAGCAGGGGAAGGAAATATGGGGAGACACACACACACACACACACACACACACACACACATATGGATGGGACCAGAGTGGAAATGAGCATCATGAGTTCCTGGGGTCCAGAAACTGTCAGAGTGAACTGAGTTGTGCTAAGTGAACCAGAATGGCAGATGAGGTGACTTAGGAGCTAAGGATGGCAGTGTAACCAGCATACTTCTGAGGACACCTGTGTCTGTCTCTCTCTTTTTGACACTGCCTGCTCTGTACTCCCCTCCTACAGATTGGACCTTCTCAGTGCCCTGTGTAGAGTTTGTAGGCTGCCATGGGTACACAAAGCAAAAACCAAGATATCCACAAACCTGTTGATAAATTAACACTCTTGTCTGTTCCCTGAGAATATCATCTGTTCACTTCTGCAAGGTGATGAGATTAGTTGGTGTTGGATGAGAAGGTGCAACACCACACGTACTCAACACTCAGTATACAATTACATAGCTGCCATAATTTTTACCCATATTTAACTGTATACAGTTAATTGAGAATGCAAAACTGCAGGCACTTAAGTATGTAATACCATCCATAAAAATTAAATATGTATAAAGAGAACGTAGCCACCATTGAAAGGATTTGTAACACTATATGCTACCTACTACTATATACTATCTGCTACTACACGCATCAATACCACCTAAAATATAAAGTATACCAGCTGGATTCATCTAGATACATTGTGATCCACCCTTGCTGTTTAACTGTTACCAGATTTGTTATAAAATTATTAGGTTTTCAATATATCTAATAGCATTGTGGTTTTTAAAGCAATATGTTGTTAATAGCTGTGCCACTGATAAACTTGGTTTCCTAATTGGAGATATAAACATATTAAACCCTTGCACTTAGTGTGGCTATATTGTAGGCAATTTTAATGGTTATTCAAAAGTTATTAGGATAAGTCTCATCTTCTGAAATCTGTTATGCAAATGTGCCATGTAGATTTCAAAATAACAATGTGTGTACCAGATTTCTGCATATTTATGTAGGTGAGCTGAAGAAAGACTGCTGAGATACTGGTGCCAATAGTTATTCTAGCTTTGCAGTCTGAAAATAAATCAACAGTTTCATCAGCAAGACTTGGATTTTAAGGAGCATTACTGTAGGAACTGATTTCCACAGTGCTGGTGGATGGGGTTGGGGTTTTATATTCTGAGGCTACATTGTGCTTCTAGTGAAACCAGTGCAGTTTTAGACAATACTTAATGGGAAGAGGAGCCTTAATTGGAACTTTTCCTAGTCAGTTTTACTTCTTTAGCTCAAGTTCCACAAAGTTTCAGCCAAAGGAAATCACAGAGCATGATAAAAGTAACACAAAGGCAAAATACTATGAACTAACACAAAGCAATATATTTAGTTTACAGTAGGAAGGTGGCTCAATAATTGGCTGGTATGTTTGTTAATCATCTTCCTGTCATATGTCTTGCTTAGGCAACTTCCAACTTATTGGAATTTTGCTTACATAGAGAATGTAAGTTATCTCTAACTCCTTATGCTTGTATCTATTCCTAATGGGGAAGAGATTGTATTATATGCAAGAGAGACTTCTTTCCCCTAATTTGCAAAAATACTAAGTCTCTACTCCTGAACATTACTTCTATTTGAAAAAAAGACCACAAACCCCAAACCCAAAAAACAAGCAAGTAAAACAGCCAAACAAACTTGAGGTAAACAAAGAGAAAACAATCAGCTATGTAGGCACCTAAATTTAGGCAGTCTAGGCGTCCTTTTGGAGGCCTGTAGGATACCTACCTCTTTCCAGTTATTCTCTGGAAAACGATTCCCTTTAAAAGAAGAGCTTAAAAGGTAGGTGCAGCTTTAGTGGCTAGATTAGGCAGACTAAATCCCACCCTGATGTTTATTTTGGGGGGTTTCACTTGTAATGGTGGAAGTGCTCTGAGTAAGTAATATGAAGATTTCTTAGCAACTGGAATGCAGCTGGCTACTTGGAGTTAGGTTGGAATTTCGCTGACTGTTTTACAAAGTGGCTGAGTATTTGAACACTCAGTATGTGTCAGGACTGAACAGGACATTTTTTCATCATCAAGTCATGGGCTTAAAACAGGAAGTCTTCCTGGACAAGTCTCTATTATACAATACCCCTAATCAAGCACCAAAAAGGCTGAACAAAATCCTTCAACTGCAGTGGGTTTCTTTTAATGGAGACAGAATAATATTTAAAATTTTTCAGACAATAAGAGATTTTCCTTGTAAAAATACTTTAAACTTTTTTTTTCTGTATTATTCTGAATCCTGACAAATAATTCTTTATCTGATTTTAAAAAGTTAAAAATACTAGGTACATAGCTATGTCTAGTTCTTATGTTGGATAGCAGTACTTTTGGGGTTAATGAAATCTTTCAATTACCTACAGATTACTTGATAAGAAAGCATCCTATTCCTCACTGCTATACAGGTAGAAATTTGATTATTCTCAGGAAAGTATTAGAAATGCAGTAAATCTTAAATGTTATATGTAACAAAAGCATTTTCTTCTTGTAAATTAGTTAAGTGGTAATAAAAATCCAAGAAAAGAAAACATCAGTTTCCCTTCAAATAGACCGACTTTGAAAAACTTGTGTGTTTCAGAAGCTCACAATTTAAATATGATAAGGATAGACATACTAGGAAGAAGAAGAAGGAGATCCTTATGCATAAGATTAAATGAAGTCTAGAAATGAATTCTACTTTCTTGGTCCTGATTCTGGATAGCTCAAACCTTCCCCTGTCTGTTCGGAGATGATGGAGCGGTGGCTGAGCTCAGGCTGTATTTGTGCTGACCGGCCAGGATGTTTGTGTTAATTGTCTCCTTGCTGCTGCCCAAACACACAAAAAAGATCGAGTTCTGTTTTTCTTTTCCATGGTAGAAATTTGAATCTTCCTCTCTTTTCTTTACTCCGGCTTTCTCAAGTATGTGAGTGCATCTTATCTTTGATACTTCAGCTCCTCTCTTTAACATTGATTCAATGCTCAAAAGTTACCAGAGGAAGATTGACAAGAGAAAAAAAAAGTCAACTCCCCCTCTCCCCCAAGCCCCAGCATGGCAAGCAAAATTATTTGAAGTACATGGAGCATCTTGTAAGGAAATACAAGGCTAACATCCTTTTGGAAAAAGCCTAGTGCAAGGACAGGACAGACTTTGCCTCTATATGTACCCTGAAAAATTATGCTGAGGAATCAAAAATATATATAACAGAAGAAAGATGCAATGAATGTATTTGCTTCAGCAGCCTAAACATACTGAAGAAGATGCATGCAGTGAGAGGCAGAGGTGGATGACAGACCTACCTGTCAGGATCAATTTAAGAAGATTGCGAAGATGTATCTAGATTTTCTCTGCCTCTGAACCAGTCTTGGACAGGGGATTTGGGGAATAAATCTAGGATTCATAAGCCCTGTGTAAGTGGAGCCAGAGAGATTTAGAGTGTCACAAGGGATGTGACCATTGTTACTTTCCACTTAAATAAATTAACACTGAGAGCATATTCCAACTAAAGCAGCCCTTGGAACCTTTCTTCACTGCATGATTCATGCTTTACTCACTTCAGAGCCCGCAGGAATTTAAAGGCCAGCTCAGAACATTTACCCTGCTATTTATAGTAAGTACAGAGGTATCTGTGTGTCATGGTCAGAACTAAAATCCCAGTATAACCTGGATGTCAAACATTTAAAGAAGTAATAAAGAGCATGGAGAACTGCAAAACAGAAAAAAGAAATAGGGATTGGGCTAGGAATTACACAAATAGACTACAAGAAAAGACTTCTGAAAAAGTCAGATCAGTAAAGGAATAAAGTTAGACATGTGGAAAATATGTAAATAAATATTTTGAACAAAAAAAAAGTTAAAAAATTATTCAAGAAGAACATTTTAAGAGGTGAAAACACCAAAACCCCAAGATATTATTACAATCTGTTTGAAGACAGAATTACATGAGAATTCAATCAGGCTGATAGTACAGGCAGTAAGTTAGATTGTCAATTAACAATAAGAGCTGAAAGGGAACCAGAAACAGAGAAGGGACATTTTGTGCTAATCACTGCCATCCATAGAGATCCAAACATCCCAGACCTGAGGGATGAATGGGGTTTGAAAGAGAGACTACATACCAGCATCACCATATTTTCCCTTTTATTAGCAGATATAGTTAAGCGAATAGAGAACAACTGGGCTCCAGCAGATCAGCATTAGGCACTCTGCTAGTTAATATACCAAAGTGGGAGTAGCAACTGTGCAATGATATATATTTAATGCAAGTAAGGATTTTGTGTGTGTGTGTGTGTGTTGTGCGTCTGTGTTGTCACAGGCAGGCAGCTGGAACAAGCACAAAAACACAGTTAAAATGCACGGAGTAAATTTATTGCATAACCTCGCTAACTGGAAGATCCCAAGGCAACACCCTGGCAGAGACACACAAGCAGGAAGGCAGGCGCTGTTAGGCTCAGTCCATCTGAGTGAAAGGCAGGCCTGCTGTTTGCACCTATTTATCAAGGGTCCATTTACCAACATGCTGTGATCTCCTCTGGGCTTTTTTTAATGATCTCTGAACTTTGACCCTCTCTCTCCCAAAACCAGGGAGCTTAAGCATGTCTGTGAGAGTGCCTCGAAGTCTCTCAAAACACCTACGTTATCTCTACACGGAAATGCTTCTCAGAGTATAAACAGCAGTAGGCATAATATACAGGGCTCCCCTCACTGTTTTTCTGCAGGCCTTGACATTCTCAGCTGCAAGGTCACTTCAGTGTATCTACCATCCTCTTCCTCCTCCTCCTTGCCATTCTTCCACTTTTAACCCTTTCCTCTCAACAGTGTGTTAATTAAGTAGCAGAACAGTTTGGGGTATGCTGAATTGGACTGTGTTTTCATGGGATTATGGGCACAGTTTGACAGCTGAGCATATGGATGTTGTTGTAAAACATTTGTGAGGTGGGTTGTTAAGACATCAATAATTTTCTTAAAAAATACTTTAAAAATCTGCTGCCAGTGGTAATGTTACTGTGGGAGTAGTGAAAATATATTTAGAAAAAAGTAACCAAAATATAGTAGAAATATTACCATCTGTAGGTTTCAATAGATGCATCAGTAAGAAAGTTTGAGTTTTGAAATTTGGGGGGGTTTCACTTGTTTATTTTCTTTTCCCAATAAAATTATTTTTGTGTGAAAGGGTAAGGTGCATTGTAAGTTTTATTATTAAGGTCTTACATTGTAAGTTCTATTTAAGTTTTATTTAGACATTTAAGTCTAGTAATATAGATCTTAATTTTGATTCTTAATTTCTGCTGAAGTAATCATATGTACGACTTTTTGCAGTGCTGTTAGTGTCACCAGTTAACTGAAATAAAAAAAAAACCAAACAAACAGGGTAGATCTTCACCTACTTAAAGACAATTTGGGGATTAATATTCAGCAAGAAAGGAAAAAAGCCCCAGAAGTAAAACAAACAAACGAAAACAAGAGATATAGACATAGCTGCTGACCTGTCAAAAATCAGCAGGATGTGGCTCAGTGGAATTAGTGATGGACTAATCAAACTGCAGCAAACTGCATACCATGGTTTCCAAAGGTGTGGTGCTGCTTATGTGCCAAAACTTAAAACATGAGTAGAAATTAAATTAAATTAAAATGAAAAGCATCTCTCGTTTCTGCTGTGCTCCTCAGCATTGTCATGCTCCTCCCCCTCTGGTCCAGGCTGGGTACAGCACTCCGAGCAAATGTGGGAACTCTGATGGAACTCCTGGACAGTGGACTGCCAGTCTCTGTAAGATCTCTTGGGTATTAACACACTGGACAAAGGCAAAAGCTCCGCCTTCTTGCAAATATTAGGAGGATTTTGGCAGATGCACTCCTCACTCCTCAGCAGCTCATGCTGCTGCCAGGTGGCGAAGGGAAGAAACTGTGTGGAAGGAGCAGTGGCTATTTGAAAAAACCGTTGCTTCGGGTTTAAGTTTTTTTAGACATATATAAAGATATGAACTTGCTTTCGGCTAAATATTAAATATTACAAAATCATAAATACATAAAAATATACCAATAGTGTATTTGCCCCTGGAAAATTACAGAGGAGTCCTGGAGAATGAAGCTTGACTTTCTAGCCTGCTAAAACGTTCAGATATTGCTGGGGCAGAGGTTTGGCCCGGATCAAAGAGGAGACGCCACAGTTTGAGAATTAGCACGAGCATAGGAGTATGCACTATAGGCAATTTGGATGTGGCCACCTTGTTTTGAAGGTGGAGTGGATTATCCCGGCTCAGCTGAGCTCAGCACCACGTTTAATCTGCGAGTACAGAGGCAGGCTGCAGTTCCAGGCCGGCTTCCAGGGCAGTGTTTGTCCAAGCTGCAGTCAGACCTCTCGGGAATGTCCCAGGTGCTGCCCACGAACACGGCACCAGTGCGTGATCTATCAACGATCCTTTCGTTGCTCTTAAGAACTTGCCAGCCTAAACTACTGATATTCCTCACTTTGTTGGCACAAACTGTATGCCAGTTCTGATTTCCCGCCTCTTTAAGCTCCGAACTTCTTGCAAGATCATTAACCAACTTTTCGGGTAGGGAAAAATTAGCAAGTAAGTGGCATTTTGTGGCAGGGGCATAAAACAACATAACCTCAGATGCAGCAAAATGGCCAACACAGCGGCAAAAATAGCAAATCCTGCAGTTCTCTTGGAAAAATGACAAAATTTTAAAACTGCAGAACAGTGTATAGTATGACGGTGCCGGAAGAGCCCGTGCCAGGTGTGGACACCTGCCAGCATCTCCCCGCCCGTGCCCGGAGCCGCCATGGCGGGTGTGGGCACTGCCAGGACCGCCCCGCCCCTGCCCGGAGCCGCCATGGCGTGTGTGGGCACTGCCAGAACCGCCCCTCCCGTGCC